>OX411311.1:9440445-9875445 GCA_948150685.1 Rhaphigaster nebulosa | reverse complement strand
ATAGACATTAAAAATAGCCTAATCAAGCGAATAATGTTAACTATGAGATATTTAACTATATTATAATATTATATATATTATACGATGTGAGAACAGTAGTTCATGAAAATCCTCACCATCATTTCCATCAAAATTTGTATTATCGAATATCGTCTTTAAATATTTATATCTTCCATGTACTTGGATCGTGTCATGAAGTCGATATAAAATATTTTTGAAGAAATCTGAATTATGATATATTAAATTTCGATGCCACACTGCTATAGGAAGCTGCAAACATCTTGATCGATTGATAGTTGGCGCCTGGGATTAGAAGTATCAGTTAAAAATACAGGAACAGGAAGAACTTAATCGTTAACCATTCGCGGCTGTTACAGCCTATCTCTACTATACAAACGTCTATACTATACTCTACTATAAAAACGTCTATACTATACTCTACTATAAAAAGAGCTATACTATACTCTACTATACAAACGATAGGCCCCCAAGAAGAGAATGGCCTCTTTTTCTCCAGAATGACATAACGGGCAGCTATCGGTACTCTCAAACTTTACAATTAAATTGAGCAATTCTGTTCTATATATGAAAATTTACCGTACCGATACAAGATCAAAATAATCATTAAGATATAGTGAAACAGCACCAATCTTACATAATCCTGTATAGATAGAAATACTAGACTGCAGAATTTTTTTTTTCAAGATTACTTTGTTAACTGATAGTCATTATACTTTCTTATCTGACTTCAAAGTTCAGATATGACTTCAAACATTACTTCATATACGTCTAATATTACAATCTGCAAGAAGAAAATTAAAAACAATAAAATGAACTATCATAAGTGTAAAAATGAGAAGCGATCTGCACAATACAATAATCGATACGAAACAGGAAGGTTTGATTTCGATACCCCAAAAAGCACTACCAAAGAGTGTCTTATGAAGGGTGTGTTTATAAATAATATTAAACATGATATGAACAAAGTATCATTATTTTCACGAGAAATTTTCCTTTGTGTCATAAAATATCCTATTTGATTTTTGTTTTTTTATTTTCAGCAATAGAGTTTTGTAATCAAATTTTAACCCCCGCTCCTCTCCAAATTTGAGGTTTCATGTTTGAAGATACGCAGAATCTAGATATCGAGTAAAAAAAAAAATCCGCCCATCCGCCGTCTACAGATTTTCTCCGAGACTACAGAACCGATCTTCTTCAGATTTGGCAACAAAGTCAGAGGTCAACCAGGGTTAATCCTCGGAACTCGACATTACTATCCGTCTTTTCGTTTCAAAATTGCGGCCGATTAGAGATTGGATAAGCTCTTAACTGGCCTATTATAAACATAGAAGGAAAATGTAACGTGCTTGGGAATCAGCGGACTCAGACATGATAAAAAAATAAATAATAATAATATTAAAATCCATATAAATGGATTTGGTTTATTATTTTCAATAATACACCTTTGTAATCCACCAAGAAAAAAAAAGTTTAACACTCCTTCCCTCAAAATTTGAGGTTTCACATTTCCAAATACATAGAATCCAAATATTTTTTATTTGTTTTTTATTATGATTAGTTGAAAGATGATAAAATTTCCTACAAAATAAAAAAAAATAATTTAAATCAGACCAGTTTTAGCTGAGATATAGCGTAATGAACTATGTGTACTAATTCCCCGACGCTTCAGGTCAAGATGGTTTCTTGTTTCTTTTCGTTTCTTTCCAACACTCTCAGTTTGGCACTCACACTTGGGACAAACTTCAAATTTTTGCTTCACAGGTACCAAATGCTTAATTTCTTTGCTGGCCTATAAAGGTGCATACCTTTTATAACGTATTCTGCACATGTTCCTGTAGAAAACGGTTCACATATTTAAGTTATTTGAAAACTCGAAAACATTCCAATTTTCTAGAAACATATCTCATTTGATAGATAATCTAATTATCTGAACTCTAAACCAAAGCGATATGGAAAGTGCTGTCAATGGACAGACCAGACATTTTTGAACTATTATGAATTAGAAATAGTAAACCATTGTGCGCATATATTTCGGTTTTTATATATTTTAGTGTCTAAATTAATTTGAAATAAAACTCATTGAGAATAAACTATAACATATTTAGGTACTACTCAGAAAATTAAAAAAAAAAACATATTTATTGTAAATATTACCGATATTTCCAACTGATTGTTTTGAGCCTACGGAAAAATAAGATCTTTAGCACATAGGGCATTATTTCTTGACAACGAAAATATGCTATTTATCTTTTATCAAGATGTGGTTGCTTAAACTGAGAAGGTAACGAAGGTTATAGAAACATTTTAATACCTTTTCATTTGCGATCATCAGTTACAATATATTAGTGTCTAGTATCTAGATGGCATAATATAAAATAATCATTTCTTATGTTAAAGTTTATTTTTACATCCTTGTACGCAGTAAAGTATTGTAATCGCGAAAATTTTCGGTTTTCAGATTTCAACGGAAATATCCATTTTGACCATCCCGGAATCCATTTTGAGTAGTTTCGTTGTGACGTCTATACGTACGTTCATAAGTTCGGGTGTACGTATCTCGCATAAGTCAAAAACGGTTAGCCGTAGAAAGTTAAAATTTTGTGTAAAGGATTACTGTGAAATATAGTTGTGAACCTCCTTTTTTGGTTACTACAAGATTACCGGAAGTGGTACTTTACTTGAAGATCATTAATGATTTTCATAAAAAATTATATTAAAATATAATGCGAAACTTCTCAAATTTGGTATTTAAGACTTACATACTAATATAAATAACGCAAAAAATTTTAGTTAAAATTGGCAAACCGGAAGTGGTACTTCACTTGAGAGTCATATTGGACTTTCATAAAAAATTATATTAAAATATACTGTAAAATATCTCAAATTTGATAAATTAGACTTTTATATCAATATAAGTAATATGATAGGTTTTGGTTGAAATTGAAGAGCAGAAAGGGATTCTTCAGTTGAAGGTCATAATAAACTTTAAAAGTTTAAACAAAGAGATCAGCAGGGAATTGGAGGCTTTGTAAAATTAGAAACTTTTCAAGCCATAACCTTTTATCTCACCATTTTTAACTATTCTGTAGCTGGCTGTGGTTCTATTATAAATAAGTTTCTTGATCTGCAAATAAAAATGAAAACATCAATGTTATCGGGAATAATTTTCAATTTACCTATTATAAGAATGTTGAATATGTGGTTTGACTTTAACGTTAGAAAAAAATACAAATCATATATCTAATTAAACTAAAACCGAGTTCCATTTTCCAGCAAAACATAGTATATTTAGGATTACTAAACTAGTATCAAACGAGATTTTTGTGTGTTAGGCGATACTTTTTTACGTTGTCCAAACGTGCCGATCTGTCGGATTCAGTCTTCAAAATCGGTTTTCTTTTCACATGAAAAAAAGATTTTAGCAAGATCGAACTTCCAGTTGCGTCTCATATTGATTTGTCATAACATATTTAGTTCTTGTAGAATCGGATTCAGTAGCCGCGTCGGTTCCGCTCAAGAAGTACCAGTCTTCGCCAACTTGGTGACCAGCCATTGCTTGAAGTCTCCTTCGACGAGCTGCCTCTTCTTGGCGATCCCTTCGTCGGCCTTCATCCGCGAATCCCTTTTCTTGTTCTGCCGGGCCTCCGTCTCTTCGGGGTCGATGTGGGTCCAGGCCAGTGTAAGCGAGTTTCCCTTTCCGTCCTTCAGGGTGAGCTGGAAGTTGGTATCCTGTCCAGATGTGGTCAGGATGCCCTGGGCCACTCCTTCTAGATCGGAGGCCGCGGAGATTACCACTTCATTGCGAAGTCTTCCGCAGGTAGAGCCGGCTCTACTAGTACTCTTCAGTACAAGAGAGAATCTCTTCTGGCAAGTCATCCGTCCCGCGTGCTCTCTGATCAACTCCAGTCCAGTCAAATCAACATTGTCGTAATTATTAGATTTTCTATTGAGGTACTTGCCGGATACCAGCCTCCTCCATTCCCCAACGTCCATCAACTTCACCTTATTCTCGAAGCGAAAGCCTCCCGTACTCGTCTGGTTGTTCTTGCGCTCACATGCATGCCTTTGCAAGATCATTCTCATGCGTCTATGAAATCTTCCGATTCAGAAAACTAACTACTATCTCACGGAGATGTGTTTACGATTTACAGAAAAGTCCACTACAGCACTCGTGCAGTTGTTGAGTGACATTACATAAATTGCTAACATTCAATCCAAGACTTCATCAATTTTTTCTTCTCCGCAATGGACCAACAATCAACAGTGTCTGGAATTGGGTAATTGCTGTCAGTTGTTAAAAACTTAATTATTCCGAAATAGTAAATACCAACTGAGTTGAAGAATTTTTAATAGTTCATATTGTAAAATATTTTGTGTCAAATGTATCATATGGCAGAGAGGTTTTCTTAATAGTTTAGGAGAGGTTCGCGATTTTCAAACTTTTGATCTTTCATGTTAAATTAAAATGCAAATAAACGCACTTAGTAAGAAAATCCCGGGCCTCAATTTAGTAAATTGGTTTCGGGAAACAAAACCTAAAAGATTGGTAAAGTGAAAGGTAAAGGTTAGGGAAGATATGTTTATGTATTTTTAAACATTCCGAAGCCCCAAAATTGGAAATCAATTCCAATATCATTAGATGAATATGTATAAACACATATAACATAATATAAACTATAATGTTAAACATTATAATGGCTGTGATTATGGTTATAATATAATCTTAAAAATGGCCGGAGATGTAAATAATGATTTCATAAAGATATAACGGAAGTAAAATTATTTTCAATACTTACTTTTAACCCACGAAATTCGATATTAGAAAACGATACCTGTTTCTTTTGATGTATTATTTTCAATAATGAACCCATTTAAACGACCAAAAAAATTTAAACCCTACTTAAAATTTGAAGTTTTAAGTTTCAAGATACGTAGTATCCCAAAATTGAATCTAATAACGCTTTAATTGGCCGCCATTTTAAAACAAAATGATTTTATACTCCCATATCTGGGCTATTTAGGAAAATTGAGAAAAAATGTTTCATTATATCAATGCCTCAAATAATGATAATAAATAAAAAAAATCCGAATGAATTTGTAGGTAATTTCTTTTTATACAAGATGAATCAAATTTAACAAACCATAGGCCGTAAATACGTAATTTCAGATCGTTGTACATATATAAAAAATAATAAATATTTAAAAGTAAATAAAGAACAATTTTATTTCAAAAATTTAAACTACCTACTTGAAATTATCACTTAATATCAATTATCTAATAAACGAAAAAAATGTCGAAAGAATATAATTAATGTAATTAAAATAATTATTTTTCAATAATAAAATAAATAATATTGAAATAATTCATGTCCCGTTGGGTTACAATTGAAATGGAAAAGGTGACAATTGATTTGGAAAAGGTTATCATTGACTTGGAAATGCTATATATGACATTAAGTGGCACTTCTTTAAAGCCGGCTATATCTTTACTCGATGATCCGCTAACCCGGTTTCGATGATTTTTTTTCTCCCCAAATCAAACGGGATGGATCGATTTTTTTATTTTTTTTTTATCCGATATAAAACCTCAAACGTAAACCTTGAAATGTAAAACCTCAAATTTTGAAGGGGGTTTATTTATTTATTTTTTCTTGGTTGATTATAAATGTTCATTATTGAAAATAATAAACCAAAATAAAATAAAAATTGACAAGTTAAAATGAATAATACTTAAATAATTAAAATAAGAAAATAATTTTATTATAGCACAATAAAAATAATTACAAAAAATACTTAAACTAAAAATATCATGAGCAATGAGTCCGGGCATGTGAGTCCGCTCTGGCTTTTTTGAAAATTTGTTTTAATACTGATATTTTTATTTTAAGTATGTTTTGTATTGTTTTGTGCTGTGGTAAAATTCTTTTATATATTTAAGCATTAATCATTTTACTTTGCCAACGTTCGTTTTATTTTTTTTTTCAGGGAGAGTTTCATTTCAAATTTAATTTGATCATGAAAAATAACAACATGTAACTTTCACACTTGGACGAGACACGTGTCCACTAGTTAATATCGGCGACCACCAAATTCCTCAGACGGACACAGTAACTTACCTTGGACTAATATTCGACCGAAGGATGACCTGGGGCCCACACGTCAAAATGACAATAAAGACTGTAAACAAACGACTGAAATTCCTTTATTTTCTTTTTTCCAAATAGTCAAAACTAAAAATCAGACAGAAACTCAATACATACATAAATGGACTTACACCACACAGAGTTAAGGTTGAGCAAAAAAGACTCACAAAAACTGAATTTTTTTCAATCCAACATTTTAAAATTGATAACAGAAGCTCCTTGGTACGTAAACAACAAAACTCTACATGCCGACTATTCCCATTTCTATAATAACCTTCACGGATATCACAACAGACTAATAGACGATATGGCAATGGCTGACATGAATATTAGGAGGTCTAAAAAGGAGCTGGATGAGAGATCTCCTTTCCTGAATTAAAGAAATAATTCAAGAGCAGGAAGAAGTGCTGCTGAATACTACCCTTCCTCATGCCTATCGTGCCACTTATATCTATTCTATTAATAGCATTTGCTTATTATCACTCTTTTCTTAGACAGGTGCGAATATTTTGTTAAAAGATAAAAAAAAAAGTCAGTATTCTTGTGTTAGGGATATTTTTTGTTTGTGATATTTTATTTAATTTCGCAAAGAAGCGTTTTTTTCTGTATTTTCATGTTATTATGTTGACTAGAAATTAAGAGAATTTTTGAAATAAGTAGTTTTGTTAATCACGTCAGCTGATACTTGTTAAAAGGAGTTCTGGGTTTATGAAATCTCTAATCGGCCGCCATTTTGTAAGAAATTGTCGGATGGTAATGCCGAGCTCCGTGGATCATCCTTGGATGGCCTATTGTGGCTTGTTAATCACGTCGGCTGATACTTGATTAAAAAATTATAGTAAATTGATTTAAAGAAAATCATGGTTCAATCAGAAGATGCTGAGTTAATCTTATTTGTGAGATTACTAAGATCACTCCCCAACTAACTACTCCTACAAAAATATTTATGTAATTGTTTTTTTTTTGTTTTTTTTTAATTACATTCGTAAAATGATTCCAAAACACTTTATATTTTACCTCTATCTTCATAAATGGCCGAGTCGTATTCGTATGAAATCTCAAATCGGGATGGCCTGTGACTTTATTTATTTCACAAAGGAGCGTTTTATTCTGTATTTCCGTGTTATTATATCGACTAGAAAAAAAAAGAGAATTTTTAAAATAAGTTGTTTTGTTAATCACGTCGGCTGATACTTGATTAAAAAAGTATAGTAAGTTGATTAAATTTTATTAAGAGAAAATCAGGTTCAATCAGAAGTTGCTGAGATAATAGTTACTTTTAACTTTTTTATTAATTTAATCCTCGAGTAACTTATACTTATACTTTACTCTTTATTTTTCTAAATCAATATTTTAATTGGATAATTCTCTTATCTAAATTTTTCAATTTTGTGCAAATAATTTTTAGATAACAAACTATAATATAAATGCAAATAACATTCAAATGATTTGTTCCTGTTTCTTCCTCTGATTTTCTATTTTAGCAAATATCCTCTTCCTCAGTAATATTACCTGCCCCTCTTCCTGAGTCAACCTCAGAGAAATATTCCCTTTTACTTCCTTCTTCTTCGCTTTGTATTATCCACAGCCCTGAGGCATTTCTGAAAATAAAAAATCTTCAACCTTTCTCAATTGCGATTTTTCACCTTCCTCCTACCCAGTTCAATTCAATTGGAAACAGAAACCAACCGAAGCGTATCTTATTTTCTGAGGAGTTAAAAAAGTATACCTTTCCTCTTCGTTTTCTTTTCTTTTTTTTTCGGTGTATAGAACCATATTTGTAGGACTAACAGTTATATATATTTTTTATTTTATCCCAGTCATTTTTTTTGTTTTCATGAATCCGAGAATATAGAAAAAGGAAGCGTGTTCTTTCAAACGCCTGCCTTTTTATATATATACATAAATAAATATTCTATTTTTGGAAGACCTGTTATTTAACTTGGTAATAAAAATTTATCAAGTACTTCCTTGAACTCTGTTCCTTGATTTTACATAATATTACCTATCTTCAAGAGGGCACATATAACACATCAACTCAGCTATTAGAACATTAATTCCATTACAATCCACCGTATTCACATTATCACATTTATACTTAAATAAAAAAATTCTAAAATATTTTTATTGGTTCTGAAAATTTGCCCGTTTATATGAAAAATATGCTCAGAAACATCGAAACAAGAGTAAATACTTAAAATTTTTATTCACTATATATTTGTTCGTCCTTGGGTATCGTTTATAGGCATCCACTCTTGGTCTATTGGGCACCAGTCAAATGGGGACTAAAGCGTATTGCTAAAATTAATATTTCAAACTAATAAATAGTCATTTTGAAAATTTAAAACAAAGGAAAAGTTTTTTTTTCTTAAAAAAACGCGTAAAGCTGTTATGACAACTAGCTACGAAAAAAAATTAATCCAACGAATTTTTATTAATTTGACGAAAATTAAACTGCTCTCTCTCACTCTCTAACTCTCTTTCCCTCCCTCACCCACTCACTCCCTTTCCCTCCCATCTCCCCTCTCTCTCCCTCCCTCCCTTCCTCCATCCCTCCCCCCTCCCCCTTTCCCTCACTCTCTCCCTCTCCCTCTCCCTCTCCCTCATCCTCTCCCACTACCTCTCTTTCCCTTCCTCTCCCTCTCCCTCACACCCTCTCTCTCTCCCTATATCCTCCTATAATCTCCTAATATACATATATTATATTAGTATATAAAAGAAACTAATTTAAAAACCTTATATATAAAATGGTTTTAACATTTAAAATTTACTAACTGTTGTTTGTTATTTTTGACTTTGTGTTAATTGACTCTTGTTAGTATATGTGTGTTATATGTATGTATTATAATTGAAAAATTTAAATATTATTTTGTTCTCACAGTTATTAAGCCATCTTTAATATTCAATAACGACAGTTTTGCCCAAGACGTTTGTTCATTAAAGAAAATTATTTTAACTGTTGTAAAACAAAATAAAAATGATAAAATATTTTTTTATCTATAATAAATCAGCTAACCCACAAACAGCATTACATTCTAGTAATATAGTTTTATTTTCACCGATAATTCAGGAGTAATATAAAATTGCAAAGTCCACGTTATACGTTTTTTGAATACCCCTATTTCAAAGGTTACTTTTGGAAATCCTTTTTGATGAGGTCCACCACAAACCAACTAAACTGCCGTTAGTGGATCAAACTGGCGAAGCGACGCAAAAACCCTGAACCGCACTAATCCGGTTTGGCCATCCTCGTCCCCCCCCCCAACAAATTAAATCAGGGGCCCTCAGCCCACTGACGGTTCTTTTATTGGTAAGCTGGTCCACGGATTTGGTCTTTGGTGCCAGTTGAGCGAAATGGTCTTTGTGACAAGTGGGTTTCCTAAGTAGTTAGTAAACTTGGTCAATGCTTAATAGAAACCATTAATTGCGATGTGTGTGTGTGAACAAATAAATATGAATAATGTCAAAAGGATTTTTTTTATTTATTTATATTTTTTTTAAGACGTTCTAAGTTTACGGCTGGTGATGAAAAAAAAAAAAAAAATATATATATATATCGATGCTGTTTCTTTTATTTCCTGTCAAATTAATTTAGGAACGTTTTAAATTTGATTTTTAAAAGTTAAAAAATTAACTTACATCTGGTCCAATCAGCTGTCTCAATGTTTTAATAAACGAACAAATGTTCATATTAGATAATAGTCTTTATAAAAAATTTTCTAAAAGCAAAATCAAAAATAATTTCGTATAATGGTTCCAAAAAACTTTATATTTTACATCTATCTTTATATATGAACGAGTTACGAGCAATGAAATCTCTAATTGGCCGCCATTTTGAAAGAAGGTGAATTGTAATGCCGCGCTCCGAGGAACATCCTAGAATGGCCTATGAATTTGGAATAAAATTAAAAAAAAAAAAAATCAGCCAACTAGTCTTGGAGAAAACCCGCGGAAGGCGGAAGGATACATATTTTTTAATTCGATTTTTGGATTCCACGTATCTTGAACTGTAAAAAGTAAAATTTAGAGGCAGGATTACATTTTTTTTCTTGATTAATTACAAAGGTTGATTATTGAATATAATAAACTAATACATTGGTATTAAGAAGAAGATTAATTCGAATTTTTCTGTAGATCAATGTAATTAAAAAAAAATCTGGTAAGAAAAAGGATAATAAGGATTTTTCACACATAAATTTTCAGACTGACCAAAGATACTATTATCAGAGTATCTTATTTTACTTTCACTTAATGATCAATTTTTTATTAGAAATGAATAGATTGGATATGGTGTATCTTCAAAGAGAAGATTGTATTTAATAAGCCTTCAAGCGGTCTGGAGGTTGGTTACTCCTTATATAATATATTCATATTTTATATTTAAATATTATTTATTTACTCGATTTTGTATTAAGATAGTCAAATTGGATAAAATTCAAATAGGATACTAAAAGTTCAGGGTTCAGAATTCAATAGTGCAGGCATTTTTAGTAGTAATTTGATCAGCTTGGTTTAGCGTAGGTTTAGTGCTCTAGGGAATTTACTATCTTCGAAAAGGAACCGACTGCATATAGATGAACGTGAAAATTTACTACTGTTCATAACAAAAGTTGAATCCCATATTAAAATATATAAAGATTCACGAGGCTTATTTATCACATTGGTTTGTTATTTTTGTTGTTGTGTATTTGCTTGTAGATTTAAAATTCAAATTTTTCAATATATTTGAAGGTAATTTAATTATTGCAACAAGATTATTACTAACTAATCCAATAATATAAATGCCTAATATCGTAATAGGATCATGCATAATTTTATTCAATCATACACAATTTTATGTATCAATAAAATCCGCTTTGGCATTGTGTTCAAAATGAAGTAATTATTGATAACTATTTTTTCAATAATTTTGAAAATAATAAGTAACTATGTGTGTCTATTAATATAATTGTTATTAACACCGTAAATATAACGTAACTAATTAAAATTTGTATATTTTAAAATGTACCAAATCTTATCTGATATTATAAAATATTATTAATCATAGATATGATCAAGTTATAAAAATCAGTCAATCAATCTATTTATCTAATCAGTTAGCATAGTAATATTAGATTCCTTGAGTATCCGAAAAATCAAAATCACTAAATCAGAGAAGCAATCAATTACGTTGGGACATTTTTGTATAAATTGTAGGCATCTTAAATTTCACGTTAAAATTTAAGATAGCCATTAATTTTTTTCCTGCAATAGATTCATTAAAAGGAAGAGGAAATTGGTTATCCAAAATGCATCATTAGCCAACGCTAAGAGCCACTTCTCCGGCTTTCGCTCGCTTTAAAAGTTAATTTAGTTTTTAAGTGCTCTAGCTGCTGATAATGGACCCCTAGTGGCTGTTAATTAGGTCCTGGATTACATTGTTAATTTGTCCATTCTTCGACAAGAACTCGAACCCCAATATCAGCTTCAACTGACATAACCGAACGGGCGTTGCCTTGAGGCTGGGCAAAATGTGAGCTCGTTTATAGTTTCTAATCGCTAACTATTCAAAAGAAAAGCGTTGAGAATGGTCAAATTATAATTATTTTATTATTTATTTTATTTTATTTATGTTAAATTATAATTATAATATGTTTTTAAACACTTTTATTTACTTTCACTGCTGTCAATCAAATCTTTTTATCCAATTTCAGTACATTTTCGATAATCTGATCAAGGTGAAATTCGGTACAAATGTGTAAACCCCACGCCAATGCATTGAGAGATCAGCTCTGTAGAACGACTCGGCTGATTTTGAGGAATCTTGGCACACACGTAAGGGAAAGCGGGGTAAAGTGGCCACTCTAAAGGAAATTGAATTTTCAACAAACCATGGTTATTCATAGAAGCCTGTCGCATATACATTTTGAATTTACATATCGCACTCTACGAATGGGTATTAGGAATGTTCAGTGTGTTTGAATGAGAAGGTATTCAAAAATGTAGACTTTTTTTTTTTAAATATGACTTCCCAAGAAACTCAAATTTTGAGTTGTGTCAAAGGGTGCCAACGAAGGGTGAGATATTATTAGATACCTGACCGTATATTTGTTATTAAAAAAAAATAAACCATATAAATATATTCATTCATATTCATTAATCTGGAAGTATATATAGCGGCCTGTTCCATACCTAATGGGGTAAATTGGCCAGTGCCTGCTATTAGTATAAAAACTAAAGTGTGGGATTGCAGTGTTTATTTCACAGTTGATTATTTTTAATAGAATAATTATAAAAATGAAAAAATCGACTCAAATTAATAAAATTTTATTAATTAAATCTTATTTTATAATTATAATAATTGTTCAATTTAAAAAAAATACTAGTTTAAAGCATTTTTTTCCCCCAATACATAAAAAACTAAATAAACGCTCTTCAGTTAATATAATATATTAAAATAATCTAAGTATTCAAATTTAGCAGGTATCGAAGGCACTGGCCACTTTGCCCTCCTATACGGCATTTCATTTAATGACAACTACGCTCATGGACGAACATGCTAATTCGTCTTTTGCTATATTAGTAAACAGCAAATTTTATGAAGTTTTCAGCAATCCCAATTTAACCAGCAGCGATAGAAAAGTAAAAACTGTATCAGTAATTAATGACAAAAATTAAACACTCACATGTAAAATCTGTTGTAACTCAAATAATTTGGTGAACTGATCATTCATACTTTGACAGACCAAGAATGGTTTATCTATGAGTCAGTTTGAAATTTCGCCACCAGAATGTAGAAGTTTCCAACGAGTACACTCCAATGGCCACTTTACCCAAGCCTCTCCTATCTGACAATCCAGCTAATTCCTGAAGAGTGAATTAGTCAACGCTTATAGAAGGTAGGGCCATCAACTTTTTAGAACGAAGCGGCTGACTTTTAGGAAAATGAGACAGCAGTATGACGGATTTTTTATAAGTTCCGAAAAACCATGTGTATCTTTAAAAAGTGAAATATAAAATAAAAAAATTCTTATTTGAAGGAATACGCTTTTAATCTATCTAAAATCGTTTAAAAAGGAAGCATGATAAAGTCCTTTTTAAACGCTTTTTAAAATTTGTAATCGGTTAAAAGCGTCCAAAAAAAATTATTACTTATTTTATTTTAAACAGATACAAAGGAAGGTATGCATTTGAAGCGCGATTGTGAAACAAAACAGCAAATAAATAAATAAAAAATAGGTTTTTAAGTTTTTTGGTAAAGTAAAGCTTCCATTAATTATCTTTAACTTCAGATAAATGTAAACAAAATTGTGATGCAAATAAATATTTTAAAATGTGGCTCAATAAAAAATAGCAACTGGAACAAATAGCAATAAAACAGTCTAAAGATAGCATGTATAATTCCGAAATGCCTGTAATGAACAGATGAATAAAATAAAATATTAATGAAAATGAAGGTCTAATGCCTCTTATACACGGTGACAGCTTTCCATCGTGGTAGTACTATCCCCAAAGTAAGTCAGTGTGGTAGTACAGTCTCGACAGTATGCCAGTGTGGTTGTATTGCCCCGACAGTAAGTCAGTGTGGTAGTACTGTCCCGACAGTAAGTAAGACAGTGTGGTAGTACAGTCACGACCGTCAGTGTGATAGTACTGTCTCAGTGAGCTCTCCTCTAGATGGATAGTAAACCTTGTGACAGTCGAAAAATGGCGGAAGTAGAACAGCTGACTTGGATACAATCAATTTCAAGTTCAAAATTGATCGGAATTGAGAAACAAACAGTTGATTTGTAGGTTAGCTAAGGTGTTACAAGTTGTTTTTGTGTTCAGAACCCACCAGTTTTATTATGTTAAAAGGCAATGATACAAAACGTAAAAAGATTTCACACCTCGAACAATGTACGTATCTAAATAAAATTACATTACGATATAACAATATTCTATTTATATAAATGTTGTTTTAATATTAATTTCCCATTCATAATATTGTTAGGATTGGATCAGATTTACATAGCCGTAGATGGATATGGAGTATATGATTGGTTGGCCCTTTCTATCTCTTCGCAAAGTCAAAATATGTGACGTAACTAATTAAAAATTAAACATACGATGAATTTAATGCATTTGCAACGTTAATTCTAAACCAATTTACGCTTTAACCAATTTATGTTCCATATATATATATATATATATATATATATATATATGGAACATAAATGGAAAATTCCAAAAAAGAAGCAGAAGAGTCTCAAAAACAACATAAATAAATAAATATCTATCTATCTATTAAAATAAATATCTGTCGATATTTTGCCAATTCAGGCATCACCAGGACAGTTGGAGAGAAAGAAATAAAATATAAAGAAAAAAAAACACGTAATAAAGAACAAAATGCAGCACATCTCACATCAAGAGTCAAAAAAGGCACCAACCAGAGACAGCATCCCACACCAAGACACCCAGGCACATACTGAGTGTCTATTTCTTATATTTCTTTCTCTCCTAGTGTCCTGATAATGCCTGAATTAGCGGAATATCGTCGAATGATTTATTTCTGTTGTTTTTGAGACTCTTGGCTTCTTTTTTGGAATTTTCCATTTATGTCCTAACAATTATTTGTCTCATTTTAATTTTTTGCTCTTGAATGTTTATATATATATATATATATATATATATATATATATATATATATATATATATATATATATATATATATATATATATATATATATAATTTATACGTTATTCATTTAATGTTTTAAACATTTTTGTAAATGTTGGAATATATTGTAGGAGGAAAATATTTTCAATCAATTAGATCTTAGATAATTCTGTACAATATTTAATACTTTTTTTTATTGTTTTATATTTCTATTAACTTTGTAAAAACAGTTTTTCTGCAATTAGCGCTCTCAGGGCACATCAGATTTAATTCTGTTATTCTAAACATTTTAGAATTTAAATAGCAGAGCCAGGTTATTTGGGACTCCCTGTATAAGTTATATTAATTGATTATTTGTTTTCAAGAATACATTTGCTACCTTTCATATTTTACATATATTATTTATTCAACTTCTTTTACAATTAGACTCATCTTGAGCCCTCCTCCACAAAGCTTTGAGGCCAGATTTATATAATTTATATGATGTATAATAATAATAATAATAATAGTAAATAATATCCGTTATAATATATATTATAATCTCTTTACAATGCTACATAAAATATAATTAAAGCTGCTTATTTCAAATGATAGGAAAATCGCTACAGCCCCCCCCCCCTCTTCCAGCATTAATCGCCCAGATATTGCTAAATGAGGCGTCTGATCGCCATTGAGTACCGCGTCGCTTCCATTCACTAATGAACCACCAATAGCAGAACTCAATGGTGATGATTTTATCGGCTATTTCTGAATCTGTCAGCAGCTTAGTGGAGTGCAGGGCAGACCAGAACTTAATAATATTGTAATTTTCAATATTATAAAAAAAATTAAAAAAATTAAAACCGGTTTTTGGAAGAACCCCAAAAGTAATATTGATCTATCTATAAACATTAATTTATAAACGAACTATCTGTATGTTTAATAGATATTTTATTTTAATATATACAGAGAGTTTTGATAATAATAATAATTAGTGACCTATTATTAAAAAGTTATTAAAATATCTTTTCCACTCCTTTAAAGCAAGCATCCAAGTCTTTATCAGAAAAGAGCAGTAGGAAGAATAAAAGTTTTGTAAATTCTTCTTCTTCTTCTTCTTCTTCTTCTTCCTCCTTTGTGCTGTGAGGCGTGGAGTTGCAGTCTCGGTCCATCTAGCCCACTGGTCCCTGTCCCTGGCTAATCTTCTCATCTCCGGGATGGTGCGTCCTCTAGCTGCCCCCAGTTTTTCAATGTAATCAGAGTACATGCCTCTGAGTCTGCCACGAGGCCGTCTTCCTTCTGGCCTAGCTTCCAAATACCACCTGGCTTTTCTGGTATCGTCCATTCTACAGATGTATCCATACCATTTTAGTTGCCGCTCTTGCATGGTGTCGCGCACTGATCTAACACCCAGATCCTTCCGAACTCTTTCATTCCTGACGCAGTCTCTCCTGGTCTTGCCAACTATTCTACGGAGGAATCTCATTTCTGCAGATGTTATCCCACTTACGTGCTTGTCGAGGGCCGTCCAACTTTCTGATCCATACAGGAGAACTGGGAGGAACACGGATTTAAAATTTCGTATTTTGGCATCTCTACTTACTTCTTGCTTACCTATAACAGTTTTGGAGATCTGATGGTACACTCCATTGGCCTTCTTCACTCGATTCAGAACCTCCTGGTCTATTTTACCATCTTTACTTATTATGGTTCCTAGATACGTATAAGTATTCGTAAGTTCAGGGGGTTCACCATTACACACAATCCTAGGCTCTGCGTTTTCTCTTCCGACATACATGATTTTAATTTTGTTAGGGTTTATTTGGAGCTTTTCCGGGCTGGATTTTGTTGACTGCCAATTCCATCTCGTCTTCCCCAATCGCATCGACCATATCTTCAGGATGAGTGTCATCTACTCTGCCTCTTCTTCTGCAGTCCCTGTAGTTATGATGAAGACGTTCTTCCATCCTAAATTTCATCTGAAAGAACTGCCTTCAGACCTCCAGCACTTCCTTTTCTTCGTCACCACTTTCCCATGCTTGTCTTTAACGTTCCTGACCGGTTTTGACCTCTTACCCTTCAAGGATTTCGTAATATGCCAGAACTTCCTAATATTCTCTCAATAGTTTTGTTCAAGCTCTTGACCAAACTTCTCCCAAATCATCGTCTTAGCTAATTTGATAATTCTCTTAGTTTCATTTCGGTCCCGGTCGATCACAAAATAATCAATGATGTTCTTCCTCATAGTTCGTTCTCCTCTACTCTCAAAGATGATCTTGTGTATCGTTTTGTGTTTAAACCAAGAGTTGCCTATGAGCATATTATTCTCTATGGAGAATTCTATGAGTCTTTGGCCGTTACTATTGAGCACACTTTCTCCTCCCCACGGACCCATCACTCCATGCGCATTAACTTTATCGTTTCCAATCCTAAGATCCCCGCTTATCATTATCATTCTGCCTTTGTTCTTAGCATCATCTACTGTCCTCTGGAGATCTTCATAGAACTGAACCTTGTCAAATGCGGCTGCGTCTTCAACCGGGGCGTATACCTGCATAACAGTAGTTTTACCGATTGACAGTTCAACATCAATAGCAATGATCCTTGATGAAATTGGTTGCCAGGATTCTACCCTCTTATACATTTCGTCCCCCATCACAAACGCTACTCCCTCCTTTGCTCTATCTCTCACACCAACACCAGAGTACACCATATTATACCCATCAGGCCAACCTTTGTAAATTCTAATTTCTGAAAAGAAGACACTAACAAGGGGGGTCACTAATTTCAACCAATTTTTTTTTTTTGGTGATTCTACATCCAACAATTAAACATTTATAATTTAATTACAACAATTAAACAGGATAACAATCTCGAATCTGAGTCTAGTAACGGGCGCCCAAGATCACCAAATTGATGATGAGCATCACACTTCCAGAGAAAAGATTGCTTATAAGTTGAGAAATTCCATCTTATTTAAAATTAAAAAAAGGTAAAATAAATAGAAGGATTTACATGGGGTGTAAAAAATACTGGAGCGCATTAAACACATTTTAAAATCCCAACCATCTCTAAATATAAAAGGAAGGGTACTGGAAAAATTTATATATCAAATAATTTTACAATATCCACGAAATTGCACAGCATTGAAAAAATCTAAAAAGTGCCGCACATTAACTCATTGGCTTATTGACTACGCGGCTCCAGTAACCGGCCGTACTTTCCCACTTCCATCGATTGGGCCTAAGGAATGCAAGGATGGGGAGGAAGATCACTTGCGAAATGGCGAGACGAGATATTTCAGAGAGTTGGACTACTGTTGTCTGGAATAGGGATATGGCGACTAAAGTAAGAAAAAACCTTTATACATAAATAATGTACAATGAAATAGATACAGAAAATATTTTCTTTCAATTTTATTTTAAATGTATTGTTTTATGCTATATAACAATGGAAATAAAGCTATTATTAAAGTTATTATAATTTGAGAAGTGAGGACATTAGGAGAGCTATGTTTTTTTTTTGTTAATTGAATGGTACAACCGCTCATAGTTTATTTACACTTCAGTAACATACCAACATTTAGGTAGATATCAAAATATTTTATATGTTTATAAATACAAATACATTATATCCTTATTTGTCCCTGAGAACCGCAAATCCTACCCTAATCCTCGTAAACACCGCACCTACCCCCAGCCGTGTCGTTATCCGATCAGCGAGGATAAGACTAGATCCCAGTGGATGATCCGCCAGTGCCACCTCTATCCCACAGCCACAGCCACCATAATATACGCGACTAGATCTAATTTAAAGTTGGCAGTAATTGCCTGGCTGATCATAACCTAGAGAGGGATGCAATACTGCCTAATTACCTACAGAGGGCGGGATATATCGCGGTGCTGAGTCGAGCGCTGCTCCTGATTGGAGAACTTGCCTCGCTCTTACTTCTTCCCGTCAAGTCTCGAGGAACACTTCTCCATTTGATCTACCATCCAAACGTCTGCCTTTGTAATTAGTGTTCGTCCCGCTTCAACTAGTTCATAAATGCTGCCATTAAAAGTGAGCACACTATTTTAAATAGATCTTTTTTTGTCATGGCTTCGAATTTTACAAAAAGTTGTAAATTCAAATATTCTTCGACTTCAGCCCTTTTCTTAAAAGTACTGTGATTATTATAATATTCTCATTCCTATATATATATATATATATATATATATATATATATATATATATATATATATATATATATATATATATATATATATATATATATATATTATTTTATGTACGTCCTGACGTAAATTCTTCAATATAATCAAGCAATCATCTTAAATTATTTATCAAGGTCAAATAAACTAATATAATAATGATTCCTTTTGATATTTTTTTTTATTTTATTATTATCCTCAAGATAGATATGATAAGCCATTAATTATAACTAGGATCGCCCAGCGGTCGAAATTCGACCAAAATTGCAATATTGTGATTTTTGCATACAATCAAAATGAGCAGAAAACGTTTTGTTCTACTATTGTTTGAATGTGAATTGAAATTATATAATCGAATGAATTCAAGTTCAAAATAAAATCGGTAAACCCGTTTAAAAAATAATTGTGGAACAGAAAGACACACATACATATCAATGGTTAAAATTATTTTGACTCAGAGGACACTTAGCGCAGAAGTGTTGAAAACTGTATATCGAAAACTTGACCCGATTCCAATACAGCAAAAATTAGATTTGACCCCATATGCGAGAAATAGGGGGAATAAAAAAAAAAAAAAAAATTAGTTGAACCGTCACTCGTTTATCCGTCAGTTTTTGTTAACCGTCAGTATTGTAAAAAAAAAGTGGGGTTTTTAACTCCTGATTTAGGTGAGAATTTCAAAGGAAAATATTAACAGAAAAGTAGTTTTCTACTTTTTATATTCTCGTTAACGTGAAGTAATACTTACAATAATTTAATAACAATTGAACTATTACATATACCTACTATTAAATTAAAACATTTTGAGAAAACCAAATCAGTTATTAAAAAAGAAAAAAACATACGTAAATAAGTAATTTGCATACATTCGCAGGCACAAAATCTCGGAATTATTCGGTTCAAGTAACAAGAATGCGAAAATAAGAAACTTATAAAATTTATGGAGCCTCAGTCGTGATTTAGACTCTATAATTTTCACACTTAATTCACAAATTAAGAATTTTTTTTTATAAGCGCATAGTATTTATTATAAAGTGATCCGCTTGAATTCGATTACAGGATAAAGTATGTGTCAAATAATATTTCTGTAATCAGTCAATTCGACGGTGACTGTAAATCGAAGTTCTGTAGGGAATTCGATTATCTTTCAAACGAGCATTTGTATAATCGACGAAAATTGTACCCTTCTCGAGTTATGCGGATATAAACTATTCTTTCCATCATAACTACTCTCCTAACTTTTCTCGGGATGTAGAAGGTGTGTAGATAGTTAAAGAGCTTTAAGTAGAAGACTTGAGGCGAATATCATCAAAATCTTCTCAGCCGTTTTGGCGTTACACTTGACGGAAGAAATGGTTTCTCCGCTATTGCGTACAGCTAAAATGCGCAGAGTGCTCTATTTGGTGCATAAGCACAACGAGCCTAAATTAGGGTTGGAACATCGAAAGGAAAATGTCGATATTCGCTATTTTGCGATATTACAAAACCAAATATCGATATCCACCGATAATCGATATATCGATAAAATATCGATATATCGAAAGGAAATGGAAGAAAAAGCAAAGAAAAGTGCATCAAATGAGTATAACGTTAAACTGTGAAGAAGGTGATGAAATAATACAATTATTATTATTTATAAAACTGCATTTTTATTAGCCATGAATCATTATAAAAAAATATGGAAAAGAATTATACTTTTAAAAAAAATTGATATATTTCATATAATATAGTCTTCTAGAAGTTTTTCAATAATAAAACCTTTAAACTGTTAAAAATTGTACTCATCTTATAACGCTTCCGACTATATTGTGCATTCTATTCATCCAAAATCATGTGATTCATTTGATATATATCTCAGTACAATCATATAATTATCAATTTATCTTGACATAGGATTAATCAGCATTATTTGTATATGAATCTTATCTACTAATTATTGTATGGAAATTAAATATTGTTTATTGTTATATTTACTGTTAAAATCCCAGAATCGTAATTCCAACATGGCGGACAGCTAGACTTCTAGGACCTGACTGATCCTAAAAATCTAGACCTTCGCCATGTTGGGGTTACGATTCTGGAGTTTTACCGAATAAAGGAAATTGTCACTTAAAATAAAGTACAGCAGAATCTCGATAATTCGTATTGTCAAGGATTCGAGAGGTTAATATGAATTATCGAGATATCCAAATTATCAAGATTTCTCATAATCGGAGGTATAAAATAGAAAATAACAAAATTGTATTAATATGAATGAATATACAAATGATATAGTTAAATCAACAAAACCTTAAAGTATCACATTTGAAAAAAAATCGGTTATTTTCTTTTTGTGCAAACATTGAAGGTGCAAACCGGGTCTTATCGATGGCTTCGTTAAGCATGTTCAGAGCAGAAAATACGTTTACAAAAACATCCGATTTTTTCCATTCGCTAAGAACTGACAAACGTTGTAGATGCATTACATCATAATTTAATCGTCGGCACATCAATTTCTTCTTCATCTCCTTTTCATATGGAGTCGAAATTTCCTCGTCAGTATGGATCCGCTTAAGCTACCGCTGAACCTTCGTCAAAATAAGCGAAATCTCGTAAAGATATGGGAGTTTCTTAATTTTGATGTAGGTGATTCCCATCCTCGATGTTTTCTGAGAGTTGCATCACTATTTCCTAGCGTTAAATGTCTTAAATCGCTTAATTATGGGTAAGTCTAGAGACTGCATCTTAGAGGTTGTATTGGGAGACAAAAACAGAAGATCAACGTCGCGGGGTGATGTGGTACTGTTGTTCTGATGTGGGCCGTACAATTACCAATAAACAGTTGACAATTTTCGCTGTTTATTATCCCATTAGTACAAATTTCGCTTGTGGTGCATGCTTTTGTGTTTATACACAGGCTACCGGTAACGTTTTTGTTTATAAAACACCTTGCTTTCGCGGATTTGCCAGTCATGAGAGAACTTAATTTTTCAGATCAATCCATGTTGGCGGCTAACAGAATGGTTACAGGTTTTTTTACATTTTTTTTTAAAGAGGGCTGTATAAAAAAAAGGATAAACCGACTGAAATTTTTAGAAACGATTCCTCTCTCACTCACTCACCTCTCCTCTTGAAAAGATTGAGAGTTAACCAGATTTTTTATTTGGAAATTCGAATTATAAGACGTTTACATTACTTGTAAGACGAAAATAAATTTGAATTATCGAGGGGACCGGTTTGCAGTGTTTTTATACGAAATCAAGGGAGATTTTCAAGAGACCAGAAAATCCATACTAATTGTCATGAAATACGAATTGCCGAGATTCTACTGTAATATATAGTTCAACATATGGTGTCATCGATATATCGTTGTAAAATGTCGATATCATCGATATATCGAATGTTAAGGTATCGATGGAAAATATAGGTTTTTCAACTTCGATATATCGCGTGTCGATATACCAACCCTAGTCTAAACCCTACAAAACAAAAGAAAAAGTAACAAAATCGGTCCACTCGTTCAAGAGATAATCGTGGAAAAGTCAGAAACAAAGACTTTACCTGCCTTATCAGAAAAATATGTGAGCAATTTTTATATTGTGCACATCTACACGACAATACCTATCCAATGATTTATCTATTTCTTCCCTACTACGCATACAGACGGAGTAATCGGTACGACAAAAAACTGCTTGTGTATTAATATATAAGATAAAGTACTTAACGTCATTAAGAAAAATATCTGATGTGGACAACGCATGACTTCCTTGTACGCCTATTAAACTATAAATCGGTGGCTCAAAAAGTGATCCTCAATTTGGTTACTAGTTTCCGAAGATTGCGGTATCTCAAAAACGACATTCGGCGTCGCGACATCCTTATTTTGACACACACACAAATAGGGAGAAAAACCAGTATTTTACACTCAATTTTAACGCTTAAAACAAGTAATAAAAATGTTTAATTGGATTGGAAACCAAATTGCATTTGTAACCTTTATTACCGAAACATATGATTTATGTATTTAATTTAAATATAATTTTTGATGTAAGCTTATTATGACCTTCAAGTAAAGTACCGTTTTCGGTTCACCAATTTTAATCAAAATATAGTAAAAACATTCATATCTATATAAAAGTCCTATTTACCGAATTTGAGATGTTTTACATTATATTTTAATATATTTTTTGATGAAAGTCTAACATAAACTTCAAGTAAAGTACCGCTTCCGTTTTTCCACTTTAGACCAAAATCTAATATGTTATTTAAATCGATATATAAGTCATAAATAATAAATTTGAAAAGTTTTGCATAGTATTTTAATATAATTTTTGATTGAAATCAATCATGACCTTCAAGTAAAGTACCACTTCCGGTGATCAAGCAGTAACCAAAAAGGGAAGTTCACAACTAGATGTTACAGCAATCCTAAATAAAAAAGTTCAACTTTCTACGGCTAACTGTTTTTGAGTTATGCGAAATACGAACCAACGTACGTAAGAACGTACTTACGTACAGACGCCACGACGAAACTAGTCAAAATGGATTCAGGGATGGTCAAAATGGATATTTCCGTTGAAATCTGAAAACCGAAAATGTTCGCGATTACAATACTTCCTTTACTTTGTACAAGGAAGTAAAAAAACAGACTTAATAATATTATTATGAAGTATTATTACAAACCAAGACAGAATTTTAGATGAAGCCTGCTCAGTAAATACAAATATTTATGCATTAATACAAAAAGTTTTCACCAACTGTAGAACCGTGTTCTCCCTCTATGCCTCTCATTCCTGACGTTCTAAACTCCATAAAAATAAGTTTTAAACAATTGTGGAATATTACACAAAGCTTTCTCAGAAACTCTTAGCAACTTTATCAAATTTTCTCAAAAGATAAATTTCTTCCGAGCAGAAGCATAAAGTTAGACAAACAATACTCCTTATCGGCCGCGTAGGAAGACCTCAACCCATTAGCGAAGTTCGCTGTGAACCAGTGACAGCCAACCGCATCCTCCATAACTAAATCCTCGAGGAAATTAATAAAATACTTTATTAAGTTACGTAAAATAAGAAAATAATAATGACCTTGATATTTATTATGTACATCCTCAAATAACTCAAATAACTACTAATTTTATCCTGATTTTGTTTTCGTCTCTATTTCGTAATCAAAAGAAGTTATTTTAACTAAAGAAACTTTTCAGAGTAGGTTTTATACAGGCTAGTAGAGTAGATTGTATTATACAGGCTAGTAGAGTAGATTGTATTATACAGGCTAGTAGAGTAGATTGTATTATACAGGCTAGTAGAGTAGATTGTATTATACAGGCTAGTAGAGTAGATTGTATTTTTCGCTAACCTATTGCGCATTAAATATTCTTGTTTTCTTGAAAATGACTTTGCAGAATACATTTATCGAATTCAGTTCTGTCGTTTTTGAAAAAAACGAAAAAAACTAAACACATTTTTATCTATCACCCCTAAGAGCAACTCTCAAACTAGTTGACGTCCGCATGATGGTATAGAAGTATCAATCTAATTAGGGATTGATAAATTATTTGCCACTTCTATAGTTTTGTTTTTATTGAAAACTACTTTCGAATGCTATACATCCATCTTCAGTTTTAAAAACACACAAAAATTCAAAAATAAGTAATTCACAATACAGTTTGTTATTATTATTCAGATTAAATTAGATGTAATATAAATCAGTATCATAAAACATTTAGGAATTATGAATTTAATTAAGACAAGAAATAAAATACATGATGGTACTCAACAAGATTTTAGTAGATTATACCAAACAGAAAAGGTTTCATTGGTTTGCTCTCGCACTAAACTAGTAATGGAAATTCTGCATGTGCGAAATTTAAAAAACAAATTTCCATCACTCGTTCAGTGCGAGTACAAATCGATGTAACCTTTTCTGTTTGATATAATCTACTTGATCCTTAGGCCGAAGCATCGGCACACAATAAACAGTAGCGTGTTTTATTTCTGACCGGAATCCCACCGTCATATCCTTGATTTTTTTAATCATATATTCCATAAAGAAACGAGACCCGTAATGTACTATGGTATACACCAACTACGTAAACCAAATCTGTGTTATCGATTTCTGGCTTCAGGTGTAGAGGCGTTTTATCAATTTTAGTTTATATGTAACTTATACATAAATAGTTAATGAATTTTATTATTAAACTAGTATATTATTGGAGATGGCAATCGATGTGTAAGACTTGTATTTATAACTGACAAAAAAAATTATAATCGAATTTGAAGAGTTCTAATGTAAGCTATAAAGTGGATTTATTCAAGAGAGACGAAAGCAACAGGCATGGGTCAAAGAGAAAAAGATCCGTCAATATTTGCCCTCCGTGGGCAGTAAGCATTTGAAATTCATATGACAACGGCGAGCACAGTAATGGCCACTCTTGCTGCATATGCAACAGTTTTCAAGGTCCCAGTGAGGCTGGTATCTGCCACAGGTTAGGGTCGTCTAAGAACCGTAACATGTTGGCTTAGTATTAATAGGATTTTTTTTTAGTATGATATTACTAGAGAGTAAACAATTTTTAGCAGAGTGGTGAGTTTCTGAATTATTTGACTATATCAACGTCGAAAGTGCCATTCATAAAACTTTATAGATAACACATCTAATTTTTTTTTTCCAAATAGCAATATATTTTTTTTTTAATTATTCTTGATTATGTAGGAGTCTGGGTTTATTCAGGTGACAAACATTTTATAATTAGAATATATTTTAAGGCTTCCAGCACTGTTCAAAACCAGAGTGACGACTGAGGATCGTTAGCATTTGGTACTTTTTAGACCAATACTAATTCTTTTTTTTTAGCTACATTGTGAGTGGGAATCGATAGAGGTGGTTTTTATTTCCCATAACAAATCGAAAACTAAATTCCAAATTTTTTACTTTCAAGCCTTTTATAAAAAAAACTGACTTCGATATTTAGTACATTGGCCTGCTCTTTAAAATATTTTCATTTCTATATCTTTATCACTTATCATAAATTCACTTATATATCTTCAATTCGTTCAGACAAAGTCGTGAACCCCTGGATCAATACTTGTTCCTCTCCTGTACATTAAACATAATCACGGTATACCTGCTAACACCGAGACCACAACAGTTATCTACGCTGATGATCTACACAAGATTCACTGACATAACATTATTAACTAATGCTCAGCGACGATTCCACATTTTAGAACTTAAATTATTTTCACGTTTTGATGGGATACCTGTCCACATGATTATTCCAATACCTAGAAAGTTCATTATCATACAATTTTGAAACATACACACATAATTACCTATTTATATAGTATATTTTTCGCCAAGATTTTATAAAAAAGTAATTATAACTTTTTAGTGTATGGTATTTTAGAGATTCGCATTCATAAAATAAAGTCATATTCATAAACACAGTCAAAAATATTAGGGGAAAGTGTCCTATTGTGAGATACTTGCCTAATATGAGATACCCCTTTGTCTCATCTACATTTATGTACTACAATTGCGTCATGAACTACTTGGTAGAGATCATTGAGGAACTGGGCAAGTAAAACTTTTCCTAACTGAAGTCTTACCTAATCAGGTCATTCCAATTATTTAACACCTGTAATAAGAAAATTTTTGTGAATTATGTTTCACGGCTGATGAGGCACACAAGGCAAGTTGTTTTTAAAAATTATTTTTACTGTTTGTAATCAGTTTTTCATATAGTTTATTTTTCACTATTCTCTAGTCCTAAACTTTCTAAATTTGTGGCATTAAATTAGAAAATTGATCTTATAATAGTTAAAAGTCTGGTGCGCGCATCACACAACTTTCACTGACCAACCTACCAAAATTATGCATCAATTTTCTAAAATAATTTTAAGGATTTAACATAAACACTTCTTAAAATATTTTCAACTGCATGCATTTCTTTATGTATTTTCTCTAATATATATATATATATATATATGTATTGTAAGATCCTAAAAAAGGGCCCTTTTCTTTTATAGTATAATACCTTTAAAAAAGGCCCGTCTGCTGTGTCATTAACAATTAATACGTGATATCTCTTAAAAGAACACGTTAGTTTAATTAGATACTAAAAATTAATGTAATTCAAATATATATTGTAACAAGCGGAACAGCTGTTAGTCAAGCCGGCAGAACCTCCTTGATCGAAGGCCGGTATAGAAATGACAAGGGCTGTAAACTGCGGGAGATGGTTGGAGAGCGCCATCTACCCACCACCAAATGAACTAACTCACTATACTTTTAGTAGGCTTTGTTTTTATCGACGATTAAATTATATGTAAGATAGTTATTAACTTTAAATGTGTTTTATAATGTACTGTAATGAATATTGTACTTATAAAAATAAAAATAAGACCAAAAGGTGTGCTGATATGGCCAAGAAATATATATATATATATGTTAGACTTCTCAAAATAGAGATTACCCAGCAGTCAGTGCATACTGGTATAAATAGAGCTCCGATTTAAAGGCCAGATCAGAACACCTCCGGGTCGAAGCTTAGCAAGACCTAGTGTGGCTGACCGCCAGTGTTCTCTTTTCCACCCTTACCTACCTACCTCTCTCTCTCTCTCTCTTTCTTTCTCTCTCTCTCTTACCTTGTCCCTTCCTGTGCTTGATTAGTTAGCGCCTTCAGCTGCTGAGGTCCATGCTTATCCCTTGGAACTAACCCCGGCAGCCCCCCTAAACTGGGTAAAGGCAGCGTTGTGCTATCAAGCTCTCCTTCCTTCCTCGAGATTGTCGGGCTAGCACCCCGGCACTCGGCACCTCTACCTTCCTTCCTCCTTGAGTAGTCGGGCTCGTTCCCCGGCTCTCAGGGTCCCTCGAGATTGTCGGGCTCGTACCTCGGCACTCGGCCTCCCTTCTCTCCTTCCTTCCTCGAGATTGTCGGGCTAGCACCCCGGCACTCGGCACCTCTACCTTCCTTCCTCCTTGAGTGGTCGGGCTCGTACCCCGGCTTTCAGGGTCCTTCGAGATTGTCGGGCTCGTACCCCGGTACTCGGCCTCCCTTCTTTCCTTCCCCCCCTCGGGTAGTCGGGCTCGAACCCCGGCTCCCGGGCTTCCTTGCTTGCTTAGTTAGCGCCTACAGCTGCCTAGGTCCATGCTTATCCCTTGGAACTAACCCCGGCAGCCACCCAACTGGGTAAGGGCAGCTTCGCACTGGCAAGCTACCTCTTTTATAACCCCTTTATCTTTTCACCCTTATAAATAAATACTTCAGGACAGAGGAGGGCAGTAGGTAGGTGAATTACTAGACCGAGAGTGATCCCTCTCACAACTAAGGTAACCTTGCGGTGTGTATAAGGTAAAAGACAGCTTGAGAAGCGACCGACCACTAAGGGCGCATCGGAGGTGAAGCATAAACACTACAGTATATATATATACGCGAATTGCGGTGTGGTTTTCCAGGACGAAAATGGCTGCCCAGAGGTTTGGTCCACGGACGGTCTGTTTCGGGAAAAGAAATATATGTCCTCGTACGACTGCTGACTCCGAGCAGCCATAATCCGTGGATCTTCACCGGTTTGTTTCTGTCCTTGAACCCAAGCGAGTCGGTGTGAAGGGGCCGGTTGTAGATAGATAGCCTGCCGCTGCACTATGGAAACCATGGTTCATAGCAACGTGAGGTTGGGTGATCCTCTCCAGGCTGTCTATTCTCCCGCAGGCAATACATGTCTATATGAATACCACATCGCGCGGCCAAAGATATCCATGGTCTATAGTTCCAACCGGAAATAAAAATATATATATATATATTTTTTTTTTAAACAATTAGTACTACGATTCTGTGCACTTTGTATTTTTGGTTTGTTAAGCTGAAAATAAATTTTAAATATTTCCATTTGGTTTTTATTGAAATTTCATTTAGTTTCCAGAAAAACACTTATTTTCCATTAAATAATATAAAAGTAGAAGTAATTAACTATAACCAAGTTGTTGTTTTTTTTTTCATCACTTCATTATACGGCTTTATAGATTAGATATTATTTTTTCTGAAATCTTTAGCAGAAATAATCGGCATAATATAAATATAATATAATAAATATAATAGAATAAATTATATAATAAATATAATAGAAAGAAACGGCATATTATACATATATATTACTACTCTTATTTCAAAAAATTTGTTTTCATCCTGGGAAAATATTTCCTTTTTTTTTCTCCTTTAATCAATCATTAAATTCTTTCATACTTTACGTTTATCCATTTTCTAATACTAATAACACTGAGAAATGGTTAATTATTCCAAAATATACAAAATTAAAGGTACTTTAAAGGAAACCATTTTGAAAATTCGGCATTTAAGCCCTGTCAGACTATTTCAATGAGGATAAGACCTAGCTGGTATTACAGACCATTTAATTGTACATTGATATAACGAGTTTAATCAAAATATTTAGAGCCTTTTTTTTAAAAAAAAAATTAATAATAACTGTGCCTGATATGATACACAACAGGATGGCAAATATGAGCTATATATGAAGACTAAAGATTCCGAAAAAAAATACATATTAAAAAAGATTCAAGCGACGACGAAAGTTCTGACGATGGGGAACGACGATGATTTTGAGTATGAGGAGGCAGATCCTGTATATATGTTCCGCACTTGTAGATTTTCGGAAGGTAATCATGGAGAGAAGTCGGCAAAGGGTGAAAGTGTTTTGTTGGTCGGATGAAGATTATAGTGAAATTATAAATTTAAAGTGTTTATGCAATTTTTGTTTTTCTTTAAATAATTTTACGATTGTTATTACACATTATCGATATTTTTCTTAGTAATCATTTTTTTTAGTTTTTGTTTTTTTAAGGTTTATGATTTATTACTCATTTAGCCTGTCATGCCAATGAAAAAACATGTGCATAGAGACATAACATAGCTATGATAAAAGATCATATTTGGACTTCTAACAAAAGATTTTATGTTAGATTCCAAAGTCATAAAACAAATTTATACTAAGCATGACTATGTAAATGATGTAAATTCTAAAAAGTACCCTGAGAATGGAGAAGAGCCGAATAACGGGTATCAGAATAAAATTTTTATAAAATATTATATAAAATTAAGTAAATTAGATTAAGAAAAATCACCTTATTCATGCCACAAATTGTTGGGTCTTTTTTGATACACGGGCGCCAGTTACTTTAAAATAAATTATAGTGATTAATAGTAACTGTTCCTAAGTAATTCAATAAACTTATATTTCATAAATGCAGCTCTCATTTATAAATATAAATTGATTTAGGTATATTGACAGTTTCAATGTTGTCACGGAACACGCAGAAATCTCTTGGAAACTAGTTACCTACTGAAAGAAAACGACATATAATAACGGAATGAGACATCCAGAAACTAGAGTGTGTGTGTGTGTCAATAGATAGATGTCGCGAAGCCGAGTTTCGTTTTTGAGATACTGAAATCTTCGGGGACTAGTAACCAAATTGAGGATCACTTTTTGAGCCACCGATTTATAGTTTAATAGGCGTACAAGGAAGTCATGTGTTGCCCACAAACATGTACCTATTTATTTCATTATTCTAAAATGATATTATAACTACGTAACTATAGTTATTAACAAATATGTAAACAGAGACAAAGAAATCATATGTTTATATTGAAAACTGATTTACGGCAGCGAAATAAAAAATATCTCATATCTTTATCCTTAATAATCTTTATCCTCATACCTCAATCCTTAATAAATCCTTATCACCACCTTGCACAACCGTTGGCTTGTAAACAGTACGGTCCTTACCAAGTACTGAACCCAAGACCCCTCACGGGTTGTAGTGGTATAGGTAAATAAATCCTTTACAAAATACTGCCTATTGCTACTCATCCTTCACTAACCATTATATTCACTGCAACTGAATATGAAAAATAGTAATATTGTAGTTGATTATCTTTATAAAATTTACATTAGAAGTAAAAATTAAGCAGACCTCCCTCAGGCCTAACATGAAAAAAAAAAATCACATTCTTTCTTGAACTAACATCTAATTTACAAAATTCAACTAATTATTTTTCGTGTACAATATATATGTAACTACTTATCATCAAAGTTATAAGGAATTAATATTATCACAAGGTTCTATAGTCATTATTACCAGAAGACTATAGAGTTTACCACCAGAAGGAGTTTTTGATCGGAATTTAGAACACGACCCAGGAGAGAGAGGATGTCCGGGCGATAAATAGAGGATATTCAAGCAGGGTCAGGATTCAACTTTAAAGCATTATTAAGGGTAATGTAGTGCGAAAGATAACCGAAGTACTATTGGAACCCTGGCCATCGAAGCTGCAAGACATTCCAGAACATGAGTTTGTAGTATCGTTACCAACCAGTTCCCGATCGTGGAAATCGTGCTCAGAAAGATAACTTGTAAGCTAATAGTTTACCTCAGAATGTTAAATCTTAACCCACTGAGTGATCAGTAAATGACCGACTGATTTGTAATTATAGGATTGAAAAAAGTATAAGAAGTGATTGGTCACCTAACGAGCGAGGTTGAAGAAGAGAAATTACTTTCAAGACAAGAAAACCCTGGAAAGTCAATCTTGGTGAAGAAGGAAATGGCGAAGAACTCTTGATGGCCGATAATGATCGTGATTTATTTGAACGAAAGCAGCGACAATTTTAAGATAAATCGTTGAAACACCAACATCGTTCAGAAGAAAGAGAAATTGTTTTCTGGTAATTGCAACATGACGATCATGCGTTTCTAGGTCTGGATTTTTCTTTAATGGCATCTTCAGTCTTCTGTCTGATGGGCTCCTCTTCGCTTAGGTAGATCAGATAGCTTCTCGCGATGGCTTTTTTAATATTTTTAGTCTCTAATTGTGTGATAGTCTTAGATAAGAAGAACAAATTTGCGCTTATATATACCAAATATTTCTTTATTATAGATTGTTAATTAAACAGCGGCATAATTGAGATTGAGTCTTAAATATGATGTCCTTTGTTTTTTTTCAAAGTTAGAGCAATAATATTCCGCCACATCAATCCAGGTGCCCCCCCCCTATCTAATTATGACTGGTTCCTGAAGTAAATTTAAGTCAGGGTTTACAGCCAAGAGTTTCAAAAATAACAAAAAATTAATCACTTGTCAATATTTCGCCAATTCAGGGATCATCAGGACAGAAGGAGAGAAATAAAAAAATATATAAAAAATATACAGGTGATTAAAGTTGAAAGAAATAAACAGTTCTGTTCTAAGATTATTTAAATATTTTTAATAAGAGATTGACGGGATAAGTGCGTAATTGCTTTATTAAATCCATTTAAATTGGTAAGAGCTGCCATTTAGGGAGTATCAAGTCTAAACACTGATGTTTCACAAATAAGCCTCCAGAGTTCGCTAATGTGAATTATAATAAGTTGTAAACACATATATTCTAGTTGACATCCGCATGATGGTATAGAAGGATCAATCTAATTATAGATTGATAAATTATTTGTCACTTCTACAATTTTATTATTTTCGCGTACTTTTGCTGACAATACGCGTGCTATTTTTCGTTCTGCTGATATATTTTTATTGGACCTGCTGATTTTTCTATTTTGGTTTTTGGTACATTGGCACATACGGATTTTGGCCATAGAGTCGTTATTATATTTTAATAGACCTGTTTCGATATGAACCGCAAGATGTTCATCATTTTTGAGTTTACAGGTGAATTTTGTTTTAATTTTGTGTTTTAAGCCTTTATTAAGAAGATTGTTTTCAGTTTCCGATATGGTGGTGCTAGTGGGACTGAGAACACGTTGGGAAAATTGATTTTGACTTTGGGAATTTGACGAACCAGAAGAACAGATATTTAAATTGTCATTGTTTGACCGTAATTTTGCAAGTTTCTTTTCTAGGGTATCATGTTTTCCCAATATAATGTTTTGGACACGTTTTCGAATTTGTTTATCGAATTTGGACACGAGAGAGGCAAATTCAAGTGGGTGAAGGATAAAAGTTAATTTAGAATGGAGGATGTAAAGGTATAATTATATACTGTCCCTGACTTAGTACTAATGATTGATTTCTAGTCTCACCCATTGTCGTCTTATTAAGATCTTATTATAAAATCATAGAAGTGGTAATTACAAAATTATAGCAGTGGCAAATAATTTATCAATACCTAATTAGATCGTCTCTATCGTCTCTCTCTCTCTCTCTCTCTCTCTATATATATATATATATATATATATATATATATATATATATATATATATATATATATATATATATATATATATATATATTGTATAATATACTGAAGTAACATTTAAAATTTCCTAACTGCTGTTTATTGATTTTGACTTTGTGTTTATCGACTATTGCGAGTATATAGGATGTGTATGTGTGTGTTATAATTGAAAAAATTAACTATTATTTTGTTCTCACAGTTATTTTGCCATCTTCAACTTTAACTGTAATCTCTCTCTCTCTCTCTCTGTCTCACTATACATCCCTCCCTCCCTACCTCCCTAAAAAAAAATACAGGACGCGAAATTCAGCCTTTGAAAAAAATACCTAGTTTTGTGGCCTTAAAAAAATCCTTAAAAGTAACTGGACTTTAAACAAGAAAAAGTGCTGAAAATTGAATACTATTTCTGTAGTGTTCATTACAATTACTTGGTAAGTGCAGACCATTATTCTGTGGCAAGTGTGTATGTGTGTGTGTGTGTGTGTGTGTGTGTGTGTATATGTGCGGTGTACAGTTGCCCTTATTATCATGTTTTGTCTAGGCAACTACCAACAAGCGAATAAAACAAAATTATTTCTTTTCAATACATTTATACAAATATATTCCACATGTATTTCATAATTCAACGAAGAGAGTAAAATTTGAAGTTTACACAAGCTTTAATTTTTTTCGGTGATTACATCAGTATAATAATAATCCAGAAACCAAACTATTTTGCACTAGCTCCAAAGCCGTTCCTACTTGAATAATGAGTCTTCCAGATAAGTCATACGGATTCACCCTTTAAGGCAGGGGCAAGTGCGAACTAAATACTCTTAAATTTAATTATCAATCTCATAGAAACGGACGTGATTAAAATATGGGCTTGAATGTAATATTTAAACATGTTATTCAAAGGTTTAAAAACAGAGGAAAAATGTAGCTTCAAAAATAACGATTATACAGTCATTTAATGTTGAACTTGGTAAACTTTAGTGCGCACTTACCCCACATTATCTTTATATATATATATATATATATATATATATATATATATATATATATATATATATATATATATATATATATATAATTCTAGACAAGAAGTAGAGGTTCATTTAAGAGGCTACTATAGCAAGCAAACAGCAATCAAGAGGAGTGAGTCCTGCTAATTGCATTGGGGCTAACAAAGCTGGGAGGAGGAGGGGGGGAGGGAGGAACGGTAAGAAGCTGAAGGCCTCCTGGGTCGGAATACTAATCGACTCGAGGGAGATTTATCGACTACACACATCTTCGATATCTGGCGTCGATATCCATCAGGAGTGGCCCAGATGAGGATGGGCCAAGATGACTATGAAGTACCAGATTTCTGGTAGAGGCGAAGAGGAGAAATACGTGAATTTTTTTTTTTTACCCGACTACGGCGGAAAAAAATCAAAAAATGAAAATGCGTTTTCAGAACCTTTTTAAGTGGTTTCCTTTCCTTGAATAGTTAAAGAATACATACAGCCTTGCTATAATTTTTCCGGAAAGATAATGGTCTGAATATGATTTATCGTAGCCAATCGAAAATTGTTAAATTAAAGCTTAAGATTAGATGTTGTTTTTTTTTTATGTACCTTTATTTTCAATGATAACAAATTCATATTTTGTGGATATTTACACATAATAAAATACCATAAATCCGTTAACTCATAATTTGCGTTATTGCTAAGACTTGAGATGTATAGTAATGTTGTAATAGCGATGATAAAAGATTAAAAAATCTTTCAAAAAATGCTCCATCTACCTCCAGCACCGCTTGGCCAGTTTTATAATCCAGATACCTTTGAGAAATTCCTCTAAAAATTACATCTGGGAATGAGTGTGGCACCACTACTAAAGTTCTTGCCTTAGAAGATAGGACCTTAAAGGATTGTTAAAACGAGCAGCGATGTTTATTTAATCGGTCAAGATTTACCAATGCCATTCTTGATCGATTCATAATATTATATCGAATACATATTTCATACTATATGCCCATAATTATGAAACTGGTCTAAGTCATATATTTCTTGTTTCGAGATATTTAATGAATCGCATTTGAATAAATTAAAAAATATTTTTATATTATGCGACATTTCAATTTATAATTTTGTTAGTCTTGATTAATGGAAATTTATTATAGATATGAAATTTTGTGTGAATTTCATAGGAAAATGTTGTTTTTAAAGCTTGAATTGACTTAGACCATTTTCAAAATTAACTGAATGTCCTATAACCTGACTTAAAGTAATAAATAATTGTGATTTTTATTTGAAACAACAACTTTAACGAAATAATTCATAAACATTTATTAATCATTTTTAACAAGTAATCCATTTTTATCATAATTTCGAGTTTTTAAAATTTTTAAAATGTTTCTGAAAAAATGGAGGGATGAATGGCAGTAAACACATAACATCTTGATTCTTTATGTTTTTCTTCCGTTACTGGTCTAGTGGTGTTGTATGATGGAAGTAATTGAATATTTTCGTATATTTTTGGTCTTCCTCTTATAGGTTTATATAATAGTTTAAGTTATGTTTATATAATTTCTTTAAATTGTTGACTTAGACCACTTTCATAATTAACACTAAATGAATTCCGTATAACGTTGTAATTACAACTACTATCTAAAGGTTCATTTTTGACGATATCGTAAAAATTACATTGAATAAATTTAGTTTAAAATCATGTCGTGTGAAATAAGTGATAAATTCATTTTTTTTTTTTTTATTTTGACTTGGACCACTTTCATAATTATGGGCACATATACCGTCGTACACTGACATCCGTAAGTTAAGCAATCGCGTATTCAATAATCTCGTTATAGAAAAAATACATTAACCCGGTCACCGATCTCATGCAGGAAAAGATATTTTTGAGAGGTACATTACACAATTTTTCGTTTTTAATGCAATATCTAGTTTTATGAATTACTACTATTCTAAATAAAAAAACAACAAAAAAAACAGTAGGTAAATAATATCGACGTCGTTTTTTGAAAAAGGCGTAAGCGCAATTTAGCAAACTTTACAGGAAACACATGAAACGATTTTTCCACAAATAACAATATATTTTTTTTTTAAATTTTATTCTTTATTGTATAGAGTAGGAGTTTATTAACCTGATAAAACCTTTATAATTACAATATATTTTATATGATTCTAGTGAAGATTAAGGCCAGAGTGACGACTGAGAGCTGCTAGTATTTGGTACTTACGTAATCAATATTCGATTTTTAAACAATTTCCCCAATTTGTTTTCTCGATGCATCCGATTGAAATCAAAATTTCGACTTTTTTCGAAATTTTGATAAAACGTCATCGATGTGTATTTATTTATTGCATATTTTTTTATTTTATTTTATGAAAGAAAATAAATTTATTTATGTGGACATTCTTACAATGAATAAATATTTGAAAAAATATCCTACCTCCTCTTTTTTTTTTAACATTTTTCCACTAGGTGTGGGCTGATAGGGCACCAGTAGGTCAATCTTGATTGACTAAGCACCACAAATAGATGGATTGGCACAGGAAAAGTGGTCTGTCATTTTCCATGTATTTTTAGACGTAAAATGGATTGGTAACCAGTACTCTATTTCACCTTGGCGCCGATATTGTACGATACCCGTAACTGACCAAGCTTTTGAGGGATAATGAAATCGTCCAATGACTCCGAGATAAAGTTTGTTCCAAATAGTAAGTTCGATTTTTTTCAGAATTTTTAACTCGAAATTCCGCAATCTGTAGAATTTTTATCTGGATAACAGCGGTTTTGCCCAATACTGCAGCGGACAATGGTCAAAAACTGGCCTCTAATCTTGTCTTCATCTGAATAATACTACAACAGGTTTGTTTAAATATATTTTTTAACGACGAATCGACTGCAGAAAGCCCCGATTCAATTGGAATTAAACATTTCAAAATATAATTCTAAATATACGGAAAATAATTGGGTAAATAAAAGTGAAAGTTAAAAAAAATTATAAGAACATTAATAAAATATAATTTTACTAAAAAATAATTATTTAAAATTTTTTAAGATATTATTAATATATCTTTTTATATTTGATATAAATTAGCAGATGTCACATAAAGCATGTTTATGACGTTTATCCTCATTGCTTGAGACCCTGCTGTAATTTCGAGAATGCTCCATTACAATAGTCTCGATATTATTTTTCCTAGCTTCCTGTTTTATTTTCCTTAGGTTAAATTTTGGCTTAAATAGTGTGACCATGTAGATGAATCTTGTAGATATTGGGCATGTGTTTTACCATCTATGCAGTTGTAAATACAGTTTTGCAGTTTCATAACAATAAAAGTGTGAGACTGAAAATAGAAATTTATTTTTTTAGCTTTATACCATTTTTTTCTTTCTGGGAAAAATTTGAGGTGAAAAAGTGGAAATTTATATTCAGCACCCCAAAAAGCATAAATAATTAGATTTTTAAAACTTCTTCAAATCTTTCCACCGCCTTTCCGGTTCTTATTTGACTAAACAACATTGCGTCTTCTAATTTCGACTCTCGCTTCAAAACAGAGGGACCAAACAAAAAAATCTCTAAAATCAAAATTTCAGGTGATTTACTCTGGTTTAATTTAATGTGAAATGAATATTATAAGTTATTCAAATTAATGATTTCAAGTAATGAAAAAAAACACACAAAATAAACACGTTATTTGCATTTTTTTTGATACTTTAAAAAAAAAATTGAGGTGGAAAAGTTGGAATTCGTAATCAGCACCCTAATAAATATAAATGAGCAAATTTCCAGAACTTTTCCAAAAGTTTCCTACGAGATACCTTTCTGAACACGTTTAGTCAGAGCAATACTCTTACGAATTAAAATCAAAATATCAACGAAGTTCGCCGTTTTAAGTTCGCAGATTTACGCAGCTGGATACCATTTCTTATATAAAAAGTTAGAACACTGCGCTCGGCTGTTTTCAAAAGATGTATACTTTAAATAAAAGATATTTAAACAATTCACAAATAGTACAAAAAATACTTATAAAAAAAGCCCTTCAACATATGCCAACAAGTGTCACATATGCCAAATAGTATTATTGCGTATTCATAGATAAATTAGTAGAAATTAAGTACTCAGAATTTTGACATCAAATTCCACACTTCAGAGTACGATTTTTGATTGGTATGCTCCAGTAATCCTGGAAATGATGGGATGTACCTTGAATCGGCATTTTGAGAGGGTTGAGATTTTTGTCCACGTTTTGACCACTGTGCGGCGCATTTCGGATTCGTTGGTCCGACAAAATTCCAGGTTTTGCACTATATCGGCTCTATGATGAGATAAATTACTATAAGGATAGTTAATTTATTAATTTAAAAACTTTTAAAAAAATTTTGACCAAAAATAAATTATTTTTAATATTTTTATTTTTCTTAGATACACTTTGGAAAACAAATGATTTGGTGTAAAATCATCTCTATATCATTTTAGACAGTCTTTATACAGCTGATTTCACAGGAATTTATCAACCATTTTGCAAGTTTTATAATTAATTTATAAAATTCCATAGACATTTTAGTTTTTGAAAATTGAATAGAAATAGTTTTGCGTCTGTCCTGTAATATCATGTTTTTGACACATAGGAGGTTTCATGGCGGCATTAACGATATATTATATAATGCACCTACCAGGGAAATAGTCAAATAAATAAGAAATGTGCCTGTTATAAAGAAGGCTGTTTCCTATCGTCCTTAGAACTTACCTGACAGTGACGAGTGAGGCATCTATAATATAAAGCACCACTCTATATAATATAGCGCCAATAAATAATATATTATATTACCATATAAAGCTATAGTAGGGGAATAGAGATAGAGTGATGTATCTAAAGAGGGAGGGGCGAGCGGGAGATCCTATTTCTTCCATAGGGACGGTTCTCTTTAAGAGACATCACGGCTTTGTTTACCCAGTCTGTTCTAGAAGGAATACACTCTTGTGAAGAGTGAGTGTATCTACTCTACAGTGAGTGTATCTTACCTATATTTATAGTAGTTGTTTGTACACGGAGCGAAAAAAAATCACATAGCACTGGAAAATAGAGGAATATTGCCCGAACACAAATATGAAATATTTTTTTTTTATAATTTTAAATTAACCATCTCTGCACGAGGACCACTTATACGATACACTTTTAACTGACATAAACTAAAAATTGAACCGTATCCATTTATGCATAAATTGAGATTTCTATGAGTTTCAATGAAATAAAAAATACAAGGCTACGATACAAATGTATCAAACACCTTAAATATATTTAAGAGAGTTAAATTTTCTAATCATAATATGTTCCTTCTTACCAACAATGGACTACCAGTTACCCACTTTAAAAATTAACAATTGGATTTGTCATAAAATTCAACTCAATATAATTTAAAATGCTTCAAATAAAAAAAACAAAAACAATCTTCCATTTATTTCATATTTTATTTATTTAAAATATTTGAAAATCACAGTTTAAGAAATTTAGGATCTCTTCTAACTAAATAAAAAATATAATATATATATATATATTTTCTATATGTATATATTTCCTTTAATCTGCTATGAAAAAGAAATGTTTTGTCGGGAGAACCATTTACCAAACTCGAAATATAAAATAAAGCAGTTACAGTGTGTTTTTTCGTTTTATTTTTTTTTTCTCTCAGGTCCTTTTCTATGGCTCGATTTTATTTCAATGTAGACTCACCAAAAAATGTTTGATCGAAATTTACCATGGACACCCCATGCATTCATTCCCCTTCTGAGTAATTAATTAAGGCAATTATCCAAAAAGTGAGATTAACTTTTTAAATAATTACTTTATTTTATTTAATAATTATAATTACCATCACGACTGCCAGCGTATTTGAAAATTCGCAAATCCTGACATGATCAGTAATAGATTCGACTTGGGCAACTTTCAAAGTGAATCTTTTAACAATTAAGATCACAACGAAAATTTCCAAAATTAATTATAAAAAATATAAAATTGAATAAATAATTAAATAATTATATTATATATAATTATAAAAATTAATGTCCAAAATTATCATTTATTCTAAATAAGTATACCGATAATTTTTTTACAAGGCAGATATATCTAAGTAGCAAGTGTTACTGCAGCAACAAGAAACAATTGACAAATGGCCATAGGCCACCTTCAATATAGTTTTTAAAAAATTGTAGTACGAATATTAAACTCATTCGTCAGCTCCTTGACTTTGTTTGCTAAATACATAAGCAACTGCTAAGTTTGCTCGAGATTAAGGTTCTTTAATAACTCGCTTTCTGCCTCCTTTCCGACGGCTGTGTCTCCTTGGTGTCTTCCTATTCCGATTTATTTATATCCAAATACCTTCCTTATGTCCTTCGTATACTTAGCCTATCTTATTCTGTAAACATTTTGAATACCAGATTTGTAAATTATTTTCTCTTATAACTGTTTCCATTAGTATATTCATCATTATTTCTTCCACCTGATTTTGAAATTTAATACTCATTCTTTTTTCGTCTTTACGTTCATTCATCATCTTCCTTTAAAATACACTTTGGAGCTCCATTATTTCTTTTATTATTAATCTATCGCATTTATTTAAACAATACTTATTAGTATCAAATTTGCCATTGATAGATATTTTCTTTATTCTATTATAATTAAAAAGGAACTGTTTGAACTGTACTGAGAATACAGTAATAAATATAGCCAGTGTATATATGTGTTGTTTTTAGAAGGCATTAGGTCCCAAAATGAAAATGCTTATTATACCTATGCTAAATATTTATTAAATGCCAACGTTTCTGTCCGCATTATAGGTATTCATCAGGACTAAGAAGAAAGATACAACGATGAAACTATTCTTGGAATATAAATTTTAAAAAAAACAACATAAAATCTGATATGAGTAACTGATATAGTAATGGGTTAAAAACAGATTAACAACAATAGATTGAAAAAGTAATAACAGTAAATATTATTGCTATCATTATTTATCATTAATTGCTTAATAAACTGTTCATTTTTGCAGTATAAATGGTTTATCAGTTATTTATTGTTATTACTTTAATTATATATCACTTTATCAGTTACTATTGTTTTATCTTTAACTTTCTTATTATTTCCATTTTTCTCAGCATTCATATTTATGTCAGTTCTTACATATGTATTTTTTTATACTCCTAAAATAATTTCAGCTTCTCTGTATCTTTCTTTTTAGCCCGATGATAACCTACTATGTGGGCCGAAACGTCAGCATTTAATAAATAGTTTTCACTATTTTATATTTAATTCTTGCCCGCCATCCGGACCATTCCTTGAAGCAATTTATGTTTTCATTTCAATGAGCTATGGCCTGAAGGTCAGACTAAAGAAGAGATCGGCTGAATATCCCTGACAAACTACTTTTACTTTCTTCGAGGGGACTGGAAGAGCTTGGCCATTTGTAATAACATTGTAGACTATTTACCAGGGGCAGGAGTGTCCTGGAACTAAGACTAAAGTGTTATTGCTACTTTGGAAGGAAGAGAAATTACTTCATCTCCTTTGTCCTGGACCAGAGGAGCAGGGGTGGAAAGGACTCTCAGGATATTGCAGCCTTTGAACTCGATCTTAAAGCCCTCAGCTCAGGTTAGCTATCTATTTCAACCAACGTCACCTGTCTTCTTTATTCGTTTATTACCTGTTGAATTTTGTTATTTATTTATTTTTGGCATACTCCAGTTTGTAAAATAACTCGCTTATCCTCTTTTAAGTCCAATAAAAAATAACCAACAAATATAACTATATAATTTCTTTTTCTATACTTTTAAATATAAAAAGACAAATCATTTACAACATATCACCGCTCTCATGTTAAACTAACTAATACAAAAATCACTACTTTTCATGGTGCAGCAAAAAAACAACATTCTGTTTATAAGGAACGCATTCGTTAATTTTAATTGTTTATGTTGGTGTTGGATTTACCCATTAAAATTATCGTAGATGCTCCTTATACGGAGAAGACTACCTGCGACGGATTTTTTTGCGCTCCTCAAAAGTAGTGATTTTCATATTCGCTGATTAAGCATTGGAATGAGGATATGCATGATTCAGTTACTAGATAAATACGAACAAATAATTCTTTCGATTATCTTAAATTACAAAAAAAAGTATGGTTTGTACTATAAAGCTGTACTATAGAGTAGAAATATTAAAAAGTAATTGTTGTGCTTAATATAAAAATTAAAATAAATATATCTGGTGTGTCCGCTCACACGACTTTCCTTGCCGCATTGAGTGCAAAGTCTAATACAAAAATTATTTGCTGCGTATTTCGCAATTATTGGACCGATAAGGATTTTTTTTTTAAATGTTAGCTTTGCAGGCTATTTAATTAACTTTAAATAACCATCCCAAATGTTTAGGAAGATGTTTAGTTTTCAAGTTATGTAAAAAATATCTGATGTGGACAACACATGACTTCCTTGTACTCCCCTTAAACTATAAATCGTTGGCTCAAAAAGTGATCCTCAATTTGTTTACTTATTTCCGAAAATTGCAGTATCTCAAAAACGAAATTCGGCATCGCAACACCCATCTATTGGCACACACATACTCTTGTTTCTGGAGGTCTCATTCCGTTATTATATGTCGTTTTTTTTCAGTAGGTAACTAGTTTCCAAGAGATTTTTTCGTGTTCCGTGACAACATTAAAACTGTCAATATCACTAGATAAAGCATTAGAAATCGACAGTTTCTGAATTTTAAGCGGAAGAACCCACTTAACTTATATCTTATTCTCCTGCTGCAGACTTGTTCATCGCACAAATGGGGAGGAAAACCAATATTGTATGCCCAATATTAATACTTAAAATAAGTAATAAAAATGTTTAATTAGAGTATAAACAAAATCGCGTTTGTAACCTTTATTACCGAACCATATGATTTCTCCATTTAATTTTAATATAATTTTTGATGTAAGTTTATTATGACCTTCAAGTAATTTACCCTTTTCGGCTCACCAATTTTAACCAAAATCTAGAAAATACATTCATATTGATATAAAAGTTCTATTTAGCAAATTTTAGATGTTTTACATTACATTTTAATATAATTTTTGATGAAAGTCTAATATGACCTTCAAGTAAAGTACCTCTTCCGGTTTTCCAATTTAGACCAAAATCTAGTATGTTATTTAAATCAATATATAAAGTATAAATACTAAATTTGAGAAGTTTTGCATAATATTTTAATATCATTTTTGATGGAAATCAATTATGACCTTCAAGTAAAGTACCACTTCCGGTGATCAAGCAGTGACTAAAAAGGGAAGGGTCCCAACTAAATTTTACAACAATCCTAAATACAAAATTTCAACTTTCTACGGATAACCGTTTTTGAGTTATGCGAAATACGAACATACGTACAGACGCCACGACGAAACTAGTCAAAATGGATTCAGGGATGGTCAAAATGGATATTTCCGTTGAAATCTGATAACCGAAAATTTTCGCGATTACAATATTTCCTTTACTTCATACAAGGAAGTAAAAGAAAACAAAAACGGATTTCCATTGAAACATGTACATAATACTTTAAAAAAACGTGGTAACAAAGTTCAATACGCTATATCTTAACTAATAGTTCGATATCGATGATATTTTGTTGTAGGGAATTTAATTATCACTCAAATGACTCTATTCATAATTTACCATAAAATGCTCACTTTGATTTATGCTCAAAGAGAATTTCTTTTCTTCATACAATTTTTTTTTCATGCCTTATCCCGGTTATGTACTATGTATATTAAAGGGCGCTTGGAGACTGAGCGAGGGCGCTATAACCGCCATACTAATTATTACCGCTAAAGGGGTAGTTGTGAAATGAGGGCATTAAAGCACTGATTTCATTACTACTGGCCGAGAGATGCAGCGGCTAGGGAATGCACTAACTAACCAACTCGACGCAAACAAGAGACCGCTATCGATTCGCTAGAGCAAGTACGAATGAGGATCCGCCTGAGGATTGTAATCAGTAACTAGTTCCTAATCAGTTACTAGTCCCTAATTAGTTTCCGCGACGGGTCCGAGTTACGGTGACCGCGCGGAAGCCTCAACCATAGACGGTAATTGGGCCTGGTCCATTATACATCAGCTGTCTAAGGCTCAGGTCCATATTACCGACTCACTGTCCAATGATACCTTGCCTCTGCAAGCTGAGCATTAGGCGGATATAGCTCTGTGTTCATTTTAATTTAAACTTAACACAAATAGGCCGATAATATTTTTCAATCCATTTCTCTGTTGTAATGGGTTCTTTTATTTTTCACACCTAATTTAGATGCATTAGGTATCGGCCCCGTGTATGTGTGAATCTTTAGATAGAGCAGAATACAGGTAACCCATACTTAACTTACACCTTAATGAAGCCATGCCTAAAATTTCTGTTTCTAACACTAAGATTAGATTACAGACTAAGATTAGATAACACTAAGATTCCTTTAGGGTTATTAATGGTAAATGGACGTTTGAAATAAGAGTTAATTTTGCATGATATATCAGTAGTAAAAATAATTTTGATTAGTTTTATGGTTTTTATGGCAAAACCATTATTTTCCGTATTTTTTAGGAGGCGTCATGACCTACTACGGAACTGTTATTGGAGTGTTACCAATGGACATTTTCTATACAAGTCTGTGTCAGTCATGTCATTATATTATTGCATTAGCTCTCATATACAAGTAATGTTTTTTTTTTAAATTATAATACAATTGTAAATATCAATAAATAAATGTATATATATATATATATATATATATATATATATATATATATATACACACACATATGTGTGTGTGTGTGAGTGTGTTACGCCCAGCGAAAGTGATATAAGATCAAATAGAATCTCATGAAGGTATGAAGATACAGAAAACCACCAATATTACATAACTCACCATCACAATGATTACATATTATGTAATGAATGCCGGAAGACCCATATCACTAATTAGTTATATAAGCAATGCAAAAAGATTACAGGCAATATATCCACTCAACATTACCAAGCTGGCTGAATGGATAGTGTTATATTGATAGACAATAATTTTTTTTTCTATGTTTAAAAAAGAAACTTAAGAAATTTCTTCCTTAGGATTCTGCTTACCTGAGCCTTTTTTTTATGGATAATTGAACAATTATTCACAATATAAAAACAGGTACACCGTGTAAGAATAAAATAACAGCGTGCTTATAAAAATTCCAACAACAAGAGAGTAACTTACCGTATTCGGTACAGACTAGAAAATAGTCTTACCTGAAACAAAAAAGAAAAAATTCAGCTACTTTAAAATTTATCAGCAATTAATAATAAATTAAATTTATTTTGTCTTGCATAGTCGTAAAAAAAAGAAGTAAATAATTAAGCATATGGTCGCATTAAAAAACATGATGGACACATAAATCATGTACTTTTACTTTTATGAGGAATTTTCTTCCAAAAGGCAATATATCCACTTTTGGAAAGATGATTTCAAATAAATTATAAGGGAGACATCTCATGGAGATAAGACAATTTTTTTTTTTAAATGTTGATATGTAACACCTATTTGACACTGGAAAAATAAAGATTTGAAATAATCTGAATAATTTTAAAGTATAATATAAATACGTCAAAAAAAAAATATATATATATATATATATATATATATATATATATATATATATATAATTTTTGAGCTGCGTTTCTGTCATTCTGGATGTGCATATCGCTACCTTGGAAGAAACTAGCACAACTCAAAAAGGTGTAGTTTCGAGAAAATGGCGCTTGAAGTTTTAATCATATTCCAACTGATTATTGCGGTTGTATTAATGAATTCTTGAGCCAATTTACAATTAAATGCTTATAGATGATTTGTGTTAGTCCTTTTTTTATTTCAAACATTATTTTAAGCTTAATTTTTTTGACATGTGAAAGTTTTCAAGTCTGGAAGAAAACCGGCCTAACTCCGAAAATTGTACTTTAGAGAAAATAGCGCTTAAAAATTTTATCCAATTTCTACTGATTATTATAGGTTTACTTACAAATGTATTAATAACTCCTTGAACCCTTTTTTAAGCAAATGTTTAAAGATAACTTGCCTTAGGAAATTTTTGTGTTCCAAACATTATTTTAGGTTATGTAAAAGACGTAACTAATCATTTCAGAAGAAAGCATGGGGAACCGATAGCAGCAAACAATACTTGCACAAACATAATGAAATACTTAAAATGACAATAAAGAAATTTATTGCCCGTATTTTTAAAGGTGATTACCCCCGTAATATCAAATATAAAATCAAGTAATAAGGTTAGGAGCTTTTTTCTGCTCATCCTTCCCCATAATGAGAAATAAGAATGAAGAATTAATGAACATTTAACTAAGAAACTATCTACCTGCCTGTGTGCACAAGCTTTTTATTATATAGATGTGTTTAAATCAAGGTAGAAAACAGTTATTGAAATGTTTCAAAAGGTTTCAGTTTAAACATTTTTCAAGAACTTTTCCAATTAACGTAAACGTCCAATATGAACTTTTATCAAAAGAACCTTTTAAAATAAAGTTCCATCAGCAGTTATATCAAAAGAACTTTTTTCAAAAGAACAATTAATGGCTAGGTCTAGTCTGAATCATTCCATGGTTAAATTCTTGCATCAGTTTATTACTTTAATTTTGATGAATAAAGATAAATGTTAGGAAGGAGGTTGTTCTTTAGTAACCATGCCCATTATTAATTTGAATATATTTGATTAAGTATGATAGCAATAAACTTGATTAGCATTATGGTTGCTAGCATTATTATTAAACTTCGAAGTGGAACATTGTCTTGGTTAATTATTAAACAATGGTAATCACAAATCAGGCCCTTGGTAAGGTATCCAATTTAGAGGACAAAATAAGTAATTCATATTGACTTATAATTATGATTTTGGAATAATCATCCTCAATGATTTCCCAATGGATTTCTGTATACAGATTAACATATGATCAGCTAAAATATATGTCAAACTCAGTCGAGATAAAAAATATCATGAGGTAGTTTTCATTATTTCTAGACTGGCAAAACTGCACGAAAAACGGTCATACGATAAAAAATTGTTATCGCTCTCATCGTTATAATAAAATAAACATCTCGTTGAGTATGAATACACAAAAATCTGAAAGTCGTAAATTTTTGAATTGTGCCGGTCTTCTTCCATATAATATAATACGCAGCTCTGATGGATTATATAGTGGAACTTGGACATGCGCATACTATGGTAGTTAATATTGTTTATGATCCTATAGCTGCGATCCATGCAGGTATATGTAATATTGTTCTATTGTATGGTCCCAAATCGATTTATAACATTACATGCAGCTCTATGCTTAGTTCATAATTGAATCATCTGGGCTGCGAGAATTTAGTTTTCATATGAATAATTGTTTTCATCTTGTTAAGGAAAAATCACATGTATCTTTCAACTTCTGTTGTTCAGATGCGTCGATGTTTATCCACCACTAGGCCTTCTTTTTTTTTTTTTTTTTTTTAATTTTTGCGATATATGGAACCTTCAGAAGCTATTACTCAAAATACTTTATGATATACCTTTCTCCATGAAAGCCTTCTATTTTTTAAGTTATATTCCACAATTGCCCCTGCAAAAGATATTACTAGTAGGGGTAAGTGCAGATCTCTGTTGTTGGACTAATACGTGCGGTGCAAACTTACAGCTACTACCAAGGTTTGCTGGAATAACTCCGGATTAGCCCATTGTAATAAATCTGTTTTTCAAAATATTTATTCCATTAGCTTACACATTTCACTTTCATCACTGTGATTGAAAGTTAATAATTTTAATCTCTGATAATTTTTAACTTTTTTCAAGTATGAAATCAGTATAATAATCCTCCCGAAACGAACTATTTTGCACATACTCCACAATCGCTACTGCTTGAATAATGAGTTTTCCACTTACCTTGTACGCACTTACCAAGTGCAACGAAGTGGCAAGTGCGTACTAAGTACTACTAAATTAAATTATCACTCTCATCAAAATGAACTTGGTCAAAACGTGGGATTGGATGCAATATTTAAACATAATCGTCTAAGGAACATTTTTAAAATGAGGAAAAATATAGTTTCAAAAATAAAGGTTTTACAGTCCTGTAAATTCGAACTTCATAAAATTTAGTGCGCGATAAACCCACATTAGGTAATAAATGGTCAATCATTGTTGTGGATTATAACATAAACTATCACTTTATCACTATCAGTTAGATCAAAACAGTCAACTTCTGCTCGCTGCGGTAATTGGAGATAAAAAAAATAAATAAATAAATAAAATCAATGGATCCTTTTCGGTTTATGTATGAATAAGTATAAATATGGATCAGTTTATGGTTTCAGGTTATAACCTCAACATACGGTCGACCGTTTAATATGTAAGTACCAAATATTGTTTACTAAACTATTTTTCATCTCATGCCCGGAAAGGCTTATCATGCTATCAAATTTTATTTAATATGAATTAAAAAATCGAGGAGTTGTTTTCTAATAATGGTTTGATCTATTTCAATAAATATGTCGTGTAGCTAGCTGTAAAATGTAAATATATATTTCCAACTGTCTACGAGCTTAAATTTGTTTTATAGTTATACCAAATCGTACATTTGTGGAATGAGGGTGCCAAAGTACGAAAATGAGGAATTTTATAGAAGCATTTAAAGTTAGCTATTTAGGATTATTGTTGTCCCTTACCTCAATGATAAAACATCAACCAATTACCTTTCTGGTTTAAAAAAAAAATAATAATACTTTTATGACTAATTTTTTGATCACTTGATCATAAATCACGAATAGAAACTAAAAAAAAAAAAAAAAAAAAAAAAAAAAAAAAAAAAAAAAAAAAAAAAAAAAAAGTACAAACTCCATTAGACTTTATGTATAATGATACATATTTGAAAAAAAAATTGTTATTGAATGTGTTAACGCAGGAAAAAAATATATATTTTTAACATCAATAATGATCTTTTCAATTATAATTTTACAAAAGCAAAATTCGGATATTTTTTGGCTACCTAACTGGAATTATAATAATATTATTAAAATATTAAAAATACTTTATTATTATCTTTATCAAGACAATCTTTATAAAGTTACCCTCTAATTACAGTTCGAAGGATGTCATTATGATTGACTAATTATTAACTAAATAATTTTTTATTACAGTAAATAGTGAAACTAAAAATCTGACATTCAATTTCAAAGAAATAAATGTCATTGAAAGCTTTCCAATAATCGAAATTCACGTACTCGCACACATACATACATACATACATACATACATACATACATACATACATACATATATATATATATATATATATATATATATATATATATATATATATATATATATGCTGTTTACACTTGGCTTTTGCAAAAACGGTCTTCTGGGCGCAGACCATACTGCAAAAACCAAGTGTAAACAGCATCTTCCTACCAATTCACTTTTCGCTTTTTTTTATAGTTTTACGGTTTGAACTGCCCGCCTCACTGTCAAGCTTATGTGCGCACATGGTGATTGAATAAGAATTATTTGTTATTCCGGTTATCGTTGATTTATCAACACCGAACTCGACAGCTAATGTCTGACCCCATTCACTTTTTTTCACCCGCGTAATAATTTCCATTTTATCTTTTAATGAAAGAACCACTCGTTTTCTTTTTGTTGACATGTTTCAATTTAAAAAACAAAATGATCATAAATGCGGCATACACCTCACAAAGAACGGTTTAAAACTGAGAGTAAGCTATCTACAACCAGCCAAATGAACGGAAAGGGTTTCACAGAAACAAATGCAATGAACTAATTAGGTATACAGTTCTAGGTATACAAATACGTATTGAACGTCTAAGTTCATTGAACACACACACACACACACACACACACTTATGAACCACATACTAATACTATTTAACGAAGCACTTTCTGAGAAATCATTAAAGATGGTTTCCTTTATAGACGTTCTGGGAAAAATATATATTTTTTTTTCGTTTAATTTTATTCAAAATAACAATAATTTTAACAATACCAATAAGTAATTTACCTGATCAAATTAATTAAAATTACACACATAAAAAAAAAATTAAAAAAAAAACCGTTCCGATAATCGAACGTTCGGATAATCGACGCTCCACTGTAATTGAACCGTGACCCATTCCTATTTCACCCTTAATATTATCTTTATTTATATATAGTTATTAAAAATATGTTTAAAATTTTATAGTTCGTCTCTAAAAGAATTACATTGAGAAGTCATTAGTATTCCATTTATGATTAATGCTGAATATGAACTATCCTATTCGGAGGGAAAACCTTTGATGTCGATGGCAGCTTACAATCTCAACTCTCTATTAGATTACGCCAGTTAGCTTTGTAATTGTCCAGCTTTAGGCAGGATAGTCTTTGATTTCATGCGGTCCTGTGCCTAGCTGAAGCATATATATTTTATGAAGTAGAAGTTAGTAGGAGAACCACATGGACCAATGAACTGTTTCAACAGGAGTACTTACGTATATTTTTGAGACCTGGAAATAACAAACACCAACAGCCCTCTTCAATATTCCTCTCTACTGAATTTCATCAAAACTCAAATCCTCGAGGTCGGACCTAATGCAATTTTCATATCTACGTTTTGGTCGACCCCTAGGACGCTTGCCCGTGGCATTTGAGCCGATTCATCCGCCTATTTTATTAATTATATTTAGCTAGAGCAGTTCACGGAATTCGGCGCTGTGTAATCCTCCGAATTCTCGATTTACTCATCCGTCTCCAATTTAAATATTCTGGTCTTTTCCGTTTCGAGTACCGCACTTACTAATCGGTGATTTATGTGATGATTAGTATAACATATGTTGCATGAATGACATTTATTTACATTGCTAAACTATAAAATAAATATGCATTATAAAAAGCTTTATGGATACAAATCTTCAGGTTAAATGCCTCATCAATAAAGCTTTTTATATTGCATATTTATTTTATGGTTTAGCAATGTAAATAAATATTTATTTTTGTTGGTCATTGTATACATTATTAATAACCTTAACTAGCATCATATGTTATACTAGTGACCACATAAATCACCGGCTAGTAACTGCGGTACTCGAAACGGAAAAGGCCCAAATATTCTACGCAAAACTTTATTTTCAAAAAACTTAAGATGCTGTTCTTCTATTAGTATGATCGGTCAATTTTCGCATTGACCGAATATATAAAGCTTTTATATAATGCCAACGTTCCAACCAAGTTCATTTTGATAAGATTGTTAATTTAACTTAGTAGTACTTAGTACGCACTTGCCACTTCGTTAAGGGGTAAGTGCGTACAAGGTATCTGGAAAACTCCTTATTCAAGCAGTAGCGATTGTGGGATATGTGCAAAATAGTTCGTTTCCGGAGGATTATTATACTGATTTATACATGAAAATGAAAATTGTCAGAGATTAAAATTATTAACTTTCAATCACATTGATGAAAGTGAAATGTGTAAGCTAATTGAATAAATATTTTGAAAAACAGATTTATTACAATTTAATATAACTAGAAATAGTTCTAAAAAATATAGGGAAAATATCGACACTAAAATGGGAATATGCTCAGACAAAGATAGGAAAGAGAATACTCCTCAATTGAAATGTTTAATTGTCTCAACTAACTTATTCAATATTTGACGAAATTGATATGGATTGAATGAAGAAGAGGAGTAAAAAAATATGGGTTGATCTGGGGTAAGTACGTAACTGTCTCGCTAAATTCAAGCTCTCAACTGATAAGAGCTGCCCTTTATGGAGCTTGAACCGTTAACACTGATAAGAAATAAGCCACGAAAGTTCGCTAAGGTGAAGTATAACGAGTTGTAAAAATATTGATTCCAACTTGTTGATAAAGTTGTGCCTTTAAAGTTTTGCAATACAGCTGTATCTGTGATTATCTGCCAGTAGGCATTTGAGGGATAAAGGGCACTGAGTGAGGTGACTATCTAAAAATAATTTGTTGCCTTCTTATCGTGTAAAGTCCCTTTATTCTATACAAGGAGGGGATCTAATGTTTGATTTCGTTAAAAGATTGAATCCAAAGTATTTAACTGTCACATGTATGAAGACCACAGACAGTACATCTCACACCAACAGATTATTAAAGACTAACCAAATAGTAATCCATTCCAAGACAATTCAACATGTACTTATGTTGAATAAACAGATATGCTAATTGCCGTGAAGTGGTGTACTACCTCTATTTAGATAGTATTTATTAGACTGTTGATGTAATTTCTGCAGTCCTTGGTTTGAAATTATGCGGTCTTATTTCTTTCTGACCTGACAGTGCCTGAATTGGCGAAATGTTGACTGGTTAGTTATTTACTGCTGTTTGAGATAATGAAGATTTTGTTTTTGGAATCTTTCAATAATAACATAAAAATAATTTTGGTCTCTTTTTCTAAGTTTCTAAGTTGGTCTAATTAAAATAATAATAATAATAATTAAAAGTCTTAGGACAACTTTCAAAGCTTCAAAAGTGAAGTTTCTACTAAATGTATCCCTGAGATAACTGTGAACACTACAAAAGACCTGGATTTTCATATAAAACGTATAAAATATATGAAGAAGGAAGTAACAGATCCAGGATATAATTTTATATTTATTTTTTGAGGGGGAGGGGGGCTAAAACCAGAGATCTGAGGATAGAGACACCTCATTGTTAAAAGAAATTAAATATCTAGAATTAAAATTTTCAAGGCTAACTCTCGACACAGGTCATGGTTGATAATTTCTCCTATTTCTTTATACTTGTTTTATCATTCATAACACATTATAGCATTGCTACACCAATACCGATTTAGGTCCGACCATTCCCGTCGAAGTTTCCATCGTAACTCACCGCGAGAGGCGAAGGTACGCACAAAGTTGCGGGACAGGAGAGTAATACAAATGATGACGGAGAGCTCAAAACAAAACCACCTCAAGGCGATAAAGAATACCAAGTTCGGAAACAATACTTGACTCAACTCAGGCGAGGCCAAGTTTTCGAGTCCATTTCCATCTTCGAGAGTTACGCAGGGCAGCCGATTCAGGACTACGAATCCATCATAAGGATGTGACCAGAATTAAGTTCCTTTTGAAGGGCGTGCCTCAATATTCATGACTAAATGGTAAATCAAGGAGTAGGTACAGGATAAGGATAGGCGAAAATTCGTTTGAGAGTAGGAGAGGTGGCTAAAGTCCGTAACGGATTTTCGATGGACGAACTTTTTCATTTAACGATAAGTAGATATAAGACAAGAATAAACATATCATTACTATGTAACTAATGTAACCATAAATTTATATATATATATATATATATATATATATATATATATATATATATATAGAGAGAGAGAGAGAGAGAGAGAGAGAGAGAGAGAGAGCTAAAGCGAGTACAACATATCTTATCCCCCGAGGCATACGCAGAATTTTTTTTTTCAGGGGAGGGTCTAATAAGAAAAATGCACACAATCACCTAAGTATCTATAATGGCCAAATTTGGCGTAAGTTTTAAGGATAAGCATGAAATCCGGATCAAAAACTATTGTTAAAATTACCAAATATATTACACAGAACACACATTTTATATTGACGAATATCAAAATTATATTGTTTTCGTGCATTTCGGGGGAGGGGAATATATCACTCTGATCCCCTTCCCTGCCTACGCCACTGATTATTCCATGCCAAAACAAAAGAGCAAATTTAATTTAGAACATAATGATGCAGAGGGCCTGGATCTTTTAAGAGTAATAATTAATAGTGATCTAAACAACCACTCATATCATATTTACAATAAATAAAACAAATAAATTAAATCATGCAAAAATAAATCAATGAAAGAAAAAAAAAAAATAAAGTAAAGTTTATTAAAATATATCATAAACTTATGTACAATATTAAAAAATAAATTATATTAGTAAACAGAAATTGCATTAAATAGAAACCAAGAGATAATGATCATATAGGGTTCAGAAAAATGTAATAGTAATACTAATTGTAAGTTTAAATAAAATAAAAAAATCTCTGAAAGCCATGAAGAGTATTCCACCCATGTAAAAGTTAAATTCGGCCAAAGATTTTAATGTTTGTCTAAATTTTGTTTTACTACAATGATAATTATATTATAATATTAATTATATGGTTATAATTATAATGCAGTATTATAAAGTTAATTAGCAATAAATTGTTATTAAGGCAAAAGATAAATACTTACAAGAACTGCGAACATCGTGAATCCTGTCACCCGATTCCGCACACAAAAATCGAATCGAATAACGGACAAAAACTCATTTATATACAAACCATAAATCAAAATGACGCAACTAAATGCCGACAATATAACAGTATTAAATCACAGGACAAAGGCTGAAAAATTAAACAGTATCGAAAACCGACCGTTAGACGTGTATACATTTCAAGATCTGAAATAAGACTGTCTAGAATAAGTGCTAATGTTGAGAGTTTGAAAGCCCGAGGTAATTTAATTAGAATACTGGAATCTGATTGGCTGAAAGAGATCGTACGATTCTCTGTCTCTCTCTTCCTTATCCTTAACTTATTAGTTTTTCTACTGCCCGTGTAAAAAACATTAGTCATTTCCTCTTTTCAGTTCATTGCTCGTACATTCAAAGACAAAAGTTTTTTCATCTCGATAAACTAATAGGATATTCGATGCCAAAACATTAAAATATTCGTTGATTAAAAATTAAACAAAACAATATATTTTTATTACTAATTCTGAATTAATACGTTGAACATTTGTATAAATAATTTCCTACATTTTGAACAATATATAAAGCATTATCATTACATAAATACGTCATAAAAAAATAATAATAATTCTTCACTGAGAGAGTCTAATGTTAATGTTTAACATTCAATTTTAACTTACCGTTAAAAGAAATTAAATAAAATTTAGTAAAACTGTTTTATTCCCAAAATAACTTAATAAAAATGCTACTAAAAGTGGCTTCTAGCCGATGAAATGCATTGGTTCGGTCCCAAAGGTTCGAAACCGATTTTTTTTTTTTTTTAATAGCTTAGTGATAAGAATAGGGACACTACTTATTTTAGACAAAATATCAATGTACAAATAATAAACTATTGTTTTGTAAAGATAAGTAACTAGAAAGACATTTTAAGCAATGATGCAGATTTTAAATAAGTCAGTATATGTCTTTCTGTTAAAAGATGTAAGGGTTAATATTTATTCCTGAAAATACAATATCTTACATAATTTTATATACCCTTATATTCACAAAATTGAAGTGAGTTCTTGAAATAATTTAGTACAGATTTCTTTTTAAAGTTTCAATGCATTTATTTCTAGATTTTTCATTATTAAAATTCTCATTGGTCATGATGATAGCGTCATATTTAGACATTTTATGAATAACTCTCGTTCAATTCCGATTTCCAGACAGTCAAACATAAAACTTTTATTTGTGTTTGAAATCTTTTATTAGGTTGCTAATTACATATCGTTCGTTATTTAAAAGGTTATAAATAAGTTAATTAATAATTATTTTAGGAGTCAATCCAAATTTAACGCGAGTGGAACCGCAGGGCAGAGGTAGTCCAATATAAGATGATTGAATTCTTTAGCCGAGTAAACAGATGGAATTAAATACGGCATAATACAGCCTCATCATTAAAAAGGCTTTTAGCAAAGAACTAAATAACGAGACACTGATAATGGACCTCGATTGACGGTTGTCGGTTAATCCTCTTCCATTTCCATCTCCGCCGACCCAACAACCGACTGTCTATTATAATTTCACAATTGAGTTTGAGTTTTATGTTACTCTCGATAACTTCAGTGGAGATAATAGGGAACATCGTTTCTCTCATTATCGATATGGACAGAGATCATTTCATTTTCAGGAAGACAAATAATCCCTTACCATTTACTTATTCATCTGAACATTTCGAAGTCATTTCACTTTAGGCCAGAAATCAAATCTAGCGGAAAAAAAAAATTATTTTTAAAAATAAGAGTAGTCAGGCCCATTAGGTTTCAATATTTTATATATTTGTGCCCATTCTGAGTATAAGATATTCTAATTTCATAGAAAATAACATATAAAAAAAATGTATAATAGGCAATACTTCTTCACAGAGCTCCCGTCTTTTGATAGCCATCGCTTTTCGGATGTGACGACTGTGAGTAGATATTTATTTCTAAAAAAAAGTACAAAAATGGGCACTGTGCCTAAAATACAAAAAAAAAAAAAATCGGTATCACTTCAACCATGAAGAGTCTTGGGCTCAGTGCTTGGTAAAGACCTTAAGATAGCCTTTCGCTGGCACTGCCCGCGGTTGCGGCCGGCAAAGTTTGCTGGCAGTTCACAACTACTTTGACTGAATAGGTAGGGACATATTTCGCTGGCACTATCCGGCAGTATAGGTATGACGCCATATCTATACTACTCTGTCCCTGACCGTTCCTGAAGGAGTCATATTTCCTCATACTCGACGGTTACCGCTTGTCATTTGAAACAATTTCATTTAACAAAAAGGGATTTAGTTTGTAAATCAGTTTCAGGTTCTTTATGACCACAAACATAAGGACTACAGAAATGTAATAGTAAAAAATAATGTGTGGAAAACATATATTATTTTATTTTTATTTTTATATTCACACATTATTATTATTATTATTATTATTATTATTATTATTATATTAATAAACAATAAAGAAATCTCGACAGACGAACTTTGTTCATTGTTTAAAATACCTAACAAGTATCTAGTATCTAACAAATGTAGCATAACAATATACATGTATGTTGTACATATATAGTTGCATATCTGTAAATTCTTGTAAATAAACGTATTAATTTATCTATAATTTGTATAACGATACGGTACGATTATAAATATATGAGAGGTTATAACGTTATAGGTGATGCAAGAATGGGCCAATATAGATATAAATATAGAAGCAATAACAGTTAGCGGCTACGACTGGCAAGCTCTACCAGTCGCAAACGCGGGCAGTACCAGCGAAAGTCTACCTATACTGTTTCTAAGCCAACGGTTGTGCAGGGAGATGATTTGGCCGAGATCACGCTCAATCGCTATGATTTCCTCCAATTAAGGATACCCACTTTATAGAGGCTCATACCAGATTAAATAATTATCTCTCATAGCCGGTCTCGAACCGAGATCGGTAGAATAGGAGTGCAGTCTCTTCAAACTGAACTACACCGCTCCTGAACTAAAAAACATAAAAATATATTTAATTCATAATATTTATTGGGTCTTTTCCCGTTTCGAGTACCACAGTTACTAACTGGTGATTTCTGTGATGTCTATTATTTTGCATGCTTAATTTTAAACATCTGTTATCATTATCAACTAACCTCGTTACCTGCTCTGTTTACACTACAAAGTTCTAAATTCGGGTAAAATAAATTTCTTTACACTTGTTACTTATTTTAATACCGAGGATAGTTGTGTTCGTTATTATATGGATCATAACCTCATAGAAAACTGTGTCCAAATGTTCACGATATGGAGCTCCTCCGTCGACGGAGTTTCGTCTGTAATTTAGAGTTATAGAAGAAGAACATGTTAGACTACTACTATACCTCTATAAACTGGAACCTATCAAGGCTATAAGTTACCATTTAAGAGGTCACTATAGTCTATACATTCTTGGGCAAACGAGTATTCTACAATTAAGTGGTGCGAAAAACAAATGAAACCTGAAGATTTGGATCTATAAATCTTTTTATATTACATATTTATTTTATGGCTTAACAATGTAAATAAATGTTTATTTTTGTTGGTCGCTACATTATTAATAACCTAAACTTTAGCATCATATGTTAAATTAGTGATCACATAAATTACCGGTTAGTAACTGCGGTACTCGAAACAGAAAATACCTATTTAATAATAATTGTCTCGTTATTAATGAAGTCACCTTTTATTCTCTTTAGGCAATCCGAATTTTTCGCTTATCCAAACTCCCTTAGTTTTAATAAGTTAGAATTAGCGAAAGTCTAACGTTCTAGTAAAACGTTTGGGAACCCCTGGTCTAGTAAATAAACACTGTAAAACAGGAGACATTTTGGAATTTGTTTGAAAATAGCTGTGCAGTTGCACAGTAAATAAAGCAGAGTAAGAAGAGATAATGGGAGTATTACATTATGCATAATGTTACCTGTTGAGTTGGCAGGTGGCATTACAAAATCCCAAGTATTGTGCCTGTCTCTGCCAGTTCAGCATAACCTATCCAACAGTCAGTCATTTTCATTTTTTTTAGTTATTTTGTCTTTCTTTTCTGTTGTTTTCGTTTAGAACTATTAGTGATATACATGAAGGATATTAAAGGGTTGAATAATACCATTGATGAAATATCTCGTAAGTTTTAAATTAGAGACAACATTAAGAAAGTAGTTGACATCCGCAAAATGGTGTAGAAGGATCAATCTAAATAGGGATTGATAAATTATTTGCCACTTCTATAAATTTCTTTTATTGAAAACTAGTTTCGAATGTTATACATTCATCTTCAGTTCTAAAATCACACAAACAATACATATAATTTAATATGTATAATAATACCAAACTATATTTTGAATTGCTTATTAGATGTAATTAAATCTAATTTAATATGTATAATAATACCAAAATATATTTTGAATTGCTTATTTTTGAATTTTTTGTGTGTTTTTAGAACTGAAAATGAATTAATAACATTCGAAACTAGTTTTCAATAAAACAAATTTATAGAAGTGGCAAATAATTTGTCAATCCCTAATTAAGAAAGTATCTAAATATTGGCTTTTTGGCATAATCAAGCAATTTCCTTGAGAGAAAAATGATGAGTTGCCTATCTGGAAGGCATTTAACATTAACGTTGTCTATGAAACATTAATATTCCTTATTAATTTTTCAGTTTCCAATATCCAGTAATAAACTAAGATGGAACCCAAAACTGTAGATTCAACTTTAAGAACAAACAAAAAATCATTTTGACATATTAAAATCTTGCTTAATGCCGTTTATCCATTTTTGTTTTCATAATCATAAACTTCAAACGGATACCCTCACATAATGGATTATGAACGATCATACAGATACATACAAATAAATACATCAAAACAATTATGCTCTAGTCATTCGATTTATATCTAGCCTCAGGTTAAATCCTTTCTCACGGCAGGAAAAACGTTCAAATTGATCTGAAATATATTAAATTTCACACTAGTATATTCAATATTTATAGAAAATATTAAATTTTTATAATAATTTTTTTATGTAAATTCGTCTCAAACCATCCGTTGGTTTTTTTTATCTTCACTTATTGACCAAATTGTACCAAGAAATGAACGAAGGAAAATATTGCTTTAGTACTAAATACGTTATGTTGAATAATTATTTTGGTGAAATTAATTTTATTTTAAAATAAATAAATATATCATTTAAATGAATGATAAATAAATGAATAAATGAATGAAGAGATCTAAATTTATATCTACGATTGCACACACGAATCCACAGTCCAAAAATACACCAATCAGAGACAACACCCGACTCCAACAACACCCACATACATACTGAAGAAAAATGTAGGTAACATAACTATAGATTGGAAAGGTTATATTAAAACAGCCGATCAGCAGAAAACAAAAATTACTAACAATATTAAAGAACTAAAAATGCAGTAAAAGGCTATAAAAATAAATCAAATAATAAAAAGAATAAAAACGTATAATCAGCTGACAAACAGCTGATCAGCTAACAAGAGAAAAAAATTAAATATAAAAAAAAAAAAACTAGTTATATTTATTAAATAGATGTGTCTAAAATGCTTAACGTTTCGGTGTAAAAATAATTAAAATTTCTAATTAAAAATTATATTTAGCAGCAACGTTTGAATTCTGTGCTATATGAATGAATAAAGCCTTTTATTACAAAAAGTAACAGAATTTTACTGATTATATAACTTTTGCTTCAGATGCTACTTACAATATTTACAATTTTATACAATATTATGAACTTTTTTTTCTGTTAATTTATGTGGGCTTTCCCCTTAGGGAGTGATGGTCTAACTTCCCTGGAGACCAACCAATTCCTACTGGGAAGTGTGATCCGCTGTTTCTCTCCACAGTTCCTTCCAGGCTTCTTTGTCTCTGACTGTCCTCATCCAGTTTGGCCCTGCAATGGCTGTTATGTAGTCACTCCAACGCCTTCTTTGCCTTCCACGTTTTCTTTTCAAGTCATAAGGAGTCCATTCTGTTATCGTTAAGGACCATCTTCCGTCCGCAATTCTAGCCAGATGGCCAGCCCATCTCCATTTAATTTCTTTTGGAAGAAGATTTATGTTTTTGAAGCCTGTTCGTCTCTTTATGTCCATGATTTTGATGCGGTCCTTTTCTTAATGTTTATCACACTCCTTTCAAGAATTTTGCCAGACGATTAATTTATTTTCTAATTTCTTTGTCAGAGACCATGTTTGACAACGATAGCTTACACAAGGCATTATGCAACTTTTAAAAATAATCTTTTTGTTTATGATTTCAAAGTTTCCTTTCATAATAGGCTTGAGGGCCCAATATTTTTTCCATCCTACAGTGGTTCTCCCCTGGATCTCTTTTGACGTCCTTTCAGAGAAAGAAATGAGTTGACCTAAATAAATGTACTCTTCTACATAATTTAATATTGCTCCAACTGATTTCAGTTTTTTCACTGTTCGTCATCATAACTGTCTTGTCTTAGTTAGGGGCCAGACCTACCTCTATGCAGCACATTTCCAATTTTCTCAACATCGTTATTATTTCATCAGCTTTATCAGAAATCAGAATAAAGTCATCAGCATACTTTAAGTTATTTAATTTATTTAATTATTATTGTTAATTATTGCTATATGTATAGCCTCAATTAAAATTATATTTAAAGAAATTAAATTGAAATGAATGATAATTTGAATAAACAGATAGTTTAAAAGCACCCGCAGGTATCATGCTTTAATGTTGAATATTAAACGAAATTACCATTTTAAGTTACTAAATAAACGTTTTTTGTCTTTAAATATCGCCATACATTTAATATTGCTTTAGATATTTATCTCCGACTATATATAAATCGTAATTTGCACGTTGAGAATTGCACTTAGACTCTTCCGAACAAATTAGAAGAAGGGGTTTCAGAACAAAGCATTTAGCTGGGGACTAAGATCTTCCAGTTCTCTGATGACAAGGACAAGCTATTTCTCGCCGGACAGCGAACATCCCCTAACAAAGAGGAAATAGCCAGACTTCCTGGACGGACAATCTCCTTTACAAAAATAGAGACGCCCTTTGCGGTGAGTGAGGCTGGACGTGGAACTGACATCGGGCCTCGACAACCTCCATCAAGAAGTCATCTACATCTTCGTAGGAACATACTCTTGTCTTTTAGTAAACCTCGCTGATGATGGATTTATTAATCATGATTAACTACAGAGTCTGAAGGACTCCATAAACAACAAAAAAAAATAAATAATTCCTTTTCATTTGAATATTTTTATTTAATATATATTATTCTATCGGTTTACATTTTTACTTTCTTGTACGCAGTATTGAAATCGCGAAAATTTTCGGTTTTCAGGTTTCAACAGAAATATCCATTATGACCATCCCAGAATCCATTTCGACTAGTTCCGTCGTGACATCTGTACGTGGGTTCGTACATGCGTATATCGTATAACTCAAAAACGATAAGCTGTAGAAAATTAAAATTTTGTATTTAGTATTTCTATAAAATTTAGTTGCGAACCTTCCTTTATGGTCACTGCATGATTTTGGAAATTGTACTTTATTGATTTTCATAAAAAAAATATAGTAAAATATAATGAAAAACTTCTCAAATTTAGTATTTGTAAATTATATATTGATTTAAATAACACACTAGATTTTGGTTTCAATTGGCAAACCGGAAGTGGAACTTTACTTGATGGTCACGATAAACTTTTATCAAATATAATATAATGTAATAATATAATATAATGTAAAACATCTCAAATTTGGCAAATAGGGCTTTTATACCAATATAAGTAGTATACTAGATTTTGGTTAAAATTGATGAGCCGAAAGAGGTATTTTATTTGAAGTTCATATTTATGTTTAATTGAAGTATATTAAAATTAAATACAGAGATCATATGGTTCGGCAATAAAGATTACATTCTATCCACTTTTATTAAACATTTTTATTACTTCTTTTATGTTTTAATTTTACCACATTTTTACCATTCATTACTTTTTCATACTCTTTTAGATGATGTAAGCTGAAAATCTTTGATAATTAAACTAAAAGGAAAAATAAGTAGCATTGATTAATTATTTTTCTTTTTATTTGGCAACACATAGAACTTTGTAGAAATAGTTCTGTAATATGGGAAGATCATATTACAGCCTAATATACGTATTTCTATCCCTTTAAAATAGAGAGAGTCTCAAAGGCTCCGTGGGCACTTAATTGAATAATAATTTTCAAAATTGGTATTTAATTTTGCATTTTTTCTCCTATCACTATCTCCCTATTTATATCAAATGAATTGATTATGATTTTCTTTATAATCGCTTCAAATCCCGCTACACACATTTCCTCTAGGGTGTGGATGGAAAAGCGATAAAAGTATTAATTCGATAGAAATAGATGTTTTATTTATTCACTTTATCTTTATTATTGATATATCTTTAGGCGAAAAAAACGGTGTAATAAAAACAACAAGGAGAGAAGGAAAGAAAGATAACAAGTATTTTAGATTGCTACGACTCGGCAGTATCCAACTGCACGCCAAGTTGCAGGGGCTCCTGCAACTTTAACCAGCCAGTTCGGCAGGAAACTGATAGTTAAAGTTGCAAGAGGGCCGAGACGTATGTTATCCTCTTCGGCCCCTCTAATTCGGCAACCGTCTTCTACATTTTTAAACCTACAGGTCCACTGGGCCGGAGCTGAGCAACGTTGTCCCAGGTCCTAGTATATTTCACAACAGTATTTAATTTGGTTTCTTCGATGGGTTATGTTTTATCGCTTAGTTATATATATATATATATATATATATATATATATATATATATATATATATATATATATATATATATATATATTACCCCTCAGTAATAACAACAACATTGCATTAACTGTAAAATAATATGGAAATCATTTAGAAATTTTGATTGACTGTCTAATTTCCATTCATATACCACATATTAAAAATAAAACTTTCTGGAATTTTAGCAAGAAATTAATAAATAGAAGGCGGATGAGGGATCCAAAATTAGAACTATAAATCCTGAACAGTATCAATTTCAAGGAAGAGATACTGGGTATAATGCCTCATATGCTATTATTATATAGATGCTTGCGAAAAGTAATCTTAATTTAGTATTATTTAAACATGCTAGTGCTCATTATACTTGAGTAATAACGTTTAAAACTTCTAAGCTATTCTAATATTATAAAATTAATTTGATAAATTTAAATTAACTACGGAAGACTGGGCAAAAGTTATGACGAAACGGGATGGTAAGTTGAGGTTAAGTGGATCAAAATTAAAATATCTGACGTAGACACCCCATAATTTCCTTGTACGCCTATTAAACTATAAATCGGCGGCTCAAAAAGTGACAGTGAATTTGGCTACTAGTTTCCAAAGATAGCAGTAGCTCAAAAACGACACTCGGCGTCACGACGTCTATCTATTGACACACAGACACACACATACACATAACTTCTTGGTTCTTGAGGTCTCATTCCGTTATTATATGTCGCTTTCTTTCAGTTGGTAACAAGTCCCCCGAGTTTCTTCCTGTTTCTTGACAACATTAGAACAGTCTATGTCACTAGATAAAGCATTGGAAATCGACAGTTTCAACATTCTAAGCGATAGAACCCACTTAACTCATATCTTATTCAACTCACTAATGGGGAGGGAAAAATGTACTTTATATTCCGTTTTAACTCTTAAAACAAGTAGTAAAATTGTTTAATTAGAATGGAAAAAAAATCGTATTTATAACCTTCATCACTGAGCCACATGATCTCAATATTAAATGTCAATCTACCTTTTGATGTAAGTTTATTATGACCTTCAAGTAAAGTACCCCTTTCGGCTCTTCAATTTCGACCAAAATCTATTAAATTATTTATATTGATATAAAAGTCTAATTTATCAAAGTTGAGATGTTTTATTTTATATTTGAATATAATTTTTGATGAAAGTGTAATATGACCTTCAAGTAAAGTACCACTTCCGGTTTGCTAATTTTAACCAACATTTATTATGTTATTTATATTAATATGTAAGTGTTATTAATTAGTCTTAAAATCGAGATTTTCATGGATAGTACTCCACTCCACGTTTCATAGTCCATACTAACCGTTTTTAACATTTTGATAAGAGTGAGTGTGTGTGTGTGTGTGTGTGTGTGTGTGTGTGTGTGTGTGTGTGTGTGTGTGTGTGTGTGTGTGTGTGTGTGTGTGTGTGTGTGTGTGTGTGTGTGTGTGTGTGTGTGTGAGGATATCGATAGATGGACGCCAATAAACGTCCTGACGTCGTGTCGTTTTTGAGATACTGCTACCTTCGGAAACTAGTAACCCAATTCAGGATCACTTTTTGAGCCACCGATTTATAGTTTAATAGGTGGACAAGGAAAACATGGGGAGTCCAAATCGGATATTTTTTTTAATAATATTAAATTAAATAGTCACGATTATTTATAAAATTATAGATTATAGATAAAATGAGAGCATTTAAGGAGCGCGATGAATAATTTAATTATTATGAGATAGTGAAACTGTTTTTATTGCAATGCTCTAGTTTATTGACAGTGCGGTCGGGAGCTCTAGCTATTAGAGCTTAGGATAGGTACTAAAGTACTAGAGCTCTCATCATGGCGGAATGTCATAAATGATTATTTTAGTTCTAGTCTTGTCAACTGTAATCCCTCATTGCATAATACTTTAGTTATAAAATAATATGTATAGTTCAGTTAATATTATAATATTATTGATTTCTTTATTATTTATTTTATGTCTAATCATACAATTGTATTTATCTAAATTCCCAATTTGTACTTTGGTGATAGTCTGGCCCAAGGACTTTTAATATCTGAAGAGAAGTTGATCGAGGGGGAGGTGGGTGGTCAATGGAGGAAAACAAACTAATAAGTGAACCATAGCGGTGACCGAATATTTTTGTTTTTGTTGCAAAAACACATGCACATAGTGGACACAAAAATATTCTTTTAAATATTAGGATTACATTCCATATATAATATACATGTATATATATATATATATATATATATATATATATATATATATATATATATATATATATATATATATATATATATATATATATATATATATGTACATACATATATAACCAGTAGAGCGTCGATTATTCGAACTAATGTTGCCAGGTTCGGATAATCGAAATTCACCTACTCGCACACTATATATGTATATATATATATATATATATATATAAATTAATTTATTTTTTATTTATTTATTTTTTATATATAATAAGGAAAAGGAAGATCTAAATCAACAACTTTGTAAAAATAACAAAAACATGTTTGTTTATTTATATTAATATAGTATGTATGTGCATAGTGAAAAAGCCAGTGTCATAAAGTACATATAAATTGTTTAACTTAGTCACATGTACATAATGAAATGAACAAAAATATGTATTTACGTATATGCAAACAAATAATCAAAGTGTATCTAATCAAAGCTTTATCAAAATTAATGCTGTGGCACATAAAATGTCATGATCAAATAATTAAAATTACACACATAAAAAAAAAAAAAATGTTCGGATAATCGAACGTTCGGATAACTGGCGTTCGGATAATCGACGCTCCACTGTATATATATATATATATATATATATATATATATATATATATATATATATATATATATATATATATATGTATATATATATAAGGATATATTGTTATTTATTTGGGATTGATCTTCTGCTTACAGCTATGATTTAATATAAATGATGATCTTATTTCATTCAATTTTCTTTCTCAACGAAATCAACTTAGGTGCTCAATTCCATGATGACAAAGTTTAAAGATTAAAATAAACTTTTCTTGTAAATTCGATGTCGAAAACTATCTATCTTCAAGGGGAAATAAAAGGTTTGGGAAAATAAAATATTTTAACGGTTATAATATGGTTGACAGTGGAAAATGTACGTAGGAGAATCTTGACTGGATGTGTGGTCAATACATAAATACACAAAAACAAGGAAACTTATTGTAATGTGTGCCGACGTTTTGGCCTAAGTTTTAAGCCATCATCAGGACTAAGAGAAAACAAGATAACAATAAATGTAACAACAGTGTCAGTACCAGTAATAATAAGAAAGTTCACAAAACAGTAAAATGAAAAAATATAAAGTATAAAGAAAAATATGCTGATCATAATATGTTAATAATAATATGAAAAATAAGGAATATAGATGATCATGTTAATAAAGTAAAAAGAACGTAAATATAGTATAAAGAAAAAATGTTAATCATTATGTGAATAATAATAAGAAATAAATGTAAATGGATAATCACAAAAAAGTATTTAAAATTATTGTGAAAATATAGATATATAACCTATAGAATAAAATATAAATAAATTTAATGAAAAGAAAAATATAGTAAAATACATGAAAAATACTAATTATTATAACAAAAGAATTAAGATTAAGGAATGTGAAAAGTATCTCAATATGATGTGATAATATAAGTAATGTAAATGATTCTATGTAAGATATAATGAAATATATGGAAAAATGTATGTAAATATCAATATAAAAATATTTGGGTATGAAAATATTTGAACGTTTGAATTTTGTCTTCGACTTCAGGGTTTTGGCTGTGCGGCGTCAGCCGGACTATACAATATAGACCAAGAGCCCTTGCAATAAAATTAAAATTATCTGATAAAAATTTTGACCCCAATTTATTGGACTCTTATTGTATTGACCTAAAAAAATAAGAGTCTACCACTCGGATCATGCTACCTGAAAAATGGCGGCCAAAAAACTCGTATTTTTGGAACTATTTTTGTTTTTTCAGCTATAATTCCTAAACAGTGCGTTTTATCGAAAAAGCTATAGTATATTAAATTTTACAAAGATCAAATTAGGTATCTAATGATTACCACAGCATAATAATTTGGTTAACTAATGTGGTCTAAAACTACGGCTATTAACGACGATTTTGTAAAAAAACAGAGACAGAGTACTATTTACGAGTCTACAGCTTGGAAATGAGTTCTCTGAGAGAAAAACTCTTCAAATAAAAGTTGTAGAGCATCAAATTCTGCGCCCATTGAGTACAAAAATGTTTAAATTCAGACAATTACACTTCTCGAAATTGGCAATCCCGATCTTCGGCAATTGCCGACGTAACGCATTTTCTTTTGCAAAAGATGGAGTAATTTTGATTGTTAGGTGTGTTGTACGAATTGTCCCTCTTGTAAAAAATCCAAGTTTTCGACTTTCTTCTTCTTGTGCTTTTTTCGCCATCTTGAAAAACCGCAAAGAAATTTTTTTTTTTCAGTTTTTCCAAAATAACTCGCTTCCTGTGCATTTTAGGTAAAATTTTGACATTACCAATTTTAAAGAACGTTAAATTTCCTGCAAGTTTGTATCAAATATTATTTTATTATTCGGAATAGCTACTGAGATAAGGAGCCGTCAAAAACTTCCAAAATGTCCAAAAAATTCAAAAAGTTCAATATGTCAGTTGTTTCCCATTAGATATGATTTATTTCCAGCACACATAAAAGTACAGTTATCCCAGATTTTAAAAAAACTTTGTCTACCGACATTAAGAGGGAGCGGTTTTCAATGCACCGTTTAGGAATTATAACTGCAAAACCAAAAATAGTTCCAAAATTGGTAGTTTTTTGGCCGCCATTTTTTCTTTGACTTCATACGCCATGATCCGTCAGACTTCAGATAATATCAATTTTTTCGCACGGGCTCTTGGTCTAATAAAACAATCAAATATAACATACATTAATACATTTTTATATCTCTATTGTTCAATTATTTATCTGTCATTATTTGCTCGTGTATACATTAACTTTATCTGTATATATATATATATATATATATATATATATATATATATATATATATATATATATATATATATATATATATATATATTTCTTAATTTCATATCTTGTTAATAAATTAGACTTGAAAAGTGGGCCGAAACTTTAACTGAAATACAACTGAAATATCCTGATCCCCTTCTCCTCATTCCTAATTATCGCTTCATTATTTGTCTGACCTATTACATACAAAAATTATATTTTTTATTAATTCATGTGATTAATATAATATATAGAAAAACTCTAAGGTATTAACAAGTGTTAAAATTTTTGAAATAAGTGGTACCAACAACTGCCATGAATGATTGAGAACACTTCGAGCATTGGGAAGAACACAGAGACAGACACAGACAGTTGACAGAGCACAAAGGTACGAGAAGCAATCGAAGGAGGCGGCAGTTTGACGGATGGACTAGTGGAGTGATGGAGTGATGGATGCCCGGCACCACAAACAGATTATCTCCGCCCACTCCCAGTCACTGCTATTGCTCCTCATCCATATTAAAGCTAAACTCAAAACCTTCTTCTCTAAAACAATCCAAACCCTACCACAACTATAAAACTGCAATCACAGATAATTCTCCTCCCATTCTGAATTATTTGTTTTTTTGAATCTCTTATCTTAATAGAAACATAACTTTGGAGCGGAGTGTGGAAGGGGGCACTTTAGAATCTAATAACAATAAAGCTATCCAAAGCTGGACACTATCCTCCACCCATCTTAAAATATTAAAAACGAAATTCTTTCAATTACATAGAACGTTCAATTTAAGAAAAATATAACGGCTTTTAGCTAGATTAGAAAACAATGGGTGTTTTAGGAATTGAAAACAACAACCCCAGATAATATTAATTTGTTTTGAAACATTAGCCTTTTATATCATTTATAAAAAAAAATAATGTTTTTTTGCGTTTTTTACACTTTATAATCAGGTTCTAAATGCCACTGCGTCAACAATTGTAATTTGTCCCTTTTTTCTTTTATATACATTATTGGCAGTCGAACTGATTAAAAAATAGCATGCATTTGAAATTTACATTTCTTTCCTTTATATTTTTGCATTTATTGATAATAAGGAATCGATAAATTATTTGCCACTATTGCAAATAATTTATCAATCCCTAATTAAATGAATCCTTCTATACCATCATGCGGATGTCAACTGATATTGATAATTAATTCCAAGTCTATGAAAATTATATAAATGTTGGAGAAATTTGTAAGTAAAAGAATTAGTGTTTCTTTAAGGTCTAGTAGTCTGTTTTTTTTTTTTTTTTTTTTTTTTTTTTGTATTATGTGAATACATTTTTCTTACAACGTTTTAGATAAAAAAGTTATTAGGAGTTTTTTTTGTTTTTTTTTTTTTGCTCCTCAAACCTAATAAGCTATTTTTATATATTCCAATATGGATAGTACCTTAATTGAAAAATCATTTAACCTTGATTTTAAATCTATTTTCATCATATTTTATTTCTTTCAATAATAAGTTTTATTATTTATAATTTAACTGATAAGCCAAGAGGTATAAAGAGACATAAATGTTATTTTGGAAAAGACAAGCCATTTTTTAACGTTTTTTTGTCTGTTTATAGTAAATTATAAAAAAAAAAAATTTTATGTAAGAAGATTACTGATTTTATAATTGAAAAATAATTCACACAGAATGAAATATTAAAAAATTAAACAACATTGGCCAGTTACACCAAAAAAAAAAAATTAAATTAAGGCTAACTTGATGCCTTTATTCGGCCGAAACCTTTTTAAAAATAAAAATTTGTTTTTTAAAAAAACTTAGAGACCAATATGATTTAAAAAGAAAATATCAAACCAGATGTCTGAAAAAAATTCTAAGACTAGATGTAAGTAATTATTAAACACAAAAAATGTTGATACCACTAGGAAGATATTTGCACTCATAGCTCTCCCTCTCTCTCACTCTCTCTCTCTCTCTCTCTCTCTCTCTCTCTCTCTCTCTCTATATATATATATATATATATATATATATATATATATATATATATATATATATATATATATATATATATATATATATATATATATATGTATTTATTATATTATTATATAATATATTAAATCTATATCAAAGCCAGTAACTAAGATCGAATATATCCCTAGGCACCCAGAGGACGCCCTTATCCAGTTCATACATTTTTTTTATCACCAGATTCGAGATATTTTACGCTAAAAATACTAATCAATAATTATATGTTGCCAGATGTTAAAGCTTGGCAAACACACACACACACACACACAAAATATATAATAATACAATTTTATTAAGATTTTTTTTATATTTCAATCGAAGACTATGTATAAATTATAATGCGAAATTAACTTCCTCTTATCTCTCCCTTCTTCAGGTGTTGATTTACAAATAATTTTCCTCAACTTTTCTAAATTTTTATTTAATCTTTAAAATACTCAGATTGCATAGTCCAAGTGAACCCATTGTTCTTCTTAAGTATTTCTTTATTACTTTAAATTTTGAAGGTGGTGGCACGTGGTAGTGTGTATGAATTACAATCACGAAGGGAAAGACCACCAATGACCTATTAACTAGAGATGGAGAAAAATTACTCTTGAGTAAGGAGTACCGAGTATCTTACATAAATACTCTCACTAGCCGGGATTAGATATGCCTGGAGATTTAAGGGAGAGACCAGTCTTCGCTACCCCTTCCACCTCTAGTCTTATCTAATCTCGACTATTGATAGTATTCCAGTAAAGTATTCGGTACTCCTTATTCAGAGTACTTTTAACCCATATCTACTATTACCATTATTATCTCTAAGTTTTTATTTGCCCGTTATTAACGCCAGTGATCGACGCCCCGGCACAGCAATGACGCGACTAGAAAAAATGAAATTGTACAGGAGAAACAAAAAACTAAATCGCTTTCGCTTGATGTATGTGAATATAGGCCCTTTGTCACAAGGAACTTGTTAAAACACTAGATATCCAAGTACAATACTATCCTAAAGATTGGGTTAGATACAAAGACAGAGCTTATTTGGGGAGCTATTGACTTGGCTTCCCCATCCAAGCAGCTAGACAAGGTCTTTCCATATGATTTTTTGACTATCCTTTATTAAAATATATATATTTCAATTATTTATAAATACATATATTTTATAAATAATATAATAAATAATGGTATAATTACTATCCCGTAACTTTGGAAATCTCAGAAGGTCGATCCTTCTGAAATATCACTACTATATATTATTACGGTAGTATAGATCCCTTTTCCGGCTCTCAGGAGCGATGGATTTTGACGGGTGAGGTATCAAAAGAAATAGAATTTCACGGAGAAGTGACGAATTCTGATTTTGTTTCTTAAAATCTTACTAGGGCTTAAATAAAAGTGATGAAAAAACTGGAAGGTTTCAAAACTTTGACGACTGAGAGTCGGCGGATCGAGACGGGATAAGTTGGGTTTTAAAGATTTTGACGCGGGGATCAAGATCATTTACGCTCATACGGAGCGTATTGGTCCAGTGTTTTAAAGCTTAAAAACCTACCGTTTTCGAGATAATGCACGATATAGGTCCGCACGGGCCTCATGCCATCTTGCGTAGGTGCCGTTGTCATGGCAACTGTATATCAATTTGAGTCTGTTTACAAATACTTTTAATGAGTGGGAAATTATATATCGTTTCCCATGTCCAATCCTAAAGGGCACTGTTAAATATGAATACTACATATAGAAAATGTTCTAGCTGAATCTAATTGCCTAACTGCTAAATTGAAGAGATGATTTCCAGAGGGGTAAGCTAATTATTTATTAAGTATGAGCTGTAACTTCAACATAGTCATTACAAACTATGTAGCTTCAGGAAATATGTGTGTTAAATAAACGTTTTTGGTAATATTCTATTGTTTATATGAATAAATATGTTTCCCTAATATAGCTTATACTTTTAATGTATTAGGATTGATATCTAATGCGAGAGTTCTCGCTCGGGTATACTAGTATACTTATAATAAAGACTCGCAATACTTCCGTAAACAGGAATAGATCGCTTCCACGAGCTTACGAAAGATTGCTCCTTGAATGGTGATGCACCCCAGAAGGACCTCATCTGTTCCAAGAGCTCTTGGAGGCCGTTCGTCAAGCTAATCATCCTGCGCTAAGGAGAAACGATGGCCGGCTCTTTGTTCCTTCCTGTCGGCGATTAGTTTGAAGGCTCTCAGGACCCTTCGTTCTTCTGCTATTGCAAAGTAACTGGAGCGGATGTGTTGTAGTCGAAAAATGTTCACTAATAACGTCAGTTCTTCTTAATCTTCTGTAACGAACTTCATCGTCAAACCCCAATTTGTTGTGTTACTTTTTTATTGCCCTTATTTACAGAAAGTATTTGAAACTATTTTTTCCACTTCTAAGGCATTTATTTTGATGTAAGGGCTGTTCATTTAGGAAAGTACAAGTCATTGCTATTCTTATGTGTTCAAATTTCTTTAGTTTACAGTTGCTTATTGCATTCATTATTCTGGTCAATGCATTCATCATTCTGCCATTTCAATAGAATTACCTTTGCTCAACTTTCCCAGTAATCCTTCATATTCTATCCAATTGTTCGCTGTCCGGTTATATGATTAATTTTTTTATACATTTTATTAAATCTAGTTACAATCAATTGCCTTGATAGCGAAGCCAATTTGTCTAATTTTACGAATCAAATATCGAATAACAAAATCCGCCCAACAGCCGTCCACGGCTTCTCTCAGAGTTTACCGGACCGATTTTTTTGAGATTTTGCAGCAATCATGGGCTATCCCAAGATGATTCTCGGAACTATACATTACCATCCGTAATTTCGTTTACAAATGGTTGTCGATTAGAGATTTTATAAGTCCATAACTCGACCATTTTTTAAGATAGAGCAAAAATGTAAAGTGTCTTGGATGCAACATACGAAGGCATTAAAGAAAAATAATAAATAAAATATATATATTATTTTATTATTATTATTATTATTTTCAATAATGAACCTTTTTAATCGACCAAAAAAAAAAAATTAACACCTCACGTTTCAAGATACGTAGAATCCAATCGTGAAAAAAAATATGGAGCGGCGCGTAAATCGCGCAATTTTCCCTAACCACCTTATAATAATAATATTTTTAAGACAATTTATAGAGTTCATCTAAACACTACTTGAAATAAACTCAGCTGCGCTCACTTCTTCTCTTACAAAAGTACAATAAAACTATTTTATTACACAATAGAATAGTACAATAGAACTATCTTTAGGAATTTTAGTACGGCAATTCTGAAATTCCATTCATTTTCCATGGAAACATTTTGTGTCCATTAAATAATTTAAAAGTAGAAATTATTCTGTTATTCTACTTTTATATTCTTGCATTACATTATTACAAAGCGTATTTATGACAAAAGGTTGAAGACTTTTCAGTGAAAAGGTGAGAGGAGGTTCGGAAGCATCCATCCGCTTTCGGACGCGCTCTGCTTTTCATCAAAGGTCTTGTAGTCCTTATAAGATACGCGGTATCTTTGCTAATACTTGTCCAATTCGGAAGATTCCTGTTCGATTCTTTCTTTCATATAATTGTATATACAATTTGACATAAAATGCATACTTTTTGAGTAATGCGCAAATAAAATTTTCTTTTGCCTATAACTTTTTCCATGCATTTTATCGTGGAAATATATATATAAATATATGAAAAGTTAAAGGACTTTAAGAAAAAGACATTAACCAAGTTTCATCAAAATAGTTAAAGCCATTTTTTTTAGAAAAGTGTAAAACCGATGATTTAAAATGCCACTTCCAATAAGTCTTATATTAACGAAAAAGTTGCTGTAACATCATAGGCATATGCATACCTACCTATACACCTAATGTGTAATTTCAGTTTCGTACAACTTTCCGTTTTTAGCATACACATACATACAGACCATTTTGCTAGACTTGGTTATTTGGATTCAGGGGACCAAAAAACGTGTAATTCCGTTGAAACTCGAATTCGAAAATTTTCACGATCTCAATATTTCTCTTTCTATATATTTCACTTATAGGTAATAGAAAGTAATAAAGTGAGGGATTATTTTAGTCTTAACTAGACTCTTCATTCTGACAGTTAACACATGTTATTTATAATAATCATTGCTATCTAAATTATAGAGGTCTGTTAGTGCTCCTCTGTTAGACTAAGTTCACGACAATGCCCGACCATATTTATGTCAGTTATTTCTAAAAACATTAGATGATCTGAAAATTGGAGTTCTGCCACATCCATCATATTCACCTGACCTGTCTCCAGCCGGCTACCATTTTTCAGAGTGCTTAACGCATTCTTTGATATTTGATCTTCCTAAATCTATGTTAACCAATTACGCGGAGTGGAGACAACTAACTAACGAATTGCTTTTTATTTTATGATATGAATTAACAGCAAGTTACGGCCTTGAAGATTTTTATTATCGGCGAAAAGTTAATATCCTTGTAATAGGCACAATATTTCATCACAGAACTTAATTTTAAAAATGTTTTCATCCTCTTAGTTTCACATATCACATCAAAGCTTTCGTAGGTTTCGGTTATAACCTACAGCTTAATCTTTATTTCCAATTCTGTGTTTTGATTATTAATATAATTTGGTTTTTAATAAGATCTATGTTTTGTGGTATTTTTCTACTGTTCTTTTGGCAAAAAATGATTAAAATCCGATCATCACCTTCTACGGAAGAAAATGCAGTAAATTAGCAGTTTTAGGATTATTCCATCGAAGAAAGTTTGTGAGAACGATCATGATGCTTCCATAATATAAATATTAAAATTTAAATTACGCTGAGACCCGAGCTGAAAAGGATCCGTTGGGGGTTTGTATATCTCTTGAGCGAGCGTAGTGAGCGGCAGTCGATAATTATGATCTAATTAAAGCATTAATAATTTTATTAACTACTAATAATCCCAATTAATATGAATTTTAACTCCAAATTCAATGTTTTCGGACCATTTGTTTATTTTAAATAAAGGAATGTTGGTAATGAAATGTAATTATTTAATGGCGGCAGGTTAGTTCCCAAAAATATGAAGAAGACACACGTTATCACTTTATTATGTTAGGTTATAACTGTCGGCAACAGAAGATATGATCGACCGCTTAATATGTAATGACCACAAAAGTTATTCTCAAGATGCTAGCTGGGAATTTAATTAACCTTAATTAATTAAACTCTGCCATTCCTTCCTTGGAATCACGCAAGAGGTAGAATAGGGCTTTCGATAATTGATTTATCTGATTTGTTCGCTTTACATCCTCTTTAGTATAAATGGCACCTTCAATGAACGTCTTATTAGGAATTAAACTCGTTCCAAATATATTATTGCTCGTTGGTGAAACTATGAATGTTTATTCAATCCGGGCTAGAGTTCAACTATGAATGAATGGTTTTAATAAACGATTCCTTTGACATAGAAGGAGCAATATCGGGAATTGGTTTTGGGAGCAAATTAAGGTTTAATTAATTTTTGATATTGGTATGATAAAAAAAAAAAAAAAAAAAACATTATTAGTTTCCAATCGGGACTTCGGCAAACATTCTAAATTATTTTGGATTGTTGAAGGTTCAACGACGGCATTCCAGCTATAAATACTGTACTATTGAGCTCTTTTCTGTTCTCAGGAGCGATAGATTTTGACAAACGAGGTGCCAAAAGAAATGGAATTTCATGGAGTTTGGAATTTACAAACTCCGACAGTGGTAAATCGGCGGATGGAGACAGGACAGGTCGAGTTATAAAGATTTCGAAGCAGACATCAGGACCCGAAAGTATGGGACCATAAGTTATTAATTAAGTATTAAAATTTATCATTTTCGTTATTACGCACGATAAAGGACCACACGGGCTGTTTGCCAACTTGCATACTTGTCATGACAACTTCATACCCGTGAAAGCAAGTTAACTTCACAAACTTTTTAAGTTTGAAATTATTGTATGAAAACATTATTATGATAATAAAATGGAAGATTGTAAAAACATATATAACTTAAACTTTAGTGCCGTTTGTAATTTATTGTCGTTTTGACCCTGTTCCTTTAATATGTAAGCTTTTTCTATGCTAAAAGGTTTTAATGCTTTTTTATGAAAGATATAGGATAATATTTATTCATTCCCATGTATAACCCTAAAACACTTCTAAATATGAATACTATACATTGAAAATGGCTAAGCATAGCTGAGTCTTATTGTTTTGCTGTTAAACTGAAGGGATGTTTTCCAGTGGGCTAAGCTAATTACTTATTAAGTGAACTGTAACTTCACCATAGTCATTATAAACTACGTAGCTTCACCAAATGTGAGTGTTAAATAAACTTTCTTGGTAGCATTATATTGTTTATACGAATAAACATGTTTCCGTAATATCATTTAGATGGCGAATGTAGAAAAAGGATTGATACCTAATGCGAGTTTTCCCGCAGAGGTATGCTAGTTAAATGTATTCCAACTATTATTCGGTATAGTAAAAAAATATATATATATAAAATACACCTCTAAATACGAAATTATATTCAGTTCTTTTAAAAAAAATATATTTAGTTCTATATTTTGAAATAACAAATGAGTTTAGTAACTACAGCTACCTCCTATAGCTTCTATCAGCACTTGCAATGCCCTTCCTGTGATTTTTATTAGATCGCGAAAGGTTTCTAGATCAATATGGCCACACTCCCTAGTGTGGACACAATTAAAGTTATAATTTCTGGCTGTTGACTCGGAGATCTAAATACCAAATTTCCGATTTTTAAATTTAATTAAATTTCTCTCTATATATATATATATATATATATATATATATATATATATATATATATATATATATATATATATATATATAATATAAGACTATATTTTAATTTAGCTGCCACACATTATAATTTATAATAAATTTAAATAAAAGAGCATAAACTCGGAAAAGAGATCAAAATATTTTTTAGGATATGAATGGAAGATTTCATAAACAAAGATTTGAATCTCAAATATCAGTAAACAACTAACCAGCCAACGTTCACCAATTCAGGGCACCATCAGAACAGAAAAATGAAAGGAAAACATAAATTCAGACTAAAGAAAGCACATCACAAATCAACAGTCCAAAACTGGTCCATCAACTGAGGCAGCGAAGCGCCTCCCCAAGACATTGAAATATATCCTCAATGCCGTCGTGAAACCTTCAATATGGTCGAAAATCAGTTATGTGATTTTGATTTTATTAAAACAAGTTGTAATAAGCGCCTTTGTGATAAGCACTCATGTGTTAAAAAATCGTAACATGATTTAAATTGATCAAAAATAATCCTCCTATTGTTCGTTTTTATCGCATTCGCAACAGTTACCGCTAGTAATCACACACTTCCATGAGACACTTCCAAGGCAGTTTTAATTAACTTCGTGCTTTTACAGTGATTTATATACCACGTTGGAATGTTTATAAAATTAAATTTTATAGCATTGCCTATAAATCTGTTTTTCGTTAGCTCTGTAAAATCATGAGTTTGACACGTGAAAGGTTTCACGGCTGCAATTACGATATATTGCTTGCCATTTTGAGTATGTATTCAGACCTTTCACAAAGTACTGTTTAAGGTAGGGTGAAGGAATGACCAAGTTCTGACGTATTTCTTTTCCGTTTATTGGGTAATATGTATAAAGCGTCAATGACATAATACGCTAATACACAGGGAGAGTTGACTTGACCTTCATCTTTGCGGATTAACATATTATGGATAATATTTAAAGGATTTGCTAGAAAAAGAACTTTATCCTGGGACCAGATCCTTTAAGAATAACACAATTGAAAAAATAAAACAGAAAAAATATCTTGCCAAAATTATAAAATAAAAATCAATCAATATTTAAAATATCGCCAATATGCATAAATAAGCAAACAATATAAATTCTTATCGCACAAATATAATTAATGTGAAAAAAAAGGATGAGAGGGAAAATGAAAAAAACAAGAATAATGAATTGATTACCAAAGTTGAAAACCATTACAAACTTTTGATCTAGATGTTAGTGTTAAATTAAAATTTTTTAATTAGAGAGATTCGTTTCGGAAAGAGAGGAGGTGTAGCAATATAAGATGTATGGCGGATATTAGAAGGAAAGGAACTGGAGAGGGTAATGGAGCGGACAAGAAAGGAACATTCCAATGTTTTGGTTTTATGGAAGAGAGTATAGAGTTCAGAAAGGCGTGATCTTGTTTCGTGTGCGTGGACTGAGGATGTGAATTGTTGAAAGCTATAGAAGTAGGAAGGGTGGTGGGTGGTGATAGTTTGGTATAGGAAAGATCCGAAGAAATATTGTCTACGGCTGGAGGAAAAGAGCCACTTTAACTCGCCGTAAAGGTGGGGCACATAAGACAGTCTAGAGGTAGCGAAGACAAATCTTAAAAAAACAGTTCATGTTCCGCTTAAATGTGTACTCGAGTTCATTCTAGAAGACACCCTTGTACTACACAGCTATAGCCTAAATGGGGCAAGATAAGGGATGATACGAAGAGCTTACGTGTAGTTTGTGGAAGAAGATTTCGAAAACGATGGAATAACCTAAGGGTACATGACCGTCGGGAAATTTGGGCGACATTGGATTTCCGGAAAAGGGTTTGGTCGATAGTAATATCTACGTTTGTTATTGAGGAGTTATATTATTACTTTAGGAATTCAATGGAATATTACAGGCAGACTCTAAGATTTAGGATTTGCTTATGAAAAAAAAAAACACAAGAAAATTGAAAGACGAATCGGTAAAGGAGTTAAGTAACAGTTGAAGATAGGTTGTATGTGGGACAAGATGAGCCCATCGATAGAATCAATTAATTCCTCTATCTTGAGAGCATCTTCAGTGAAGATGGAGGAACTGAAAAAGATATTTAAAGCAGAATGCGCAAAGCTAATGGATCTTTTGTCCAGTTATACACTATCTGGAAGTATAAGGGTGTCTTCCAGAATACGAAATTGCGTCTATTCAAAACAAATGTCCTATCAGTACCAATGTATGTATCGGGAACATGGAGACTCACTAAAAGGAATATAGAAAAACGTCAAATATTTATTAATGTAGGAGAATCTCGAAGACTCTTAGTGTATAGTATTTATGATAGTGGTAGTAAACGTCCACGTTAAGAACAGAACTAATTAAAATTATGCATGACCTTATGTTTGTTTTCCTTGATAACAAGGTTGATTTAAAAAACTTTCAGCTTGCGAAAAATGCACAGTTAGCGGCCATAATCCTTTTTAGCACAATATTCAAGCAAAACATTTGTCTATAAGTTCATTCGATTTAACTTTGGGTTTACAAGTGCCCTTAGCAAGTGAATCCCCGTTTCAAATACGCAGAAATACTCTGTATTTTTCTTGCTAAAAAGATACCGATTATGATGGTACAACTTGCAGTACCTTCGCAGTGTCGTAATGTTACAAAGTTGACACGCCATGATTCAGCTAGCTGTTACATAATAGTCGTTAGTTAGCAATGTGCTTCGGTTATTCCTGATATTGACTTTAATAGCGCAGCTTCTTTAAAGGCATATATTGAAGGCGTACATCGGTCTTAAATTATTTCCAACAAAGAACTATGACACAGGATTAAACTCAAGCCCATAGATGCTCTGATCAAGAAAAGGAAATAGACGTGGATTGGTCACACCTTATGGAAACATATCTGCATAGAGAAACATGCACTTGATTCGAATCCATAGGGAGCTCGGAAAAGAGGATGACCCCGGAACAGATGGAAGAGATCAGCGATGAAGGAGGTGAACCTGTCGGAACAGCAATGGAGTGAAGTAAAGAATTTATCATCGGATATAGATCAATGGCGACAATCCATGGCGGCTCTTTGCTCCAACAGAAGCTAGAGGATTACTACTACTGCTATAAAAATATTGTTTCTCGCATAATATGGAATCATCATTATTCTCAATATAATAAGCCGTTTAGTAATTGAGGGCAAAACTGTTCAATACCTAAGATGTTCAAGTATTGAGATGAAAAGTGCAACATTGGAGCTACATGTTTGGACGGTGCCGAACTGTGTCACTACAGTACTATTGGGAATTAAAAGGAGTAAACGCATATACTTCATATATTGCACTAAACTGTCAATATTTGCAGGTAACGTGAGAGGTAAACATAGATAATTAGCACAGGTACTAAGGTAGACACCTTGAACTAAGGAAGCTGCACGGCCTACACAGAGAGAAGACCGCGGGAAGGAGATACTCGAGACACTGTTTTCAAATTCCGCAGGGTACCTGAGCTAATTAATTTCGCCAGACTAACCTGGTCTTAATTAGAGGCAGCCAAGGTAGAGTAAGGTACAGTAAGCCTCTCTGGCATTCCCAATCAGAGTCTTCAAGTCATCGGGCCAACTTAAGGTCTCCACTTCTAGTTCTTCACTGAAATAATGCTTTATATATTTAATATGATTATTATATTTAATAATGCTTTTTATATTTATTCGTTTGATTGATTAAAGAATATTTTATTTCTCATTTCTTTCAACAAAATAATCAGGTATCAAATTGAACTTCTTAGATATAAAGAGAGAAAAAGTACTTCATTCAAAACTGGTTGAAAAAAAAGTATCACTTCTTCTAAAATACTACCCTAATATATTCCTATATTTCATATTATTCAGGCGTTAGCTCATTTCTTTTATATCAATGTTATTTTTTATTTATTTTTTTCTCTACCATATATTTTCATTCAATCTCTATGTATACTTCTATGACTTTCATCAATGTTCTTTCTATATATTTAAATGTAACCAAAAATTTAGATTTTTTTATCTATATTATATATGTATAATAATCTAGATATAGCAAACTAAAGTACTTTAAATTAAGCTTTTACGGTAAAATTCTAAGAGACATTTTTTTTTTTTTTAATGAAATCTATAAATTGCAGTCCACTGCATAGTTTTTCTTAAGTTCAATTTTTTTTTCCACCTTTCAAGACAAGATAGTATGAGAAAATGTAATTCTATTCTGAATGGCGTTAATTTATTTATTGTTGTATCAGAAGATCTTAAAAGATCGTACAGAATAATTATAGAAAAAAAGAAATGAAATGTACTGTGCACCTGATTCTTCCGAGCAAAGGATTATTCGAAAACTATTTACTAGTAATTTTTGTTTCCTATGAACTGAACAATAATTTCTTAAAATTCGTAGGTGATATCAACTTAATCATAGATCCAATCATAGATTTATTGAATTAGCTTACATTACAAAAAAACAAATACTTTCAAGAAAAATATTTCTGTTACTTTTACTCTGGTTTGTTTCTTGTCTTTAAAATGCATTAAGGCATCTTTCTGTTTTTTCTGTATTTAGTTTATCGATATTTCTTTATTTTATTTGAGTACATTCTTTTTATATGTTAGCTCTTCATTAATTTTACATGCATGTTTTTTTTTTGTTTATCATTTATATGTCATTCAGTATATTTCTATGATTTTATCCTTCAAGGTATCTTGTTCATTGTAGTCTTGAAGAAGACTTATAATGTGGCCCGAAATTTTGGCATTAAATTAATAATTTTTATAATAATTATTATTATTTTTGTTTTAATCTTGAACAATGCACAGGCTTCTTTTTCCTTGGTCATTTATATTGTCCTTATCACTTTGTTCAGTCGCATTTTTATATTAGTTGTGTACGTAGGCATGACCTAGATAGAAAAAAAGTCATGTCTGAGCATTCTGCTAAAAGCGTCGAAGCGTGAAACACGTTTTTAGGATAACATTTTACGTTCGCAATCCGGCATCCTTACTTTACATGACATCGTGCTCAGAGTCAATACGTGCTAGGCACAAACGTTGTAACAGAACCCCGATCTGATTGGAAAAGTAAATGGAAAAGGCTTACGAATATAAATTGGAAGAGAAATCCCATTAAGTATTATAATTTTAATAATTAAATCACTTTGAAAAATTAATATTATAATTATCTTTGTATCAATTACATGATTTAAACAGCTTTAATTCATTTGAATAATTTATTTAATAAATGAAATTCAAAGTCCTCTTAGAATAATAAAATGAACAATTCCAATAACATTTGTTTGACTAATTAAATGATTCTAAATTAATTAAAATTCAAGGATGTAGAAGAGAAAATACTGCATATTATTAAATATATATTTAATTATTAGGATATAAATTGGCTTCATGTTTGAAACTTTCCATATATGTCCTAACAATTACAGCAGAGCGTCGATTATCCGAACTAATGTTGTCAGTGGTGGTTCGGATAATTAAAAGTTCGGATAACCGAAATTCACGTACTAGCGCACTATATATATATATATATATATATATATATATATATATATATATATATATATATATATATATATATATATATATAAATAAATTTATTATTTATTTATTTATCTTTTTATATATAATAAGGAAAAGGAAGATCTAAAACAACAACTTAATAAAAAAAACATGTTTGTTTATTTATATAAATATAGTATGTATCTGTATAGTGAAAAAACCAGTGTCATAAAGTACATATAAATTGTTTAACTTAGTCACATGTACATAATGAAATGAACAAAAATATGTCTTTACGTGTATGCAAAAAAATAATCAAAGTGTATTAAATCTATTCAAAGCTTTATCAAAATTAATGCTGTGGCATATGAAATGTCATGATCAAATTAATTAAAATTACACATATAAAAAAAAAACAAAAAACGTTCCGATAATCGAACGTTCGGATAACTGACGTTCGGATAATCGACGCTCCACTGTATTTATGTCTCATTTTGAGCATTTGCTCATCGATATAATTATATTTTATTGAATAGCTATGTACCCAATGTTTCCTTGCTAGAGGTCTTTCTCTTCTGTGTATTCTAACTTTTATCTTTCTCTTGTATTTGTGAGATTTATTCTTTTTTTTAAATAATTTGATCTGTTTTTATGATCTTTTGTAAATTTTCGATTGTTTAGCATGAGTATTTTTTTTTTTAATATCAGCTGTTTGTAATTTAACTTCTCACAACTGTTTTCAAGCAACTTCCCTTTTCCCTTTAACAAATAAAATAGAATAAGAAAAGTGCACAGGAGAGGGAGGTCCTTATCCAGAAAACAATGCATAAACGGCTATTCCCCAAAATACATTAATATAGAAGAGCAAGAACTCAAAAAGGGACATTAAATAATTGTTAGGATATAAATGGAAGATTGTAAACACTAAGCCTAGAATCTAAAAAATTACGAAAAGAAAGTAATCTGTCGATATTTCACAAATTCAGACACCATCTAGACAGAAGCAAAGGAAAAAAAAACAAAAAAAAAAACATGATAAGCTGTTTGTAATTTAACCTTTCTCAGCTCTTGTGATGCATCCTCCCTTTTACATCAGTATGTGTCTGAGTGTCTTGGAGTAGGGTGCTGTATCTGGCTTGTATAACCATAATCCTGCATTATGGATGTGAGATGTTCTGCATTTTATTCTTTATATATGTTTTTTCTTCTATCCGTCTTGAATTGGCAAAATATCAAGAGGTGATTTTTTTGTTTGTTATTTTTTCGACTTTTGGCTTCTTGTTCGGAACTTTTCATTTGTGTCCTAATAAAATACAAGAATGTGTAATATATATTATAAAAATCCTACTACTTTACGGAAGTTTTCATTACTAAATTAAATAGTATTGCTATTTTTGTGAACAAACACACTTCCCTTAAATTATCTTTATTAATTTTCTACATTAATATTTTTCTACCCACACACAACCAACGTTTCGAAATACTCTTTCATCTTCTTTGGTTTTCCTTTCTTCTAAAATTCAACATTAGAACATCAAAACAATACATATTTTTCAGTTATTAGTTTAATTTAATATACTATTTTAAAAACAAAATTATTTTACCTTAACTTTGCTATTTTTTCCATTATAAAATAATTAGCAGTCCGTTTTTTCCATAATACATTATTTCGCCTGCTGTGCCCACTATTAAATTTTTTTTCAAAACATTATTGCACTAGAGAGTGTCTGCTAAGACTATATCGACGTCACACTGACCTACATTAGAATTAAATTTTGTACTGATCCATTAATCTATTTGCTTGTTGTCTATAGTCCAACTTATTTGTCTAGCTCTATTAGTAATTTTCTTACATTTTTTGTAAATTTAAGGGAAGTGTGTTTGTTCAAAAAAATAACAATACTATTTAAAAGAATTAGAACAATTATGTAAAATAAATGAAAATATTGAAATAATAAATAAATATAGAAAACTAGACTGAATAGGATTGAGGTGAGCGTTTTGCTCCATGAAATTATCAATGACCTGACTGTACTAATCCTTCAAGTGGTTTTGATAGATTAGAGAGAATGTTGAATGGTCTGAAGTCGGAAACTATGGAGATAAGAGAGCAGGTACTTTATTTAACGGACGAACTATGAATTTTTTTTCCAAGCTGTTGGGAGTTTTAAAAGAAAGAGTTATAAATATGCAAAAGAACAGAAGACATGACAGGACTAACGAACAAAAATAATAATAAATTAATCAAGTAGAGGTCATACCAATAAGGCAAGAGATGGAAGCTAGAAGGTAGATTTGCATCGTTACGGTATTCTTTGGAGAAAATAAGGTCAACACTGTGCTTCAACTACCTGATTAATCCTTTTACTTATAATCTGACATATCTGTTTTAATCCTGGCAAAACCCACTAATCATGTAATTATTTGTACTTTACCTTGCTTACAATTTATTTTAATGAAGAGTATCGATTTGTTTTTGTTATGGGAGTATAGTGTACAAACGTTTTTGATGTTTATTATTGACGGATAATACAAACTTTCACAATTCAGAAAATCACTTTTTACTACATGATAGGTAATGTAAAACTATATATGAAAAAAAAATCGAAAAGAATAAAAAAATAATTAAATAGAATAGGAAATTAATTTCACTCGCCTCGGTAATAAAAAAAAGCTCCTCCAGTTCGATACCGTTTCCTTCGAGATATTATAAATCGATTTGCTCGGTTATAACTCGACTCTCTTCCAGATCCGATTATAGATTCTCCACCTCCCAGCCTCCCGGTGTTCAGAACGAAGACGGTCTTCCCTTCCCCGCATATTTTACCTTAATCTCATGTCCATTTTAATAACGATTATCGAACCATTCTCCGATATCGATAGGTGGCAGGCGGTCCTCCCCCCCCCTCTAACCTGTCAGGAGGAAGGGAGCTGTCGAATATTTGTCGCCCTCTTCCTCCAAAAGTTATAAATATACATGAAGCAGTTTGCGTTTTATTTCATCTTAAGATTAAAATACAATTTTAATTGGAAAAAATTGTTTTTACTTTTTAGGATTTTTCCACTAAAGCAGAAGGTTTCCTTAGTCTACATTACCATGGCCATTTTCCAGATTGCTCTATCCGAAACCCATTCCTCTCGTAGACCACGCCCCATTCCTCCTTCATTTCTTTATTCCAAAACTTTCTTCTTCCATCTCTTCTACACCATAATAATTTTATATTGATGATATAAATAGAAGTTCCCAACACGAAGCTTAGAGTCTCATAAAGGAAAGCAACTAATCTGTCGATATTTTGCCGATAAATAACAAAATGCAACATCCACAGTCCAAAAAGACAGTACTCCACCCCAAGACATCCACGCACATACTGAAGAAAAAGGTAGCTTTTTCGTAGCTTTTTCAACATGATAAAAGCTGGAAAAGGTTAAATTAAAAACAGCAGATCATCATGTGATTTTTTTGTTTTTTTCTCTCCCCTTCGGTCCTGATTATACCAGAATTGGTGAAATATCTCCAGGTTAGTTGTTTTCTGTTATTTTTGAGACTCTTGGCTTCTTGTTTAGAACGTCCAAATTTATATCTTCACAATTATTTTATGTCTATTTTTGAGCTTTTGTTCTTCTATATAAATATATTTTGAGGAATAGCCGCGTATTCACTGTTTCCTGGCTAGGGAAAAATTAATATTATAATTATCTATGTATCAATAATAAAATTAAAACTGTGGTAGAAACCTTCCTCTCCAATGCACATTCCTTTTTTTGTTTGTATTTGTTATATTTCTTTTATTTTTATTATTTGATTTATTTTCATCATCTCTTGTTTTGATGATCATCTGTTTGTAATTTAACCTTTTCCAGCTATTGTAATGTAACATCTGATATTGTCTCTGGTTGATGTATTTTTGGACTGTGGATGTGAGATGTGCTGCCATTTTGTTCTTTATATAATTTTTTTTTGCAGTATTTTCCTCTTCTTCTGATCCCTGAATTGGCGGAATATCGGCAGGATAGATGATTTCAGTTATTTTTGAAACTCTAGACTTTAGAATTTTCTGTTTATATCCTAACAATTATTTTACCTATTTCTGAGCTTTTTTATTTTCTCTCTCTCTCTCTCTCTCTCTCTCTCTCTCTCTCTATATATATATATATATATATATATATATATATATATATATATATATATATATATATACATATATATATATATATATATATATATATATCTTTATTAATTTACGATTATTTGACACCACAATTATTGTCAGCGATGACAATACTCCTGGAAGCACGACTATCCGGAAGTATTTGGCTGACACCAGTTGAGCGAGAGGAGTCAACAAGCCCCACTCAACCGAGGTGTTGTGGGTCGAGGGGTTTCGAACGACATAATAGGTTCATCTAGAGTGCACTGCCAATACTCACTACTTCCCGGAAGCTGGAAGTTGTAGGGTGCATGTGGGTATTTTATTGTGATAGGGTATTGTACTTCGTGAGAGTGGTATTATCATTTGGTTTTGTCTACCTGTCCTAGATAATTAGGGAACCTGTTCAATATACCCACTTAGTATGATAATGAGCCTAGTTCGAAGGATTTGGAGTGCAATCGCTATTCATGAAAATGAAACATTACGCCCATCAACTCTTACATATTTTATTTTCATTATATATTTCATAATTTTCAAAGCTATCAGTAGAATACGCGGAATATATTGCAATAAAATTATATAATAAAATAAACTGAGAGGGAGCTCAAGAAATGGGAGTTTTGGAAGCCGATCCGATCGGGCCTTCCCAAAAACAACCTTTATATACCATTTGCGGATGATCTGGCGGTATTATCAGAGAATGAGGATTGCCAAGTTGCCATCAAACAGCTCGAGGTGCTTAAGGAATGTGCAAAAAAAGTGGGACTACAGATCTCATTCGAGAAAACTAAATTCTTCTGTTCACAGACAGATATGTGAGACACCTGAGAACAAAATACGGTGAAATCGATAGGGTCCCATTTTCTTTAAATACCTCGGAGAACTCTTCGAACCAACAGGCCTGGAGAAGATCTCACAACAAAACCGTTTATTTATTATGGGTTTATTTAATTTACATGAGTGTCTTGAAAGTGATGAAAAAACAATTCGACATTTACAAGAAAAAGGGCCAATTCAGATATGTTAATTTTTGGACATTAGAATAGGTTTACAAATAATATATTAATACTTTGAAATCATATGTACTATCATTTTATATCATTTGATTCACTGATATTACTAAAAGTAACTGCCGGGGATATATAAAAAAGATGGTAAACCTTTGGAATTGCTCCTAACGACCGTGAAGAGGTCTAGATTTTCAGACCAGGCTATACTTTCACCCACAGCGCATGCGCAATTAAATCCTCAAACCGACGGATCTAGCCTCAGTCAATCAAGACCTCAAAGCAAGGGTTTACCAAAAAGACTTTTTATAAAGAGTTTTTATGGAAAATATTGAAAGTAATTGAAGTTTTACCCAACACCTTAATAGTGGCATACACATATTGTCGACACCACGAAAATAAAAGTTTATAAACACAAATCTAACGCTAAAAGAAGTAAATAGACCCAGAGATAAAATAATTATTCCCAAACTGCAAGTTACAATTGTTCACGAACCGATGGTCCTATGTGTGTAGGCCGTTTAAGTAACGAATGTGACTATATATTTTAATATTTACTCTTCCAGAGACCAAAAAAATAGCTTTACGATTTAATTGTAACTTCCAGTTTGTCGAATAATCATTTTATTTCTAGGTATATTTACTTCTTTTATAGTTAGATTTGTGTTTATAAGCTTTTATTTTCAAATATGCTCCTGGTATCTTAAATAAAACTAAGGTATTCGATTTTTCACATTCGTAACTTAAATACGGTTGTATGTAGACTAACAAAATTAAATGAAATTAAAATATCTAGTAGTAAAAAGTGAGCTAAAAAATATGGGATTAAGTTTTTTCCTTATAAATAACATTGCTGACTCTATCTTCAAAAAATTAAGATTATCTAATGACTAGACTTCCTCCGGATACATTTTCTCTTAATCTAATCTACAAAGTTCAAAAACGTCTATTTTTTCTTAATAACTCCAGTCATACGGTGTTTTATTACTTTGTTATTAAATATGAAACAATATCAATATAAATATTTATAATGGAGGGAGTTATTGTTGACCGTATATTTATATTTAAAGGGAGAAGTTGATCGGGGGTGCGGTCAAAGAAATCTTCTTTGACCGCACCCCCGATCAACTTCTCCCTTTAAATATAAATATTTATAGCATGATAACTATAAAAAATAAAACAATTATTGGCTGAAATAGAATGAGTTCACTTATACAGGCAGCTATTTGCACTTCATCGGGTTAATGTCCAATTCCCTTTATTGCACACAAATAAATATTCTAGAGAAAAAAAAAATTGAATTCGCTGATAAATATTCATGGAGGAGCGACCATATTTCCAAGGCCTCCTGAATGGGACACGGAACAAACCGAGTGGAACTATAATCGAGGGGGCATTGGGAATTAAATAAAGGCTTATCGCTGGCTGTAGATATTCAAATGGCCGTGGACAGCAACAATATGGCCCCGGGAATTATAAAACAGCGGAGCTCTGTTTGTCGTCGGAGTTAGCGTGAGCCCCATTAGGCTAAATGTCCGGGGTCGATTCTCTCTCGCTCTACGGCTAATGTCCGGCTTTAGTTTTAATGGAGTCTCCGCCGGACCTTCCAAGGTAAACACTCTGATTTATCCAATGTCCTCCCAATGCAGTATAGTATGTTAATTCCTAAAAGTTTCTTTATAAATAGTAAGTAAAATAAGTTGGAATATTATTTATTTTGAATATAATTATCATTAAAAAAACGTGTATTTTTTTAATTAGTTGACATACGCATGATGGTATAGAAGGATCAATCTAGTTACGGATTGATAAATTATTTGCCACTTCTATAATTTTGTTTGGATTGAAAACTAGTTTCAAATGTTATACATTCATATTCAGTTCTAAAAACACACAATAATTCAAAAATAAGCAATTTAAAATACAATTTCTTATTATTTTACATATTCAATTAAATGTAATACAAATTAGTACTACTAAATATTTATGAATTATGAATTTGTTTAAGAAAAGAGATCAAATACATGTTGGTATTCACCAAGGTTTAAGTAGATTATATCAAACAGAAAATATTACATTAGTTTGTTCTCGCACTGAACTGTAAATGGTACCGTTTAGGGGTAAAGATGGGGGGTTTTTGAGTAATTCCGGTGAGTAATTGTTTTTTCTGTTATGGATGAGAAAAAATTTAAGATTGGGCTATTTGAGATATTTATTTGGTCATTTAAGCAAAAATCTGGATTAGATTTGAAGGATTTTATTATTGCAAGTGCTTCATATATATTTAATTTGAGATTTTTTTCAACCTGATGTATTAATTTAATTCCTGAGTCCTTTGATGAATTTATGTTTTTTTCATTTAAAAGAATTGCAAAGTTGGAATTCTCCGTCTTTTTATTATATGTACGTAAATTTAATTTTTTTTAATTTCTGATTTAGTGATCTGATATTCTGATTTGGAAAGGGTCTATTTTGTCTTTATGAGAAGGAAAATATGAGGATAGAGTTTTTTCTATTTTAAATGCAGGGTTTAATCCTAGTTTTTTTCAATTCGTTTCCGACTTTGGTGGATATTGGGCCGTAATAAGGAATCAAGACATATTGTTTCGGGATGGGCCTTTCTTCGGGGCCTTTCTTAATAATAGATATTATTATTGTCTTTTTTTGTAGTTGTTTTATAATTGTCTGTCAAAGCCTAACAATGGGAGTCCCAGACTGTGGTACGCGAATAAGCAAGCAACAGTCCTCGATATGATCATCATCTTTTTAATACGTTCAATAAGGCATACAAAGTTTTTCAAAATTATTATTGAATGTATCAATTATAAGATTAATAAGCACGATCTACGATAAATAAAAATAATTCAGGTTGGTTACCGTTATTAAGGCGAAAGCCCTGTATTGAAAAGAAATTAAGAATAAAGTTGAGCTGCATCGAGCTTAACATTGAAGCTCAGATTGTATATAAACAACAAAATGTTTCTCACTGAAAAATATTGATACTTTTTTTCACATTGTCCAAATTTCTTCATCTTGAGTGAATACATTTTTTTTTTTTTTGAATTTTTTTTGTAGAATTTAAATCTTACTGTTGCTATTTTTATGGGAAATTCATAAACTTTTGATTTTAGAAGTTAATTTTTATTTTATTATTTTCTTAAACAAACTTACTGTAAAATATATTGATTTGTTCGTTATGCAAACTTTTGTAAATCAGTTTCTATTTTTTCATGAAGCCTGGAAACCCTTGCCTTGGTTTTGCCTACAGAGTGAGATTTAATAATCTCGTGTGGCGTGGATGAGTGAAGATTCAATCCTAGAAGTCTCTAAGCTACGGCCCGCCATAGTTTGTTTAGGTAACATTGTAAAAATTACAATTATTATCAAACGATCAATTAAGAAACTAAATAATTGGCAAAGTAATAAAACTGAACATTTTAGCAGCAATTAATGATATGAGGACATTGGTATGATAAGCTAGCGAGTCTTGGCCTTCTGGCCTTAATGGAGAAGATAGTGTGGAGGTCAATAATTTTGGAGACCTGTTCTACATGATTTAATAATTATACCAAAAAGTATCCAAGCTAAACATTAATTTTAACTATTCTAAATTTACAATAAATAAACTAAAATGATAATTAAATTTATATGCGTGCATATTACGTGGGAATAGTTACTAAATTCTCTGAAATGAAAATTGAAAAAAAAATTTTTTGCATTAATAAATTAAATTCTTGCATTAATTAGATTAAATATTCTTTTAACTATCCTAAAACATATTTTTATCATTAAAAATAAAAAAAAACACGAAAACCTATCGTAAGCAATCATCCTCTCTATCTTTTCAATTCCAATTATAATTCATTTGAATTTATTTATTCATTTAATGTTCCTTAATTTTTCTAACCCTGAATAAAATATCAAAAATTCTGATGAATCATACAAAAAAAGTTTAATAAGATAAAACAGTTATATCAAAATCTCAACATTTAGTTATTTCAAAAGGACAGAATAATTGAGAAAAAAAAGAAAAGAACTATATATATATATATATATATATATTCAAATCCCGACACTATTTGATCAAAACCAGTACGAAATCTTGCGGTCACTCGCATTTTTGAATGCGAATAGAATAGTGCGAGTATAAGATAATTCGGCATTCATTATAGTGAACATTTTATTTTAAAATGTAGATTCAGCAGCCTAGAATGCGCTAATTAGTAAATTTTAATTTTAAATTTAAAAGCTATTATCGAAGTAATTTTAAAAATGTTATATCGTAAATAAATTGAGCAATCACAGAGATCCATATTTAGCCAATATTTTGAATTATCAAATTACAAATTTTTTATCATCCATTAGATAAAACTACACATTTATTTTCCTTTTCACCAAATATTGTTTAATGATTTCTGATACGAACCATACTTACTTTATTTTAATTATGTATTTTTTATGTAGCCATAAAATTATCGTTTTAGTATAATTATAATAGTAGTAAAATTATAGTCGGACCTAATCTGTAGGCAGGAAAATGATAAATTTCAAATATATACTTATTGTAAAAAAAAAAAAAAGAAAAAGAATGTTCACAGTTAATTAAATAGAAAAATACTAGTAATACTTAGTAATCAAATTTTATATCGATATAGGTTACTATATCGAATGTATTTGTGTTTTATAGGTTACTCTAAGGAATGTTTGATCATGTAAAATGATTTGAGGTGGAAAAGGAACATCCTAAACTTTAGATTAATTATTTTGCTTTTAATCAAATATATTTTGACATCTGACATTCCATAATTACTTTATTTTAATTTTTTAATTTCGAAAATACCAGATTGAGAAACTAAGCCATCCCAAGTTTTTATTTAAGACCTGAAATTATATTTTTAGGTCGGACTTAATCCATAGGCAGAAAAATGCAAAATCTTTAAATATATATTATTGTAAAAATATTTTTTCACAGTTAATTAAATAGAAAAAATACTAGAAGGATGATCAAACTTTATATTGATTTTATGTTATTCTAAGGAAAGGTTGATCATGCAAAATGATTTGAGGTGGAAAAGGGTCATCCTAAACTTTAGATTAATAATTTTCCTTTTCATCAAATATATTTTAATGGCATCTGACACCTCCATAATTACTTTATTTTAATATTTTTAGGTCGGAATTAACCTATAGGCAGGAAAATATAAAATTTTAAATAAATATTTATTATTAAAAAAAAAATGTTCACAGTTAATTAAATAGAAAAAATACTAGGACTATCATCAAATTTCATATAGATTTTTAGATTATTGTGAGGAAAGTTTGATCTTGTAAAATGATTTTATGTGGAAAGAGAACATAGACACGATTAATACAAAAACATGTAACAATGTCTACCTATATTATAATATGAAATGTTTTCGAGCACGAAAGAGGGGTAAAGCTCAAACGCTTAAATGAAGAGAATGATTTAGAAAATTATATTTCCGACTTCTATAGTCTTACCTTGTTTAGTCCGGGGAGAAAAACTAAATTGTAAAAATAAATAAATAAAACATATATTTTTCCCTGAAATATATAAAAGAAGGGTCACCGAACTAATGCTTACCTTAAATAGGAAAGTCCCTAAAGCAGCTGGAGCTCTTTCTAATATTGGGAGTCGTAAAAGCGGAGAATGTTTGTTCGGATGTATTTGTACCCCGCCCAGCTGCCTCCATTTATTGTTTTATTTATCCTATTTTTTTTTTTTTTTTTTTATTATATTTATAAATTATACTAAAATATTTCTCTTTCTTAATAAAAATGGAGATGGAAAATCTTATTTCTGGCAACTAGCATAACTGCGAAACTGACATGAATTAGATTTTTCTTTATTAATGATATTTCACTGGAGCAGTGTATTTCCTTAACCTAGATTTTGTATGGCTTCCTTCCAGATTATTCTATCCAAGAACCATTCCTCTCGCAGACCACGCCCTTTCATACATTCCTCCATTTCTTTGATCCAAGATCCAAGACCTATCTTGATCAACCTCAGCTTGTTCCGCCTCTTTCACACCCCTACACTTCCCTTGGATATCTCTTTTTTTTTTCTTTTTTTTTTTTTAATGCCCAAACCAGTAGAAGGATCTCGATTTTTTCTATGATAGAAGTATCTAAGATTGCCCTTCTTATAGTCCGGGAGCCCATCACAAAAAAAAATGACTCATTCCATACAAATCTTTAAGCCATAAAAATGAATATGTCCATATGCATGACATGAAGAATGCACGTCTGCCAACTCATCTTCACTGGAATATAAAATGGCGACCAAAGCAACTCGAAATTTCAGGACTATTTTTATTTTTTTCCAAAAGCCACCCCTTAACAGTGCATTCTATCGAAAAAGTTACAGTTTATTAAATTGAAGAGCATCAAATTCTTTGTCTAATGAGTTCCAAAAATAATAATTTGTGTAATTGATGAGGCCGAAAACTACGGTCAAACGACGATTTTGTCAAAAACAGAGACAGAGATGCTATATGTGAGTGTGCGAACAAAGTTTTCCACTACACCATTTAGCGAAATTATTATGATGGTATTAATTAGACGCAGAATTTGATGTTCTTTAATTTAATTTACCATAAAGTTTTCGATATAATGCACCGTTTAGAAATTATAGGTGTAAAACCATTAAAAAAGTCCTAATACTTCGACTTATTTTGGCAACCATTTTGAAATCCACCTTCTCCTAATTTTGGCACACAAAGTTTTTTTTAGCATTTTGAGTGTCTATAGTTTTATATGTGCTTGAAATAGATCATATCAAATGCGAAACTACAGATATATTCAACTTTTTGAATTTTATGGACATTTTGGCAGATTTTCACGGCACCGTTTCTCAGTATTCGGAATGTTACATTGCACAGAACATTACATAGAAACCTGTCTGAAATTCAACGTTCGATAATAATGTTAATGACAAATATTTACCTTAAATGCACTGGAAAACTGAAAAAGGTTTATTCTTAGAGGTTTTTTAAGATATCGAAAAACGCACAAAAAGAAGGAGATCAAAAACTTATATACAGCATAGCTGAAATCTAAAATTACTCCATTTTTTGCAAAGCAAACTGGGCTAAATTGCCAATTGCCGGAGATCTGGAGATTGTCAATTTCGAGGGGTATATTTGACCGAATTTAAAAAGTGTTGTAATCAATGGACGCAAAATTTGATGACCTATAACGTTTGTGAATTATATGAGTTTTTTTCTTTGAGTACTCATTTCCAAGCTGCAGGCTTGGAATGTTATGGAAGTTATGGAATATTATATAGTCAAAGTCGTTGTTTTTGACCGCGGTTTTCGGCTGTACCAGATCACCAATTTTATTATGTTGTAGTACTTCTTAAACGCATAATTTGATTTTCTTTAATTTAATATAATATAATGTCTTCGATAGAATGCACTGTTTAGGAATTACAGGTGTAAAACCTAAAATAGTCCTAAAAATTTTTATATTTTTTTGGTCGCCATTTTGTATTCCGGAAGCTATCAGTTGGCAGATGTGCATTTTTCATGTCAGGCCTTTGGACATGTTCATTTTTTATGTCCAAACATTTGTATGAAATGAGTCATTTTTTTTTTGTAATGGGCTCCCGAATTAATAGTCCAGTTTTGTGTTGTATACGTAATAAATAATATTTAATATTACCTATACTTTAAACATTTTGTTATTGTTTTAGAAATGATATTCCTTCTCACTAATACTGACTTTATTATTGATATAATCTTTTTTTCCTTCCGCTATCCTCCTTTTTATTTCAAAGTCGAATTGCTTTTTTCTCCTGTGTAATACATATTGTTCCCTTAAAAGATTCCAGAAATATCCAGTGACTCATAACAGAATGAAACCCAGCCAACTCATCAAGCATTCCCTCGGAAAGAAATTAAACATATGTCAATATAATATAACTTACAGATTTAAATTACTAAAGTTAAGGTAAGAGGTAAATATTTAATCTTATTCACAGCATAAGACAAGATGACTTCTCTTATCTAAGACAAGATGACTTCTCTTATCTAAGACAAGATGACTTCTCTTAAGTGAGACTTTGCCTATTTGCGTTTTTTTTTTTAATTGGCTAAAATTAAAATAAAACACATTTTGTGAAGATATTAAGTTAATGCAAAGGGAAAATAAAATGAAAAAAAAAAACTAACGTTACTATGTAATAACCTTGTTCTTCAGAATAATTTTTGTAATTTTAAGAATATATTTTCGTATAATAATTATCTACTTTTCTTGATACTGTATAACTTAACCCAACAAAGTTAAAACACCATAATGTTTCATTCAATACAGAAAGAATTTAAAAATAAAAAGGATTAAAAAAAGTGGATCATATTTCGAATTTATTAGAAGCAACTCTCCCTTATATAGACATACATTTAGGAAGGAGTGCTTTGCCCGAAGTTCGTGGCAACTTTGCCATTTGGATCCGTTTTAAAAGTTTAAGTATGCTTTAATTACATTATGCACTTGAACCATGCCTGGTGGTCTCTGAGATAAAACTAATTTCGAAAATTTCCTTGTTAATGCTGAAACATTGCTTACTGCCTTATTTTGTTACTTTGTACGCAGTAAAGGAAGAATTGCAATCGCGAAAATTTTTGGTATTCAGATTTCAACGGAAATGTCCATTTTGAACATCCCTGAATCCATTTTGACTAGTACGTACGTACGTTCGTTCGTTCGTATTTCGCATAACTCAAAAACGGTTAGCCGTAGAAAGTTGAAATTTTGTATTTAGGATTGTTCTAAAATTTATTTGTGAACTTCCTTTTTTGGTCACTGCTTGATCACCGAAAGTGGTACTTTACTTGAAGGTCATAATTGATTCCCATCAAAAATTATATTAAAATACTATGCATAATTTATCAAATTTTGTATTTATAACTTATATATTGATTTAAATAACATACTAGATTTTGGTATAAATTGGAAAACCGGAAGCGGAACTTTATTTGAAGGTCATATTAGACTTTCATCAAAAATTATATTAAAATTTAATGTAAATCATCTCAAATTTGGTAAATAGGATTTTTATATCGATATGAATGTATTTACTATATTATGGTTAAAATTGGTGAGCCGAAAAGGGTACTTTACTTGAAGGTCATAATAAGCTTACATCAAAAATTATATTTAAATTAAATACATAAATCATATGTTTCGGTAAGGTTACAAACGCAATTTGGTTTCCAATCCAATTAAACAATTTTATTATTTGTATAAGTGTTAAAATTGAGTGTAAAATACTGGTTTTCCTCCTCATTTGTGTGTGTGTGTCAATAGATGGATGTCGCGACGCTGAGTGTCGTTTTTGAGACACTGTAAGCTTCGAAACTAGTAACAAAATTCAGGATCACTTTTTGAGCCACCGATTTATAGTTTAATAGGTGTGCAAGGAAGTCATGTGTAGTCCACATCAGATATTTTTATATCAATATATAACCTCTTTGTTAACATATGCTCTTATCAGATTATTCAACTTTTATTTTTACATTACTTATTGTATATGAACGTTAATAAAAGTGTTTCAATTGTACTTGTTGAATAATAAACGTAACATCTTTTTTGTCACTGCATGATCACCGGAAGTGGTATTTAAATAGAAGATCATAAAATCATTTAGATTTAGATGGTAAGTCCTTTTATTATTATATGTTTCGGATGAGAACTGATCGAATGTACTGAATGAAATGTACTAATCCTTTATGATGCCTGAATGGGCGAAAATTTGGATGATATATGAATTAATTTATTAGAATTAATACATACTTTTGAGACTACAGTGATCTTATTGTCTTACTATTATATCAAAAATTATAATAAAATACAATGTAAACCTTCTAGAATTTGGTATATAAGACCCATACATTAATATAAATAACATACTAGAATTTGGTTAATGGTGGTATACCGGAAGTGTTACTTTACTTGAAGGTCATAATATACTTTCATCACGAATTATATTACATGCGAAAATTTTCAAATATAGATATATAAGATTTTTATTTCAATATAAATAACATAATAGATTTTTGTTAAAATTGGATAAACGGAAGTGGTAATTTACTTGAATAGAATTTTTTAAATTTTCATAATATATTTTTTGAATGGTTCTCTATCAATTTTAGAAATATAAGCGTCAAATAAAAGTTTTATAAAATGAAATTTCGAATCTACCACATCCAGAATTATGACTCAGGACACCGTTACAAGTAACCGAGACCAATAGACGTCGTTTTTGAGATACTGCTATTTTCGGAATCTAGTAGTGAAGTGGAGATTCAGTGTCGCTTTTTAAGCCACAGGTTTATAGTTTAATAGACTTACAAGGAAGTCATGTGGTGTCCATATAAGATATTTTAATGTGAACAACTTAATTTATTTTTTAAGAGTTAGTTTTTGAAAATCAGCTCTTGTTGATAACTAAAGGTGTCAAATCAATTAGTATCAAAACAAGCATATGAAATATAAAATAAAATATATTCATTGATAATACAACCACCCGGATATTAAAAACCTTTTACAATTGTTTTTATAATTGATGATCACTACGAAACGATAATAGCTGCTCCTGTCAACCATTTAATAAGTTCTTGATTCGACATATGCCCAGCTAAGTATTTACATATAAAACTACTTTAAATTAAAAACCTCTTAAAACCGCAGAAAACTCAAATACTCTGGCAATCACTTTTTATTATATAGTTTTATTTTGCTGTTTCTCATTTTTTTGTGTATATGTGTATATATATATAAATGATGTTACCAAGTTGTTAAATTATTGAAATGAAATTTCATACTTTTGAATAATATTAAATAGATAATTTTAGGCATTATATAATATTTATTATGTTTTTATTATTGATTTTAGACAATGTTTTGCTAATTATGGTCTTTGAACTTGATAGTAGAAAAATTGAGTCCGAAACGTTTTTTTTATAAAAAAGTTTATCGTTTACCTGCAATTTTATTTAACTTTATATTTTATATTATACTTTTTATTTTATTGTATTTTACCTGCAATATTTTATTTTCTTGATTGATTACAATTAATTATTTTTCATTATTGAAGATAATAAATGTATATATATATATATAAATATATATATATATATATATATATATATATATATATATATATATATATATATATATATATATATATAAATACATATATATACATATATATATTCTTCTATCTTCTCCAGAAGTTTGTATTTTGATATATTAAACAAGTATATATTGATAATATTGAAGAAGTAGTTTAAAACAGCCCAGTGCAAATAGCCTTTGCGTTGATTGCATTTTTGGCATAATGAAGTAATCCATTCGCAGTAAACAATCAGTTTGCTTACCGGATAATTTAAAGAAACATGAGGTAGCCAAGGAAAAAGCAACAATAAACTGGGAAAACAATTAAAAAATAGCACTATAATAGTTATTAGGTAAAATTAGAAAATTAACGACCATAAAACAACCGGTTATTTTGAAACACCCGTCTATCTAAGGCAGTAGAATCCATAACGGCCTGTCGACAACACTTCCCTACTCCGGAAATTAGTTTTTGCTGAGGGATTTGGTCGCTAGTGCACTTACACTTTGTGCCCCTGAGTGAGCAAACTTCAATCGGATTTTGGTTTTTTTTTTTTTTTTTTTAAATCGAAAAAAGTTACTGTTTGAAACATTTTTTCGCCCCCTCGCTGCATCTGTTTTAATTCTCCCTTCCCTCCCTGATAAACCTACCGATTAACTTTAGGGATCAATATATAGAAAAAAAATATATAAATGAATTTTTACGGAAAACTAAGTTAATAAGAAATGTTCATTTTATATTTTACATTTTAAAACAATAGAGCATATAACTGTGATAAAATTTAATAATTGTAATAGATTTTACCTATTTTGTTTTATTTTTAGTCGTTTTTCCCCCCAAAAAATAGACTATTGCAGTGGGTCGAAGGTCGGCGGTTAGCGGCGGGACTGCGATTTCAATCCGTTCCATAACTCCTAGAGCACGATTATGGAAAATTTGGTGATGTCTGATATATATTTATATATATATTTTTTTCCCGCAATATTTGAGCACCTCCAGCGGCCCCCTTTGGGTCAAATGAGCTGAAATTCGGTATGTAGGGCTTTCTACAAGGCAGAACGATACCATTAAAGAATGGATAAATTCCAGTCAAAATTTCGGTATGTTTATCTGCAATTTCGGCGTTTTTTAAGTTTTGCGCATCGCTACAGCTCCACCATATTAGTTAGAGGGCTGAAAGTTTGTATGTGAATTGAGTTGGTGTTGGGGAAGGAATTTCTGCATCGAAGGTCAGCGGAGAGGCAGAACAATATAATAAAAGTACGTGTAAATTTCGGTATGTTAGGAGACTGTCTTTTGTGGGTCTCGGTTTTTTTCTTACTCCCCTCGTTTTTATATATTTTTTTAACGTGAAAATACGACTGTAGTGACGGAGTTCCACTGCTCACGTTTTTTTTTATCTTACATCTACTCTTGATAATTGGTGCCGCGTATACTAGTATAATAGTAAGTATAATTGATATAATAAGCGTATAATTAGATATTTAATGATATCCAATATCCATAAAATATATTTCTAATGTAAGAATCATATAATATTAGTATTTTTTTGTTAAAAGACAAAATATAACTTCCATTAAGAAGTAGATTACACCTGGAAGTTATATTTTGCCCTTTAATAAAATAATTACAGGAACCTGCTAAGAAATTATAAGAGAGAAGACAAAAATTAGTATTTTATTATATTCAATCTAAATATATAAAAATTCAGCCCGCGTATGTTTGTGGTCGCAAAACTTGAAAAGTAGTCAGTTTTTTCGATATTCACATTCCCACGTTAGCTGATCTCTATGCCTTTAGAATTATTATCTAAAATGTTTTTTATTTTTTTAATTCAAATATAGATTTAGAGATCATTTAGGAAATTTAGGAATTCCGAATAATTTTTGGCCAAGGGCTAATGTATATAAGTCCTTCAGGATGTAAACATTTAATATTTTTTTAATAATATTTTATTAATTTTGGAAGTGAAACCACGCCGCGCAAGTCCTTTGTGCCAAGATCTAGTTCCTTAGGAGAGTTCTATGTTAGCCGAAGGACTAAGGGATAGAAGAGTTCCATGTTGGCTGGAGAACTACAGGATAGAAAACAGACTGCTCTAGCAGCGGAGGACTGGGTAATTTCCCTAAGGGTAAGGAGAGAGGGGGGGGAGGGCTGAAAGGAGTTGCCTTGTTCATGGCCCGCCTGCCGAATTAGTTCGCTCTTGTAAATATCAACAAGCAAATGGATTTCCTACTCCAGTATCTTATCTCCATATTCGAAATATTATTTATATCTTGTGCATGTCTTGGTTGGTATACATTATAAAAAGAGGTTGTTATTTTACTTAATTTGTTTTTAAATAAAATCTCTTTAAAAAAAGGATGCAATATAGAGTAAACAAAAAAAAACAATATATCTTATCGATATTTTCACTTATATCGAAATAGTAGTTCGATATAACAATGCAAAATATCGATATCTGGATATATCAGGCCTAGATGTTTTTAATATTTCAAAGAAGAAGAAGAAGAAGAAGAGGGTTTTTACATTGAATTGAAGAAAAGAGTAATATAAATTAGCAAGTCTTAAATTTGTAATAGCAACAATTAAATATTCAGAAATAGCCTTATTAAAAAAAAAATTATAAATTTCTTAACATGTAAAAATGTCAGAAAAAAAATGTAATATATATATATATATTTTTTTTTTTTTGTGATAAAGACTATTTATGACCTTAAAAAGAGCAACGAAGTGTGGAGCAAAATGATTACATACATTATATAGAGAAATTATTTTTTATATAATGGGTCATTCATTACACATAAAATAAATCAATAAAAAAATAATTTTAGACTCGAGGTTTTTCAAAATAAGTTTAACTTGTTATTCATGACCTTTGCTTAAATATAGTAAATACAAAATTTCAATTTTTTTTTCTCTTTTTTGAATTATACATGTACAAATGCAGGTGTGTGCCGTAGCAGTCTTAACGCTGTATAAGTCATCATGTGTTTATATAAGTGATCTGGAATTCCAAGTGGCTGCCTCCTGTGACCTCACCTAGGACTGAATATTGCCAATTTCCGCCCCAGTACCGTCAGTCGCCTACAATTTTTTTTTCTCTACAAAAACTTGAATAGGAGGGGACAGTTATACCCAGAGTTGGGCAAAAATTATTCATTGGACGATTTATGACTAAATATTTAGTCAAAAAAATAATCATGACTAATGACTAATATTTTAGTCCTTAGTCATGACTAATATAAAAGTAATTATTGGAATATAATCGTTTTTTTCAGTCGCTTCAAACGACTAACGACTAAAAATTTAATCGTTATTCAGAATTAATATTTTTCGAAAACGACTAAAAATTTTGAATAAACTTATTTTACTAGATTGTTTCACTGTTTATGTATTCTTTTATGCCTGTCAAACAAATATTTTGTCATATTTAGGAGAAAAGAGATTTAAAAATTATTTTAATTTTGTGGGGTGCACCTGTACTACAAGGTTAGTGAATTTCAAGTGCCCATGTTAGATCACAGATTCGTCCAGATATATCACCATGATAATTATAAAGCTCTATCTCAAAAAATAAACAATAAAAATTAAAAGATGCTATATTTTAAAATAGTACATGAATTGGTAAATTTTGAGATTGAGCCCCGAGTTTGGACAGACGGCGGATCGGTTGGCCTCAAAGCGGACTGGGCTGGCTACAATTGACAAGCGGCGACTAATTGAACGGAATTTCTCACTGATTCAACCGCAATGGCTAGCAACTCTCAGGCTCATTTAAATTAATCTCTCTTCATTCTCTGTCAATTAATTACATTTTACACGGTAAAGCAACGGTAAGCAAAAGCAAAAAACAAAATTGAGATTTCGAAAACCAATTTTGATCCATTGAATAAATTTTACACTTAAAATAGGTCTTAGCCATGACGGGTACTATAGCTAATCATCAAATAATTCTTGCCTACTTTAAAATATTTACATTGAGTCACTACCTGAATAATGTTTTGTATATTGTAAAACAGTAATGTAGAATGTGATAAAACATTATTTGTTCATGTCGACTCATTAATCAAATTGATTGTAACTGCTTCCCGAAATTCTCTACGCAAAGCTACTTGCCCATAGCTAGCGAACCATTTAACTTCACAATGCTTCAATCACACAATTTGATATGTCCCTTCCCCCCACTTCAACAGTTTTCTGCTAATGCAATTGAGTGTAGAAGGTCACTACAGAGTTTTCTTTTCTTTTCTTTCTTTTTTCGTTAAAAAAATTAGAGATAAATCATCAAAGTTAACCGAAAACAGGTATACAAAAAAAAACTAATGTGCACTAAAACAAGATAATATATATATATTTTTTAAGTTGAGCCCTTAAATAAAATTAAAAATGACTATATTACTATTTAAGTACATCTGATGTTAAATGATCAACTCGAATTTCAGGAATACAGTAGAACCCCTATTTTCGGAATAATGCTGTTCAGTGCTGTTCCGGTTTATATATGGTAAGATTAATAATTGTTGGTATTGATGAAATTTATCATAGTAATGTATGTTCAAAAAATATAAAGTATTTTGCATATGTGGTTGATATTAGTATTCAAAATCTATAAGGTTTCCCAACAATTTTTCACTTGATTTTCCATTTATATTAAATATTTGTATTTCCCAAAATATATTAAGAAATATTGGAATTTTCCCAAATATTTTGAATTTGGAGTTTTCATTTACCTGTTGCGGATGTTGACACTTGACAATATCTTTTGTTTGTATCCAAACACTGCATTGTACCAATAAAATCCAAATTTCTGAACTGGTTTTGAATTTTAGTAACACTTTGTATTAGCAGAAAGATACCCCCTCTGTCCTTCGATATAGCGACATCCCTGTGCCCATCTAAGTGAAATTTTTACTTTATTTTAAGCCATTATTTAACTTAGGTATGTAACATAAAAATGTTAGCATATTTAACTAATCGATAATACATTTTCTTATAAAAATTAAACAATTTGATTTTGGCAGGAGCGTTAGGTATACCATACAGCAAAACAAATTACTTAACAGATTAATTAAGGCTCACTGAACAGTCAATAATAATTTACATTGACAGGCGTGGGGAGGGGGACATGCCAAGGAAGGTTAAAACCATATTTGCTTATATAGTCCACAACGTTTCAGTAAATAAATGGGAAATAGATTGCAGAAAAAAAAGAAGATAATCTTGTATTGTAATCAGTATTATTAATCCCTAAAATACAAAATAATCTTTACAATAATAAACAATATAATGATGTAGCAAGATATACCTATTTGGAAGAGATGTTCTAATAGTTAGTTTTTATAATCAAGTTGATTGGTAAGAAGGTTATAAGATATACGCAATAAAATACAGAGTTGTGTTGTGTTACGAATTATTTATCTTCTCTTAGAACCTCACCTATTACAATGTTCAGTTTCATTATTTGCAGGCAATTTCAAGGAACAGAGCCAAAACGATAATAAATTTTAATCAAGTATCTATCAGGTATTCATACTTATTTCTTTCAATCTTATCCTCCGATTTTATTTTTGAAAATACCACGTATTCACACAATAATTCACACTTATTAAAAAATTTTTGTAGGTAACTTGCTTCCACGGGAATAATGTTGTCAATGCCAACGATTAGGGACACATATGCAAGATATTTACTACGTAAGTCAGTTTTTACCATAAAACAGTTTCAGCTCTAAGAATGTTTTTGACCAGCCCTATGTATTATAAAAATATTTTCTTTTCATTAAAAGGCACTGACCTGTGGGCAAGAAGCGAAAGGTACCGAGGAAGCCGGAGGAGTTCCTCTGCTGGGGCGAAGTGTGGAGTTCGAGGACGAGGAGAGGTCCAGAGCTGTATAGGGTCCTGGGGCGGCGGCCGCAGAGCAGTCCGGTCCAAGGGGTCAGTTCGTTGACGCCCCCCGCCGCCTCCAGGTACACTCTCAGGAAGTCACCGTCTGTGGAGTTACATCTGCAACAAAGGAATGTCGAATCAATAACTAACTACATACTAAATAAAATAAGAACAAAATGTAGACGAAGTACAATAAGAACAAACTTTACAATCTCAAACTATGAGTAATTTAATTATTTCAAAATATTAAAAAAAATGTAATAAAATAATATAAAAGCCCATTTGCCATATTATTCCAACAGACACGTAGCCAGGGAAAGGACTTGGGGTGAGGAGGTAGCCCCTACGGTGAGCAGTTACAACGAAATATAAAAGCAGTAACGGTTAGCGGTACCGTTGGCAAGCCTTGCCAGCCGCTACGATGGGTATACCAGCGAGAGTCTACCTTTCGGATGCCTAACGTGTTTGTTTCAGTGATATCAGTGATTCACATTTCTATAATGGAGAAGTTATTTTAATATATCGGAATATATTTTTACTTTTCCTTGCCTGTATATGAAACGTACAGAACGGGGAATTATTGCTATCGTTAAAATTGTCTAATTCGAGTTTGTATGTGTGTGTCTGTGTTTATGCCAACAGCCTACCTCATAGACGAAAAGTTGTACGAAATTGAAATTATGTATCTAAGGTAAGTATATGCCTGTGATGTTACGGCAACTTTTTCGACATAATTGACTAATCGAAAGTGCCACTTTATACCATCGATTTTACACTTTTTACAATTTACTCCAAAACGGCTTTAACGATTTTGATGAAACTTGCCTATAGTCTCTTTTCCATCGAGCCTTTTGATTTTTCATATGCATAATACATCACCGAGAAAATGGAGAGAAAAAAGTTATAGTGAAAAGAAAATTATTTTGCGCATAACTAAAACTGTGCGCATTTTATGGTAAATTATGTGAAATATAATTAAATTCTCTAAAAACAAAAATAAAAATTATCTAAATCTGACCAGTATATGCAAAAATACACCGTATCTCTTAAGTACTATAAGACACCAGATGGGAAGCCGAGCGCGTCTGAAAGGAGACGGATGAGACAGAACCATCTCTCATAAAGCCGCCAATCTGTTGTCAACAATACGCTCTGTAATAATATAAGTGAAGAAACTAACTTAATAATTTCTACTTTCATATAGAATTTCCATAGAAACTGAACCGAAACTTTTAAAATATATTTTCTGCTTTAAATACCAAAAATATCGTGATATAACAGAATTGTAATACTAAAATTGTTTAAAAAAATAGTTTATTGTACTTTTGTGAGAGAATACGTGAAGAGTGCATTCTGCTGTTTATTTCGAATAGTATTTATGTGAACTCTTTAAAATTATATTAAAAAGATTATTATGGTAAAGGGGCAAGGGCAAGTTGTGTGATGTGCGCACCACACCAGATTTTTTAAAGTAAATTACTAAGTATCATATAAGTGAATGTTAAATCGTTCATTGTTTTAAAATTATATGGATTATTGTAGTGACATATGGTATATCCAGAATGAAAGAGACACAAATCAAAATTTATAAAATTAGAAATTTTAATAATTGGACTCTATCATCTAAAAGAGCATCCAGCCCTCAAATTTCAGGCGAAACCAATAGACACAATAGGTGATCTCCCAGCAACATGTGTTAGAGGAAACACCCTGGGGACTTCTATGTAGAACTTAGTCTGTGTATGATGTTCGTAACAGGAAGCCATTTTTTTTCTTTGTGCCCCTTTCATTCACGATTGATCGAGTGCGATATATTGATTTTCGGGCTTAAGTGCTTTCCTACACTAGAGCTCCTCAATGATGGTTGAGGACCCAAGATAATACATTCAAATAAGATCAACAAAGATTATTCAATGATGTGACTAATGTAAGAAGGAAATGTGCCAAAGGCTAGAACCAGGCTAACAAGTCCAGTTGGCACCATTTCAGCACAACGGTTCCTTCTTGGTCAAGAGTCTGTGCTGTATAAACCAAGATTCATCTATAATGCGTGCCATATTATATATTTATTTGCTTCTTATTTATTTTATAATATATATTTCCATCAATAACGAATATGGACGTGATTAGGTGATTTATTTCATTTCGGTCGTTTTCCACCTTAAGATGAAAATTAAAAATTGAGTCTTAAGGAGACGCCAGGCAGATGTGAAACATCGAAACTATTTTGTATAGAAAAAATGCATGAAAGGATGGTTTATAGAAGGAAATAAATATGGCATAATATATATATATATATATATATATATATATATATATATATATATATATATATATATGATGTATCAAAAATAAAATATTCAGACTTTTTTAAGAAAAAGTATTCTTCATTTAAAAACCACTGGCTTGCTCCTCCTTGTGTTTTTCCCGAATTCGTAATACATTCTAATGAACTATTTTAAAAAGTATTTATTGATATTGTTCCGATTAAGAGATTATAGTATTTCGAAAACAGCAAGAAAATCTCTGCAGGTGCGAGTAATAGCGTAAGTGAACCAAATTGGTATAAGTACGCATAAATTATACCTATGTAATATATATGTATAATTATATATATTTTTTTTGTTATATTATATTAAATTTTTGATTTTTATAGGAAATCAGATTTATTAATAATACATTATACTTTATTTGTATCAAAATTGTTGCATATAATAAAAATTAATAATTAACTTATTCTTGACTTGAATCACTTGATTGTGTGTCATAGTGTAGTAATTTTTCTTTCTTTGCAAGAGGCTCCTCACATTCATGTTCTAAAATATCACTCTCATTCATATTTGATTGTTACAGTTATTACTTTCAAGTATTGTATACTTGTATACTTTTGTATATAAAGCATTTTCAGAAGCTATTGCTTTACTGAAATGTGTAGCAGTTTGTTTTAAGACGTTGTTAAGAAGTTGTTATATTGAAGGAAGTAGAGATGCTATGGTTATCATCAAGTTTATACCATAAAAATCATCAAATATGCAGGCAAAAAGTTAACATCGTATTGATAATAAAATACTTTAAATATAATACAATTTATAATATAATATAAGGAAAAATGGGCTCAGAGCAAAGTAAATACAATAGAAAGTAATTATTTTATGTAATTTCAATAATATATGTAGTTTATAGATATCGGAATGGTAGTTTACAGATGATTTTAGACACAAAATGGATCCCACTTGCTCTTATTTTGTTATTTCAGTCACCGTCCTCTGCTGCCAATCCTCTGCCCTGGTGTAGCTCCTTCTTTCCTTCCCAAAGGGATTTAGGTAGGACCAATAAGTTCCTTCCATACTAAGATCTTTAAGTACGGATAGATCTCCTTTTCCAACAGCTGAGGTAGATGGTTCCCCGTCAGGAAGTAGAGCCCATTCATCCTTAGTGCGTCATAGGCAGTACAAACTTGCACTATGATCGGCGCTCTCTGGTATAATCGATGTTTTACTAAGTTTTTAGATTTGTAGCAGAAATGCCCTTGCCAAAATTGACTTTTTGAGATAAAATATTCCTGGAGGAACTAAGTTTTAAGTCGCTACCCGACGGTAGAAAAGGTATTAAGGTACCCTCATTTGGTCCATTCTTCCACTGTATGCTCCTGGAGGATATCCCATCATCTAGGGTCTTCACTAATCCTCACCCGGAGATCCTCAGGGAGATCCCCCCGGCCTGGGAAGGGATCTCAATTTTGTGCCAGACGTAATCATCTTGCAGGAGGAAGTCGAGGGATATCCCTCCTGCTGATAAATACTTAGATAATTAAAATGCAAAAGTCACTTAAGATTTTACTAACACGAATTATCACGACAAGAGTTATAATGGCTCCCTCGTGGCATTTCTGATGATCTGTAACCCATAGCATGATTATTACTAGAACCAAAGTTACCTATAAATGATTTAATTACTTAGAAATGTAATTATAGCGGTTAATACTTACATTATATAATAATAAGGTAGATATTAGTAATCAGTAAGAGCAGATAGAGAGAGCTATGAGAACTATGATGGTTCGCATCAACAGGGGAGCTTAGTGCTCTATCGACGATCGGATCCCGACAGAACTGACAGGCAGATCCATTAGCAGCAATGGGATTGGCATATTTAATAACACTGTTATTGCTGTCCAATAGCTGTGTTCCTGCTACTCGAGCTCCATGTCAATATGTCAATTATCTTCAGTATGGCGATCTACAGGAATTAAAAGTAAAATATTCCAATTGAAGTTGAAGAAGAAAAACTGAATAGAATGGGTAAGGACTTAACTGCTAACATTCCTTTATAAAGTATTCATTAATTACAATTCTTATCGCCTGCATTGTTTTTGCGATTAAAAAACAACCACACACACACACACACACACACACACACACACACACACACACACACACACACATACACATATATATATGTGTATATATATATATATATATATATATATATATATATATATATATATATATATATATATATATATACCAAGTAATTAACAACCAGTGCTCAATCTACAATCTGCTCCAATTCAAGTCCTCCATCCACTTCCAGTCCACTAGATCTCGGCCCTCTGACCTTTATAAAACCTTTCCATAGATCCGTATCTTTCCAATACTCCTTAATTGCCCGTTCCGCTACTTTCTGGAATTCTCTCCCTTTTAAAATCCGACATGCCCCTTCCTTGGCCAAATTTAAAACCCTCCTATACAATTCCTGCTCACACTCTGTCAGACGCTGGCTAAGCATAGCATCATGCTGAAATGCATCAGTTTCACTACGTACGTTTTATATACATTTAATTTCACTTTTCATATAGTTCGTTGTTTGTTTAGTAAATCTGAAGTATCTTTTCTATTTATTTATGAATTTTTTTCTCTAGCAAGCCATTTACAATTTGATTATTAAGAAATTTTATTATGATTTTCATTATGTCAATGTTTTTTAGGTATTGACAATTTTTTCTATCTGCTTAGTTTTTTTTCTGTATCATATTACAATGTATATATATATATATATATATATATATATATATATATATATATATATATATATATATATATATGCATACATATAAATTACTCGAAAAACGATGGGCAGTAGAGCAGGGTGTGCACACCTTATTTTTCTATTTCAAAGCAGCCTATGATTCCGAGGACAGAAACTGTCAATGGAAAATCATGACTGAGCTGGGTTTTTCCGGGAAATTGATGAGATTGACGAAGGCGTGTACAAACGACCCTAAATGCAGATTCCTGATACAAGGCATCTCCTTGTATCTGAAGCCTTTGAAGTTAGGCAGGGAGATGGACTCCCGCCGATGCTCTTTAAATCCTAGCATATGCGGACGACATAGCTGTCCTTAGAAGCATGAAGAGGATATTGAGAGACTCGCTACGACTCTGTCGAGAGAAGCCGATTTGCTCGCAAGTGGATTTCAAACAAAATATACGATGGTTAGCCGAAAAATCCACCCCAACAATAGTATCTGCGTGGATGGCAGAACATTCCCGTAAGTAGACAGCTTAAAATACCTCGGCTCTTCAATAAACTCAGTCAATGACCAGCATACAGAGATAGACCTGCGTATAACAAGCTCAAATAGAGTTTTCTTCCCTGTTTCAAGAATACTGAAATCCCAAGAAATCTCTAGAAATCGCAATTTATGAGATTACAATGCCGTGATAAAACCAATTGTGATATAAGACTGCAATACCTGGGCTCTAGCTGGCACCCTAGAAAGCAGTATAAAGAGATTTGAAAGGATAGTTGAATATATATACTTAAAATAACATCTAACACGATCCTATTTTGAAAATCCTACATTTTAAACATTTTTATTACAATTTCTTATATAGATTTATCGTACCAAATTGGCTACAGTTTATTTTGATTAAGAATGTGAATAAAAAACAGAGACATCCACACAGCTCGTCAAAATCTTGACTAGTTATAATCTCTTCTACCTAATATTGGTCCCACTATGCAACGTATTGCTAAAAAGTAACATTTTTTAGTTTTGTTCAATAAAACACTTATCTTAAAAACCTAGGATTTAATCAATATTGACCGTCTGGTTTTGGTGAATGTGGACTTTGGACAATATTTCAGACTTACTCCAAACGTTAACAATCACTGGAAAATGTCGTCATTCACAGGAAAGTATATACATTATATATATTCTTAGAATATTTAGGTTGTGTTAAAATAGGAAGAAACTTAAGGCAACCTAAACACTGATGGAACTAGACTAAGACAATTCTGCCTCGGGCCCTTCACCATCAAAGCCCTTCCTTCACCACAGCCCTGCAGAAGGGACATTATTAGTAACATCTTAGATTGGAGCCCGCTAATGACCTATTCCTATAACACTTCTTAATTTATTCTACTTAATTACATCAGTGCATTAATATCCATACAGTATGTACATCAGTGTTGTAATAATTGGTGAAAAAAGTGTAAAAATAAAAAGTAAGAATAATATTACAGAAATCTAGGGCTTATATTTAGTTTTTAACTATTTTTTTTTTACCCAGTGTGATTCTGCTAGGATGACACAAAAGTTTTTTCGGTTCTTGAATGGAATTATTTGTTTATCTCCCCACTGCTGTATCGGTCTTTAATCCTTCACTAGCCATGTTTATCAGAAAGAGAACCTTTCAAGCAACATAATTGCATCTCTTTCAAACCAATACCTTTTAATATGAATTCTGAAAAATTTGAAATTGATGTACATTAGCGGCATTAATAAAAACAAAGATTTGCTGGAGCGGCTGCTGCTCAAAAAATATGGAAAGTGGAAGGGGAGGGTGTTGTGAATGAAAGGACTGCAAAGTTGGTTTGGGCGTTTCAACAGCGGCGATACCATCCTTGAAGATGAACGACGTTCTGGACGCCCTTCTGAGTGGAACATTGAGGCTACAGAAAGGGCAGTTAATGGAAATCCGTCAACCAGTTCCCGCCATCTATCGACTATTCTTGGTGTTCAGGAATATCCTCCTCTGATCATTCGGAAGAGACAACTTCTACAACAGGATAATGCTCGTCCTCACACAGCTAGAATAACTCTGAATAAAATTGAAGAACTTGATGGTCTAGAACAGGGGTCGGCAACCTTTAGGTGACAAAGAGCCAAATCTATATTGAAGAAAAAAAAAACATGGAAAAACATAGAAGTGCTTATTTTATCTTATTCTGTGGCACTTTGAATATTATGTTTAGAGGAATCAAATGTCTTAAAAAAATCGTATCTAAAATTTGGGATGGTTTGGTACAGAAATATTTAATATTCAGAGAGTACAATTTTCTAAAAGAGCCGCAGGTTGCCGACTTCTGGTCTAGAAGTTCTACCATACCCTGCATACAGTCGCGATCTCGCCTCTTCTGATTATTACTTGTTTCGCTCAATGGCTCATTTTCTTCAGGGGAGACAGTTCAATAATCAGGAGGAAATCGAAAACGGTGTTCACGAGTTCTTCGGATCAAAAGAGTTGGCTGGTAGGTGGCTCAAGATAGTCCAATAGTAGGAATTATACTTTGAGGATTGAACTGTAAATTGTTATTTTTAAAATAAAATTTCATTGTACTGTATAAAGCACCGACCAAACATTTGTGACAGCCTAATATTTTCAATATTCAGTCCTAATGAAACAATAAAGATCTTGTATTTGTAGCCATGAAGAAGGCATAAGATGCAGATCGAAATTTCGGGTGTTCGTTAAATAATGTTAGACTAATTAAATTCATTAAATATTAATAATTTTCGCCAATATCTTCTAGAAAAATCATTTTATGATTTTACTTCTCTCTTTTATAATGCTCGATGTAGGATCAAGCCAAATTCGAAAAATACGTACTGAAACATATCATTAAAATACAATAAAACGCTCTCTTAGGGCCAAGAGAAAAAAAGGGTTATCAAAAATTGAAAATTTGTTTTAATTAATTTAAACTACAAATAAATAAAATGGATTTGAATCTACATTATTGGTGTTTTTTCAGTGGATTTTCTGAAATGATACCAACGACATATAATATATTAGATTTACTACGTTACCTATTTCAATACAGAAGCTATTTTTATTATATATATATACACATAATCTTTTTTATCTAGCATAGTAATCCTGTGAAAGAGGGGTTTATTTATAATATATGCAGTTCACTTTACATTTTTAATTATTATATTATATTATATAAATGAAACATCTACATAAAATATAAAAGTAACAAAACAAATTAAAACTCAAATTCATTTCCAGAGTAGAAATGTTATTCCGAAATTAGATCGGATTGTTAATCCGAAATGTCTTTATTTTTTCAAATTTTCTCGCTTATCAGTTCTTATTTAATCTGATTCTGTTCGAATTTTGATCAACATTTACTCGCCCATTGACAGGTAAAACTCGCTACAAGTACTCGCCTCAAAATATAGTACATCAGGAGATTCTACAGGACGCTGGAGGACAGAGGGAAGAGACAGAGCTATTTGAAGCTGAGCCGTAGAGAAGCGTTGCCAATATATCAGGCTTACAAAGGATCTCGTATCTTCTCCTACCGCTCTGATTTTTCTGGATCATGCCTGTCCGCACCCTCTTTTTACCGCTCATCTGCTCTTCTCTTGTTAGCCACTTGTAAGTTGAGGAATTCCTTCTAAAATAATTTATTATAAATTTTCTTTGAACCCTTATATATAGGAGCCTTAGTGGTTGATGTATATGACCATAAAGTTTCTCCTGAAATAATGTATATATAATGATATGTATTTTACCTTTTTATTTTTTTTTGTTTATTATTTTCAATAATCGACCTAAACCGTTTTTAACCCCCTTAAAAATTTTACGTTTCAAAATATGTAGAATCCAAAAGTATCCGAGACTACTGGGCCGATTTTCAGTGGACGTACGCTTGATAGTATAGAAGGATCAATCGAATTAGGGATTGATAAATTATTTGCCACTTAATAATTTTGTTTTTATCGAAAACTAGTTTCGAATGTTATACATTCATCTTCTTCAGTTCTAAAAACACAAAAAAGGTCAAAAATATGCAATTTAATATATAGTTTGGTATTATTATGCACATCAAATTACATTTAATTTAATATGTATAATAATACCAAACTGTATTTTAAATTGTTTATTTTTGAATTGTTGTGTATTTTTTAGAGCTGAAGATGAATGTATAACATTTGAAACTAGTTTTCAATAAAAACAAATTTATAGAAGTGGCAAATAATTTATCTATCCCTAATTAGGCCGATTTTCTTGAGATTTTTCAACAAATATTGATCTTCAGAATTCGACATTACCATGCGCCATTTCGTTTCGAAATGGCGGCCGATTAGATACTTAAAAATCCCATACCTCAGTCATTTATAAAGATAAAGGAAAAATGTAGTGTTTTGGAATCAGCATACCAAGATATTAAAAAAAAAAATGTATATAACAATTTTTGGTTTATTATTTTCAATAATGAACCTTTGTAATCGACCAAGAAAAAAAAACGCTGCAATTTATTAAACAAGGGTTTGTTATTTTCAAATAGTTATGTTTAAAAAATAGCTGGTGTGTCCATTCCGAGATGTCCAGAATGTGTGGCCAGAATAGAAGCTAATTTTGTAAAGTTATTTTGCTTTATTTAATTTTGTATTTTTTTTTTTTTATATTTCTTTTACATTTTCTTTTTCTTTTGTTATCATATTTCCTTATTGATTAAATAAATGGCAAATTTCCATATTTGCAAGCATATGCGAACTACTCTCTATTCTTAAAATTAAATCAACACTGGGGTGTTTTTTTTTTTTTAAAGTTTAATCAAATTATTATCAAGAAATGTAAATGCGTACTTTAAACCTATTCAATGTTCACTAATAACTAATACTCTTGTGTGAAGGATCATGTAAGCTTGTTTTTAAACATTTGGCCCGAGCAATAAAGCCTAAATTTATCAGTTGTAGTTGAACAAGAAAGATAATGGTTTCTAACGAAATACTCGTAATATTTAAAAAAATCTTTAAAAAAAAAAATAATTATTCAAACTGAAGGTGAAAGTGTCCTTTACCATCGTATGGCGTGGGGTAGGTTTGAAAAATTCAGCAGTAGAGATACTCTCTTGGAACGGAAGAAGGGCTCACGGCGGCCATCAGTCGATATTGAGGAGGTTCCAGGAGGTTCTGACGGATGCTCTATGAACTCTTTCCTGCGAAACGTTAGACAGAATGCATGCAAAATTATCACAGCGTTGCCCAACTTTGGTTAACCACAAATGCGTTCTATTCCAACAGGATAACGCTTGGCCACACACTTCCAGTCTGACCAAGAAAAAGTTAAACAATTTTCAGAGAATCGAACTGCTGCCATACCCACCAAAATGTCCAGACCTAGCTCCAGTAGCGTCACTATGACTCACTTTCTTCTGGAGAAAAAAATAAATAATTTTTCAGAGATTGAAGTTGTGGTGCAAGAGTTTTTCGACAGCCGTCTGAAGGAGTGGAAGTAGGATGGCATCGAACAACTTTTTAAAGATGGTTGACAGCAGTGGATCGCAATGGAATATATTTTATAAAGATATGTATTTAGTGTCGAAAAGCGATCTTTTGTTTTTTTTATACAGTCAATTTTTTCTACGCCACTCATATTACTTAAGCTTTTCCTACATTTAAAGTTCAATTTTTTTATCCCAGATTCTATTAAAGCCCTTAGACGTATTTATCCACATCCAGGGCTCTGAGATCAAAGCCTCCCCTCCCTAAAGTTGTACATTGAGCTAACTCCTATAATCGAATGGAGAGTTGAGCTGCTAAGCTTCTTAGCACTTCAAAGCAGTCCCTGGTCCAGAATAGCTCTTAGCTCAGTATATTATTGTTCATATTTAAAAGTTATAATAATGGCTTTTAATATTTATTATTTTCGAATAATAATATAATTAAATTTAGGTACATTGTATTGCATTTTCAGGATTCAAAACGTTTTAGAAAATACTTTAGGGTCGCGAATAAAGGTAATCGGGCACTGATTGGTCTGGGACTCACTCAACAACATATTTTCGAACCTTAAAGATTAATCTCATTACCAATTCCTTAATTATAACTAGTTTAAGATGTTATTATCGTATTCCAAAACTGACGTTTCATATCTTATTATAAAATAATAATAATAATAAAGTATTACTTTGCAAAGTTATAATCCGAAAACATTATGGCATGGATATTGCCTAATTACGTTCAAAATGCAACTGAAACGGGCTATGTTGAAATAGAAGTGGTGTTCAGATTGTGGTAACAGCTGGGTCAATTAGTTCCGGCTGTCGGATAATACAGCATTTATTGTCTTTTAGTGCGTCTGCAACTATTTGGTTTATTCATTATCAGGCAATTTTCATCCGAAACCCATAATATTATACATAATGCTCATCTAAATATTAAAAAAAAATGTCTGCAATACTGTGATCGAACAAAATTTTTATAAATCACTTTTTCGTGTAGCTTAAGTGAAAACTAGGTGTGTCGGTTTTTGTGAAAAAATTGGTTAATCACGTTATTTTACCTTCAATTATAACCGATCGGTTTTAACTGATACAAATAACTCGGTTATCTTAAATAAAATATGATAACATCTCGGTAAAACATTTTTTGGATGACGTCACAAATAACAGCTCCTTGAATTGTTAAAAATAACCGGTCATTTGTAAATTTAATTCAAGTAATTTACACATTGATCTTCAAGAAATTACATTATAAAGAAATAAACGTTTACGCAATGAAATAAATAGCTAAAACCCTGAAAATAACTGGTTATGGTACAACATTACAATGCAGGCGCCTTAATTGTAAAATTCGTATTCATTGGAATTATTATTGCTTTGCTTAGATCTTATTTAAAATTATTAGTGCTGTCGACTTCCTTCCCCAAACCAACGGAAGTCGACAGACAAATTATTTCAGATAATATCTAATTAAAGACTAACTACACTCATACAAGACATAGCTACAACCAACATGCCTAACAACACTAGCAGAAGGATGAAGAGGAGCTGGATAAGGGATCTCCTAGCCTAACTATATCCAATAATCTCGACAGGAAGTGGTACCAATGGGTACTACTCTTTATCATGCCACGATAACAAATTTTTGCCAGGAAATTCATTAGTCGTCAACATTTATAAGTGTGAATACAAAAATAAAGCAAAAAAAAAAATAGGAAATTTAAAACTTCATCTTCCTTGTTATACTCTCCCCAACTATTAAATGTAATTTTTATGAAAACAACTCGTGAGCATTCTCATTCCGATCACGGGGTGAACATGGTCGCAGACATATGTTGTTCTATGGATCATAAGGCTCACTTGCCGAGCTTGTTTTCACTACCAATACAAGTACCGGTAACATAGAGCAGCTAAACGAGAGCCAATTCTGTGGATTAGTAATAAGTCAAAGTGAAACTCAGATTTTTTCATAAAAAGTTTTATAGATATCTCAAAATTCTCAAAAAAAATCTCAAAGCGCTTTGCTGGATGATGTCAACTAACTAAAAAATAAAACAGGCTGAAACTGCTTTATTTTTTATCCCGTTAAATAGGAAAATTATATATCGCCGTGATTTTTCCAGCCAAACATTTGTTTTTCAGTGTATATTAAAGGAAAAATATAAAATTTAAAAAATGATTGAATTTTGGTCAAATAAATTTTAAAAAAATAAATGTTTAATTATGGTACCCCTCCCTTATAAGTTTGATATTATATCGTGGGGTTTATTATATAACCAGGCTACTATAATTCAGCTGTTTTGAGAAAAATACTAATTAATGTTTTTTAATGATTTTGGGAGAATGTCAAGACTTGAGTAACTGCCATTTCGCAACCATTTCTAAATTATATGTAACTAGTATACCATTGTAGAGAACTCTCGCATTAGATATCTATTCTTCTTCTAATCCCTAATACATTCCAAGACTATAAGCGATATTAGGGAAACATGTTTATTCATATAAACAATATAATATTACCAAGCAAGTTTATTTAACATACACATTTGGTGAAGCGTCGTAGTTTATAATGACTATGTTGAAGTAGCAGTTTATATTTAATAAGTAATCAGCTTGCCCCACTGAAAAATATCCCTTCTGTTTTACAATTAAGCAATAAGATTCATCAATATCATTTTTTATGTATGTTATTAATATTCAGCAGTACCTTTTAGGATTAGAAATGGAAAATAATATATAATTTCCCACTTATTAAATAGTTTTTGTATACAGTCTCAACTTGCTTTTACAGGTATAAAGTTGCCATGACAACGGCAGATACACAAGTTGTCATATAGTCCGTGCGGTCCTATATCGTGCGTTATTTAAAATATCTGATGTGGACACCCCATGACTTCCTTGTACGCCTATTAAATTATAAATCCTTGGCTCAAAAAGTGATACTGAATTTGGTTACTGGTTTACTAGTTTCCGAAGATTGACACTCGGCGTCCCGACATCCATCTATTGAAACACACACACAAAAGCAGACACTCTTGTTACTGTAAGTCTCATTCCGTTATTATATGTCGTTTTCATTCAGTAGGTAACTACTTTCTAAGATATTTCTTCATGTTCCGTGACAACAATACAATTGTCAATATCACTGGATAAAGCATTGGAAATCGACTGTTTCGACATTTTAAGCAGAAAAATCCACTCAACTAATATCTTGTTCTCATGCTGCAGACTTGTTGATCTCACAAATGAGGAGGAAAAACAGTATTTTACACTCAATTTTAATACTTAAAACAAGTAATAAAAATGTTTAATTCGATTGGAAACCACATTGCGTTTGTTGTTGCTATTACCGAAACATATGATTTATGTATTTAATTTAAATATAATTCTTGATTTAAGCTTATTATGACCTTCAAGTAAAGTACCCTTTTTGGCTCACCAATTTTAACCAAAATATAGTAAATACATTTATATCGATATAAAAGTCCTATTTACCAAATCTGAGATGTTTTAATTTATATTTTAATATAATTTTTGATGAAAGTCTAATATGACCTTCAAGTAAAGTACCGCTTTCGGTTTTTCAATTTAAACCAAAATCTAGCATGTTATTTAAATCAATATATAAATTATAAACACTAAATTTGAGAAGTTTTTCATAGTATTTTAATATAATTTGTAATGGAAATCAATTATGACCTTCAAGTAAAGTGCCACTTCCGGTGATCAAGTAGTAACCAAAAAGAGAGGTTCACAACTAGATTTTACAACAATCCTAAATACAATATTTTAGCTTTCTACGGCTAACCGTTTATGAGTTATGGGAAATACGAACGTACAGACGCCACGACGAAACTAGTCAAAATGGATTCAGAGATGGTCAAAATGGATATTCCCGTTGAAATCTGAAAACCGAAAATTTTCGCGATTACAATACTTCGTTTACTTCGTACAAGCAAGTAAAAACGGTAGCTTTCGGTTTAGAATGAGTCACTTCTCCGTGAATTTCCCTTTCTTTTGACACCTCATTCGTCAAAATCCATCGTTCCTGAAAGGCGGAAAAGGATCTATACTAGCGTATTATACATAGTGAAGTGATCAGAACATCCCATCCTGATGTGTTGAACAGCTAAGGATGTGAACTTGTCTAGTTATGGAATAGAATTTTTCCTTATGATCAACTTATCTATTTTGAAAATTCGAATTAGTACATCAAAACTTTGTACTTACCTGGCTATATAACTTGCCTGGCTATATAACTTACCTGGCTATATAACTTACCTGGCTATATAACTCACCCCACGTTATTTTTATTAAAGTGAAGCTAATTATGAGTTTTCGCAGTTAAATCTTTTTATTAAGAAGTTGTTTTTGGACTTAATGAATGAGACTCCTCCCCCCAAAAAGAGACTATTTTGGACCAGAGTCACCTCTTATCTCTCCACTAGCGCCCTCCAGGGGCCCGACGATTAAACTTCTCCTTTTAATGCCCCAAAAGAGAATAATGCGATAACTCTGTCCTCATGGGAAATATAAAAATGTTTTTACATAGATAAGGCAAAATGAACATACTAACAATGCTTAATTACAGCAGTTTCATAACAAAGTTTGGTCGTTACGAATTATTCGCGACGGTAATATCGCTGGCACAGAGGTATGTTGATGAAGCCAACAACAGATGTTATACAGAGTTATTAAACATAAAATTGTTACGATCAGGGGACTATAAAGCCTTGGAAAAGTGCACCACCAAGCAGAAGCAGTGCTGCCACACACTTTTGAAGAATATCCATTTCACCGTAGAAAGTTTAGCCAAAAGGGAATATAAAGCAGTATCTTGATAGGCTTGGGAAATGGAATTAATAAGATGGATGCAATGAGGTCTCTTCTCGTCAAACTCGATATTTATAAAAATATCTAATAATGCCATGGCGGAACCCCTACTTTTTTTTTTTAGAACCGCATTAACCACGCAAATACTCACATCTCTCATCAGACGACTCTTAAAATGCGCCATGTGCAGCAAAACAGATCCAAACCATTCTACGAACCTCTGAAACCAGCAGCACTTCCAATGGAGCTGAAACGCTACTTTTACTATCTCTTCCATTACTATATTTATAACTTTCACTTATTTCTTTATCTCTATTTGCTCATTCACTCTATTTTTTGTAAGTTATTTTTATTTTGTAACGAACGAAAACCGAGTCGAAGCATAACATACCTACTTAAACACATATGGATTTTCGCATCACATATTAATAAAAAAAATAATAATAATAAAAAAAAAATCTGAAGTGGGCAACACATGACTTCCTTGTACGCCTATTAAACTATAAATCGGTGGCTCAAAAAGTGATCCTGCATTTGATTACTAGCTTCCGAAGATTGCAGTATCTCAAAAACGACACGGCGTCGCGGCATCCATCTATTGAGACACACAAACACATTCTTGTTTCTGGAGGTCTCATTCCGTTATTATATGTCGTTTTCTTTCAGTAGGTAACTAGTTTCCAAGAGATTTCTTCATGTTCCGTGAAAACATGTCAATATCACTAGATAAATCATTGGAAATCGACAGTTTCGATATTTAAACAGAAGAACCCACTTAACTTATATCTTATTCTCCTGCTGCAGACTTGTTCATCTCTGAGAATGGTGAGGAATATCAGTATTTTACACTCAATTTTAACACTTAAAACAAGTAATAAAAATGTTTAAATAGAGTGAAAAACAAAATCGCTTTTGTAACCTTTATTACCGAATTATATGATTTCTGTATTTCATTTTAATATAATTTTTGATGAAAGTTTATTATAACCTTCAAATAAAGTACTCTTTTCGGCTTACCAATTTTAACCAAAATCTAGTAAATATATTCAAATTGATATAAAAATCATATTTCCCAAATTTAAGATGTTTTATATTATACTTTTAATATAATGTTTGATGAAAATCATTAATGACCTTCAAGTAAAGTACTACTTACGGTAATCATGTAGTGACCAAAAAAGGAGGTTCACAACTATATTATACAGCAATCCTAAATACAAAATTTTAACTTTCTACAGCTAACCGTTTTTGAGTTATGCGAGATACGCACGTAGGTACGAACATACGTACAGATGTCACGACGAAACTAGTCAAAATGGATTCAGGGATGGTCAAAATGGATTCAGGGATGGTCAAAATGGATATTTCTGTTGAAATCTGAAAACCGAAAATTTTCGCGATTACAATACTTCCTTTACTTCTTACCTACAAGTAAATAATAAAAACTCACTATAACTGCAATAATTTCAATCCAAAATTATAAGTCTGATAACAGAAGCTCCTTGGTACGTAAACAAAACTCTACATGCCGACTTACAACAACAAACTATCGACCAAACCATACCTACCTTTTATTCCCGTTTCCTTCTTAGACTTCTCGGACATCATTAACAGACTAATAGACGATATAGTAACGGCTTTCATGATCATTAGGATAAAGCTAAAAAGGAGCTGAATGAGAGATCTCCTTTCCTGAATTGAAGAACTAACTTCAAGACCGGAAAGAGGTGCTGCTGGGTACTATCATGCCACTTATATCTTTTATACTCATACCATTTGCTTGTTTTCACTCTTATGTTAGATAAATGCGAATAAATAGTTGGAAAATAAAAAAAATAATAATAAATGAATATTTTATTTTTTTTTTATCTTTTTTTTCTTACGACTTTTTTTCTTATCCATGAGATTAATTATTTTTATTAAATTTACCTAATAAATGTATCTGGCACATATGACCACTTTGTTTTGTACCGTTAAACAGAACAACCAACCAATCACACGCTTTCTTTACATGCTCCTTTTTCTTTTTTCATCTTAGAGCCATCGTATTAGTTTTTTTTTTTTTTTTCAACAAGCTTCTTATTAATTCCATGGAATATTAAAATATAACTGTAAACGCCAGATTGTAATTATGTTATAAAACATTTATTTTTATAAGAAAATGTATTTGTTTTATTAGACTATAATAGTTAGTGGTGCGATTTTTTATCGGTGAGTGTTTGGCTGGCGTTGCCTAGTAACGGATGGACGATATTCCATGGACGATATTTTATTAATGAGCTGTTGCTAATAAACACTCATCACATTGCACTATCACACCTAGTCTGAGTGTGACAATTTTATTGTTGCTGTTAATTTGGCCATCTATCAAGAGTTATAATTCTCGAATGTTCCTGCAGCCCCAACATCCGACTGCCGTCTTCATCAAAAAAGCCCCACAATGTCTCTGATTCATCAGAGGCGCAAAAACCACATATTATAGTTTGACTGACAACATTACTAATCTAATAAAAGACATAATTTTTTTTTCTTCTATATATTTCTTACTGTGGATTTCGCTTGTTTTATAATTATTTAAAAGTCCATTTTATTTGTCAAGGTTTACTATAGGAAATTAGGGCTTGATAAAATATTTGCCGCTTCTATAATTTTGTTTTTATTGAAAATTAGGTTCAAATGTTATACATTCATCTTCAGTTCAGGGTTTAAATAGATTATATCATATAGAACAAGTCACATTCATTGGTATTTTGTTCGCACTGAACTAGTAATGGAAACCATTTTCATTTCTATTTTTACATTTTTCAGTACGAGAACATACTAATGTAACCGTATATATATGTATATACAACTCACACACCTATAGTTTTTCACGCAAGCCCTTCAGGTCTGATGACAATATTAGCCTGTTTAAGGCCTTCCACTTTACCGGGTTTTCTCGAAACTGAGGAAAACTTAGCGCGGCCGAAGTAAAGCCCTGAGGAGAAAAATTTATGCTAAAATAACGTGAGCTCTTCGAGATGGCTCTCCAAGGATCTCGATTAATTTTTAAACACGAAACGCGTCGGAAGCCGGTATAAATAATAACCGTAGCGAATGATGAAGCAAAAAAAAATAGCCCTAGAGGGAAAAAAAAATGAAAAATATCTTTGGAAAGTGGAAAATGGTGAGGGAGAGCTGTAAATATAATAATGAAAGCTGTATATCCAAATAGTAGAATGGAATAAGGGCACAATAGGGCTCATGCTATAAAAAAGAAAAACTTGACTCAGCGGGACTAAAATCTCCTTCGTCCTCCAAGCATTTTTTGATAAAGATATGCCACCAGATCCCACACAAACTTAAACACACACTAATTTTTTATATAGACAATTCTGAAACAAGGATAAAGTGGCTGTCCCAGATATGAACCTCAAATATTTTTCTTTTAGTTCATCTTTTTTTTTTTATTTCTCTTACCCATATATGAGATATATAGTAACGGAAAGTATTGCGATCATAAAAATGTTAGAATTCGAGTTTTCAACGGAAATGCACATAAGGTCCACTGAGTCCAAAAAAACAAATGGTCTGTGTGCTTGTGAACTGCCTAGCTCAAAATCGAAAAGATGAATGAAAGTGAAATAACATATTTAAAGTAGGTATATGCCCGGTGATGTTACAGCAACTTTAACTGTCATTTTGTATTATCGATTTTACACTGCTTTTTTAATTTTTTCAAATAAGCTTCAACGATTTTTATGAAACTTGCCTAAAGCCTTCTCCAAAAAGGCATTTAATTTTTCATTTATATAGCACATTACTGAGAAAACACAGAGCAAAAAGTTATAGTGAAGAGAAAATTGTATTTGCGCATAAATAAAAACGTATGCATTTTATGGAAAATTATGTATGCAACCATATGGAATTTAATTAAATTCTCTAAACAACTAAAAAATGTATCTAATTCGAACCATTATTAGCAAAGATACTCCGTATCTCATAAGTACTACAAGACTCTAGATGGAAAGCCGAGCGCGTCCGAAAGGAGAGGGATAAATAAAATATAATTATAATCGGATGATAAGAGAATATATGATGCGCACCGGTTTTTATTTGTTTTGTTTTTTTGTCAACAGTTATGTTCAGCATTAGGCTAGTTGGATTAGTTTTTAATTGTTTTTCATAGACAAAATAACTGTCAAAACCGAAAATTGTAACTTCATTATTGGAAATTAATGTGTGGGCCTAAGATGCAGAAACATCTTTTTTACCGAATTTTTGATCCGTGGTAGAGAGTAAAAATTATGAAAAAAGAAATTAAATTAACTATAAAACAAAAGAAGTTTCATCGGAATCGGTTCGGTATTCGCAAAGATATGGCTATTACAACTCCTGTGGCCTCCGTTGGATGAAATGAGCAGAAATTCGTTATGTAGGGTTTTCTCTGTAGCGAAGAGGCAGAACAATATAATAAAAGTATGGGTAAATTTCGGGATGTTAGGGAACTCTTTTGGTAGTCTCAACTTTTTTTTTACTATCGTTTTTTTTTTTTTTGTATTTTAGTGAAAATACGACTTTAGTTTCGGAGTTCTTCTGCTAGCGGATTTATTTCTTATAATAACGCTAACTTACTGAACGAATATTGGGGGAGACCGGGTTTCCAACTTTTTATAATTTCATTTTAGACATCATTGTTTTTTATTATTTTGAAGTAGATAGATTGGACTATTGGAGATATTTATGTGGCCATTTAAGCAAAAATCAATAAATAGATTGGACTATTGGAGATATTTATGTGGCCATTTAAGCAAAAATCTGGATTGGATTTGAAGGATTTTCAAGTGCTTCATATATATTTATTTTGAGGCTGTTTTCAACGTGATGCATTAATTTAACTCCTGATTCTTTGATGACTTTATGGATTTTTTCATTAGAATGAATTGCAAAACTGGAATTCTTTTAAATGGAAAAACCCTATAAAACCGCCACCTTTCTTTCATTGTTAGTTCAGTGCGAGAAGAAACCAGTACAAACTTTTCTATTTGATATAATCCATTTAAACCTTGGTGAGTACCAAACATGTATTTGATTTCTTGTCTTAATTAAATTCATAATTCATAAATGTTTTATAATACTGATTTATATTGCATCTAATTTAATATAATTTAATATAATAATACCAAACTATACTTTGAATTGCTTATTTTTGAATTTTTGTGTTTTTTTTAGAACTGAAGATTCGAAACTAGTTTTCAATAAAACAAAATTATAGAAGTGGCAAATAATTTATCAATCCCTAATTAGATTGATCCTTCTATACCATCATGCGGATGTCAACTGTTTATACCAATTATATTATAATATAATAGACATGACAATATAATATGATAATAATTATTATTAATATTATTATATATTATACGCCCTCTTGAAGCCCCAAGAGACAGCTTTTTGAGAACAGCTGAAGTGGCTCTTGAATGGTCTCTGAAATAAATTGGGCAGTCTAATAGAGGCGGGGGCCCTTCTGCTAAATAACTCGGAAAATGTTGAAGAAGATGTGAGCTTTCTTCTTCTCCCCCTCCTATTACTGAATTTCATCCAATTCCATCTTCTATATTTTCTTTTTTTCTTTGATGTTCTGAATACGTCCATTAAATGTTCACCTATGTGAAGTATGGATAGGGGATGGATGTAATCCCGTTTATAGGGGGGGGAGAGGGAGGGAAGTATAAACAATATAATTCTGTTAATGACCGGCATGACAAATAAATTCGATTTTTTTTTTTTACTTATCGTCTATAACGAATAAACTTTACCTAACAGTTATCACACGGGCTTTGACCCAGGAAGTATTAGTTATGAAACGTGGTTTATAACCCAGCAAGTTATTGATTTGCTTCCTATTTCTCAGAACCTCACAAATGTTATATCCCTAAAAACATCTTCTTCTCTTTTGATTGTATAAAACCTATCTGAAATGAACAGATTATACAGTGAGTGAGAAAGTCAGAAATCACAATGTTAGCTTTAAGTCTAGTTTAAGTCTACTGGTAATGTCTCTAGTATAATAATATATCTGATGTTTAGAAGTCGCTGGTGCATGTCAGTCGACTCTGTCATCAGGTCGCTAGTTTAAGTAATGTAACTGTACCAGTAACCAATAAAGTATTTTCTATGGCTTACTTAGCTAGTGCTCCCAACAGGATAACGCTAGTCATCATCCAATTTGATAATTGGCTTCCCAAGGGACACCAGAATCCCATCGAATAATTTAACGATGAGCATGTTATGTATTCATCACTATAACTTATTAAAGGGACCAATAACGATCACTCCAAATGGAACGATAGAGTGGAGCGACTGGAGTGAAGTGAATTTCAACTATCACTCCTCTTCACCCTTCCATTTAAAATTGCACACATTTTTTAAATATCGACGCACAACGACAGAAATAATGAAAGAAAAAAGGACAAATAGTATAATTTTCTTACGCTGAAAATTGGATAATAAACAAGTAAGACATATTGGTTTGTTTTTAATAAGCTATTGTAGATATCATAATTTTTAATAAAAGAATAACAAATTTTGTAAGGTAATATGCTAATAATTGGATAAAAGAACAAGCATACATTATATAGTAATCTAAGTGTTTAATAATAAACGTAGCTAATTTAAAAAAAAAAAAAAAAATTGTAGATGCATGAAAAACGGACTTGAAAATGGACAATGATCGTCCGAAACGTCGCTTGAGATCAATATCAATATAAGAAAATATAAATGGTTTTTAAAAAAGGGTATATACTTTTTCTTGAAAATTAATGACTGTTATGAAATTAATTTTATAATCTTTGAAAATAAAGAAGACATTCGAACAAAATATTGTTCGATTCTTTTCGAAATTAGATTTTTTTTTTACTTATCATCTATAACGAATGAACTTTATCTATTTAATAGCCTGTCATTTATTCATCACATGCTACAGATAAAACGGGGCCAATAACGATCACTTCTAGTGGAACGATGGAGTGAAGCGACTGAAATGCTTGGAATGAAAACAATTTCAACGATCATTCCACTCCACCGTACTGTTATTTACCGAAAGGTAGTATTTATGATCCTACAGGCCATTTTCAAAACTATTTCGAGCTGATAAATACTACGATTTCAGGCATTAATAAGAAACATTCTCTTTGTATATTGTGAGAATTAAATTAACAGTTAGAGTCGTGGAATTAGCAACTTTGCTGCTCACAATACCTAATTGATAATTTTTTCATTAAAATGGAAAAATTTAGTAAATACGTATTTTGTAATATATCCATTACACAAATATATCAATGGACATATTAATATATTACCTGAGAATTAATGGGATATAAATAATGCCTCAAAAGTAGCAAGAATATTAAATAATTTAATAATTACACCATCCCCTCCATCCCACAAAAAATATAGTGGACATTTAAAACATATTACAAATTATAAATCTACTACAAATTTTTATTTGCTTTTAATTAATATTTATACTTCTTAGGATTATAAATAGCATTATAAAATTGTTAAGTTATTGATATTATATATGTACATAATATTTTTGTGATATATTTTATACAATTAATAACGTAATTTTTAACTATACCCTATTTACTGGCCAAACACAGATATATCAATGACCTTCGTTATTAAGCACCCGGGCAATAACGCTCTGTTTCCTCGGTCCCGGTTCCAGTTGGTAGTTTTCCCACGAAATTTCATTCGTTAACCGATTTTTCTGGTTATAACGCACTGGATAGTTTTTTTCTTTAAAATATAACAATTTGTTATGTTAGAATCATCTGGGTTGGCTTGGTTTATATCAGAAGGAAACAGTAAAACGGTAAGCAACAACAGTATACAGAAGTCAAAAGTAACATCATTCAGCAGAAACGCTGTTTTCGTTTGGATGAAATGTTTCCATGAATTGAAAGATTAAAGGCTAAGGATCCGTATCAGATTTTACTAATAAAATCGTCACGGAAACCGCTTTCTATTAAAGAAAAAATTGACTAAATTAAAAGGTTCGATAAGTCCAATTTAAACAAAAAATATTTGAAAACATAAAGTGAAGAAGAGGAACAAATAGAAACGGAACCAGTAAAAATAACAGATGATTTGAACGCGTTACAGACGATTCGCACACATTTTTCGTGCTTTTCTCGAGTGCAAGACGAAGACTTTGAGCAAATAAATAAATCAGAAAATGCTGTTTCTAAAAATACTTTATGTTGCATTAAGTAGAAAAAAAATCGACGTTTGGTTTAAAATCATAAAAAATGTAGATTTAAATGCTTTTATTTGTAGCTTAAGTAAATTGAAAAAAAAATTATTTAGTTGTTGCATATTATTTACAGCTCTTTTTCTCGGTGATCTAGCCAGAGCGTTATATTGACGTTTTACTGTATTATTATTTATTATTACTATAGCACGGCCTAAAAACTGCATTCCATAATCCAACTTGACCAGTTTTTCATACTTCAAGGCCGGTAAGAATGAATGGGGTCATGGAGTTCAAGATAGATATAATTCCAGTCGTATCACTCTGAAAAATCCACCCAGGATTTCACACTCAAGGTCGTTTCACGTTCCATTTGGCGTGGAATGGTTTCAGTGGAGTATTCACCAGTTTCTCTCTTTGTTTAACAATGCATTTCTGTAGCCCAAATAAATCAGAATCGAGGTCGACAGAAATGAGGGGACGGCGTGAATCGACTTCAGGGTATTGCTTGGACTAATTAAGAGATAAACATATTAAAATTCCTCGGATCTAAGAGCAGAGACAAAGAGAGGAGGGGGGAGAAGATCATGTTTTCCGGATATTTGTTTATATCTCGAAAACTGTTGGTCCTAGCTTGAAACATTATATGTAAACATTTGAAGCGCATGACATTTCCTAAAATAATGCTTCTACTCATTTTTTAGTGGTATTTTCCCCGAATAAAATTGGTTTAGGAGGCTCAAAACCTGATGTATTTGAAAGAAAATTAAATTACTTGTAAAGCAAAAAAAGTATCATCGAAATGGGACGGGTATTAGCAAAGATATTGCTATTTCAACTCCAGCGGCTCCCCGTTGGTCAAATGAGCTGAAATTCAATATGTAGGATTTTCTGTATCAAAGGTCAGCGGGGAAGCAGAACAATATAATAAAAGTATGGGTAAATTTCGGTATTTTAAAGAACTGCCTCAACTTTTTCTCACTCCCCCGTTTTTTTTATAATTTGTTTTTTTAGTAAATATACGACTTTAGTGACGGAGCTCTGCTACTCACGGATTTTTTCTTTTTTTTATCAGTTATAGTTTAAGAAATATGCGCTTTTCAAAGTAACAGACGGTTAAGACGACAGACGGAAAAGTCAAGTATAATTAAGGAGCCAATATTTTTTTTTTGGTTTTTAATTTGTTACATTGAAGAGCGATCCGAAAAAAAATAACAGGAACATTCTTGTAGGATATTTAATGCTCTCCATTTTTTAAAATATAATGTTTTCAGCAAGGACCAACTGTTTATGAATAAAAAAGAAAGAACTATAATGAAAAACATGACCTCTCCCCTCCTTCCTTTGCCTCTGCTCCAAGATCCGTGGACTTTTAGAATGTTTCCCTCTTAACTAGTCCAAACAAAGCCCTGAAATGAATTTAGACCGTCCCATCATTTCAGTCTACAACCCCTTCATTGACTGGCCTCTCTCTACAATTTTTCTAAGAGAATTGAAGACATCCTATTAGCAATTTAAGAAAAAAACACGAGCTATTCACAACGCCTAGACAGGCACTACAAATCAAGCGCTCAACCCAATTACATACTTGTCACTGTTTTTATTTTCCCTCCTAGAGCACCTCGCCTCTTGTTCTATTTTTTTAAGAAATCATTTTTAAAGTTTTCTCACAAGCGGACCGTAAATCCAAAGTCCTGCAGGACGCAGCACAGAACGGCCCGGTATAAAAATAAGCCCTGTATAAATTCTACCAGGCAATTTATACTCTAATAAATCAAACAGACCTTGCTTCCTTTAAAATAGTTCAGTATGTCCCTTTATAATCCTAGAGAAAATTACTCCGAGGAAACAAATCTTTATTTAGTATACCCGGTTTGTTTTTCATTTGTTCCGAATTATAAAAGAAAAATGTTAATTTTTTTAAGTATAATTAAAGTCTTAGAGCAATTAACTTATTTCTTTTTTTAATCTTTTAATTGGAAGGGGTAATTTATGGTTCCATTACCTACAGCACACATTTTATTTGATTAAGGTAAGTGGCTTTTATATTCCAAAAAATATTTGAATATCTTCATCGGAAGTTTTAATTTTGATTTATATTTTCGTCCTCTTCTCAGAAAACGGAGGAATTAATTAAATTGAAAGAACGGATATCAACTTAGGACCAAAACATAATATAATCGTTACAGACAGTTTAAACGATTACACTTTGATGACAATACAGTTTAAAATTTGTACATAAATTTGCTGCTTATACTTTGCATAACCAGTAGGCCTACGAAGGCTGAAAATGACTTTGAATTGAGTTCTGCATCTGAAATATATCAAATCTGAATGACAACAGTAAAAAAAAGGCGCTGCTTATTGTTTTTCAATCGTGCCAGATATACAATTATTAGACGAATAACACCTCCTGGCTATATATATATATATATATATATATATATATATATATATATATATATATATATATATATATACTTTATAGTAGAGTTAACACTAAATTATATAATTATTATATGTTGATATTATAATATTTTGTATCAATATATCCGAAGCTTTCATATTTTGATAAGCTTAAAATAATTGTTATCAAATTTTACCATAAATTCATTATCTTTCTTTTATTAAAATACAGTATATATATATATATATATATATTTAGAACTTGTATGTGGCTCAAGATGTAGTCCTTCAACTTACAGAATTATGAAAACATTTTTGAATAAAAGAAATAGTACAATATCATCAACATTCCCTTACTTCCCGGAAGTATGTATTACTCCATAATGGTCAGAAGAATAAATAAAAAAATAAGAGGTAATAATAATTAAAATAATAATAATAGGTAAGGACCAAGTTATAGCAACTAGGGCTTACAGATGACATATCCTAATGGACTACCTCGATACAATAAATGTCGTCTTTACTTGAAGTCTCACAAATCTATCCAGCATGTTACAAATGAATGTGAATCTCTAGCTGGGACAGACTATTTGATGAGGCACAATAATGTGACAAAAATATTTCACCAAAACGTCTGCAGAAAATTGGGGTCCCATACCATCGCTATACTCCAGAAAACTAGTTGAAAAGGCATATATAAAAGTTTACTGGGATGAGCAAATTATTACCATCATTACCATTATTACCAGGGCCACAGAGTAATATACAACTGACCAGATATTCTGATTATACACAATAAAGATAAAATGGCCTGAATAATAGACATAGCTGTCCCAAATGACTCCAACTTACTCACTACAAGGGCTGAAAAAATAAGAAAGTACCAGGAGCTTGCCTTAGAGCTAAAAATAATTTATCACTTAGATAGAGTAACAATAACTCCAATAATTATATCCTCAACTAGTTTTATATTAAAAATTTATTCAATGTAATTTTTACGATATCGTCAAAAATGAATCTTTAGATAGTAGTTGTAATTACAACGTTATACGAAATTTATTTAGTGTTAATTATGAAAGTGGTCTAAGTCAACAATTTAAAGAAATTATATAAACCTATAAGAGGAAGACCAAAAATATACGAAAATATTCAATTACTTCCATTATACAACACCACTAGACCAGTAACGGAAGAAAAACATAAAGATCTTATGTGTTTACTACCATACATACCTACATTTTTTCAGGAACATTTTAAAAATCTTAAAAACTCGAAATTATGATTAAAATGGATTATCTTGTTAAAAATGATTAATAAATGTTTATGAATTATTTCGTTAAAGTTGTTGTTTCAGATAAAAATCACAATTTTTTATTACTTTAAGTCAATTATAGGACATTCAGTTAATTTTGAAAATCGTCTAAATCGATTCAAGCTTTAAAAACAACATTTTCCTATGAAATTCACACAAAATTTCATATCTATAATAAATTTCCATTAATCAAGACTAACAAAATTATAAATTGAAATGTCGCATAATATAAAAATATTTTTTAATTTATTCAAATGCGATTCATTAAATATCTCGAAACAAGAAATATATGACTTAGACCACTTTCATAATTATGTGCACATTTGGTTTTTGATATAGTCAATCGAAAGATAGTAAAATTCTCCAAAAAAACAAACAAAAAAAAAACATCGAAATGGACCGGTATATTAGAGATAGAGCGTATTGGACATTGTAGACTAATTCTCCGGCGCTCGTGACCCTAGGCCTCCTGAGTTATCCTTTTCCATTTCTTCCTGTCCTGCGCCTCTCTCTTCCAATCGCGAACTACCAGCCTCGAATCTTCCTTCACGTCATCCTTCCTTGGATTCATCCTCCACTTCCATCATCTTCTTGGTCTTTCATTTTTCCTTTTCCCTATCCCATTGAAATGCGCCTCTAACATTTTTGCACATTACATTTCACCCTCTATTCCCACCACCTATCCTGGCCTACTTCTTATAAGGAAACCCGTTTGAATAGACACACCAGATATTTTTCAAATATAACTATTTGGAAATAATAAACCATTGCGTAATAATTTCAGCGTTTAAACATAAAACTATTCAAAAATATATGATAACAATTTATTATTTTATCTAGACTCATCCATCTTTATAACAAGTTGAATCTATATTCATATCGATACTGGCATATCGATACTGGCATATTTATCGACTCCTCATAGGGAAAGGAAATACATCTCTTTCTTCAGAGACCCAATTTGTTCAGATGGATGGAGGAGCTGAACTGGAAATAGCTTAGCTCATGCGTGCCAAGAAAAAGTTATAACGCTAGGGAGTACATTGCTCCAGAACAAATCCCAGAAATTTGCATCAATAGGAAAGATATAATTTTTTAATAAATAGAAAAAATAACATGTTTATAAAGCAAGAAAATATTTCTAGGTTAGAACCCTCTTTCTGTCTTTTATTCTGTGTCTGATATAAATATACTTTGCATATGAAAATTAATATATAGTTTAATATAATATAATACATATATATTCACATTTGTCTTCGGCACCTAGAGACGGGCTCATGTGTCCCACCTTTATGGCGAGTTAAAGTGGCTCTTTCCCTCCAACCGTAGACAATATTTCCTCAAATCTTTCCTACACCAAACTATCACCAGGCACTGGATACAAATCTCGCCTTTCTGACCATACCCTATCCCACAGAACCAAAACATTCCAACGCTCCTTTCTCACTCGCTCCTCTACCCTCTGGAATGCCTTTCCTTCTAATATCCGCCATGCTTCATCTCTATCCTCATTCAAATCCCTCCTTTTCCAACATCTTCTTTTTCTCTAAAATGATCCTCTCTAATTGCGAAATTTCAGTTTAGGATTAACATCAGAAGTGAATAATAGTTTTTTAATGCACAAATTTTAACTTTGCTAATCAACTCATTACTTTTGGTATTTTTCATTTCCTGTCTTTTTCTTTCTTTTTTTCTCGTTTTTTTTTATCTTTTTTTGTTCACATTAATTATATTTTTCGAGATAAGAATTTATTTTATTTGCTTATTAATTTTACTGAAAACATTGTAAACATTAACTGGTCTGTATTTTGTAGTGTTATAGCCAGATATTATTTCTGTTTTATTTGTTCAATCATGTTATTCTTAAGGAACCTAGTCCCAGAAGTTATACCCTGCGGTACATTCGCAGTCTTTGTAAGACACGGAACGAAGCGGTTAAAATAGTTGTCGAACTGGGCTAACCACATCAGAGTCAGTTTCAGAGACAGCATATGACGACTGGTCCCTGACAACTTTGAGGGAAGGAGTGAGGGTTAGGGCAGGTATGCGCCACGACCCAACGCTCGTCAAACTTTTAAAGAGCTGTCCCAGATAAGTTGGCACTGTCCTACGAGTATATGACCGCAAGAGATTAAGTCGCCGGCGGCCCTGCCTGCGAGGAAGCGACCAGAGAGGAGTTATTTCGAGCGGAAGAAAACTGAGTTAGTTTTAGCCAAGAGTTTTATCAATCGTCTTTAACTCCACTTCTAGCCCAAGTTCTAATCTCATCTCCTCTCCCAGTTGCGATAGAACTCAACTCCTACTCTGCAAAACTTAATATCTAACAGATAGCTTACGTTTATATATTCGACACCTATGTGTGTGTGTGTTGTGTGTGTGTGTGTATGTGTGTGTGAGTGGTGTGTGGTGTGTGTGTGTGTGTGTGTGTGTGTGTGTATATATATATATATATATATATATATATATATATATATATATATATATATATATATATACACTGGCTGTACCCGCACGGTTAAATACTCTCCCGAATTTCAAGTTTTTCTGTTGTTATATGTTTAAATTTTAAAAGATAATGTGAGTAACGATTGTCCTTATCATTCCTAATCATCATACGGTAAAGTTTGTACAAAACTTTTACAAACAGCTTTTAAAAAAGAGAAACGATTTATGCTTAACTTTGATTTTGATTTAATTTTTAACACATAAATTATGTATTGCACATTTCATCATACTTATTGCTATATGAAATGAATGGGAGATGGAAGAGAGCGAACATATATTCACAGGAGTAATAAGAAATTGGTGAATAACAAAAAATTAATAATAGAGTTGTAGTAATAAGTAAATTAAATATTAATGTTGAAGTAGTATAAAGAATGATATTATGACAAGACAAGAGATATAAATATGAAAATTAGCAAAAAAAAATATAACTGTAGAATAAATTTACTTTTATCAACAGCTCATTCAAATTCTTCCAAATTGTTGACCAAGGTTTTACGCAAAGGCTATAAAGGCCAACATAAAGGCTTGGGCTAACATCCATTTTTTTTTTTATATTTACAATCCTGAAGGAGCAAAAGGCCCAGAAGAGAAAGCGTTTTAATGTCGACTTTTTCGTTAATCCTCGACCTCTTTGAAAGTAACGTGACCTTTGGAAACGGACTTAAAAAGACCGTTACCGACACAAATAGCCAGAACCGGCCCAATCAAAATATATTCAGCACTCACAAAAAGAGTCCGCATTTAGGCCTTAAAGGATGGACCAAAGGGGGATACTTTTCCACCAATTACATTCAAGTCCGTTTTTGCTCAATTTAATATCCTTTAACTGAAGAGGTTCTTACATTTCCTTCCAAACTGATTTTCGGAACACTTCTCTCACACAAGACTACATCAGAATGCTATCTATCAACTTGGCTATATTAACTATAGTCAACGCAGATTCAAGCGCAGAAGAATAATTCCTAAATTGGAGTGAATTTTGGTTGACCGTAGATATACTCAAGGAAGAAGTTGGTCGGGGGAGGGGGGGGGGGGGGGAGAGGAGGGAGGTGCGGTCAAAAACTAACGCATTTATAATTACATTTCCTCTTCCTCCTTGTTTCTATCCTTCTTCTTCTTTCTTCACCACATAAGATTTTGACCTATTTTTGTTTTTTGGGGCTTACGTTACTTTATATTTTACTCCTTCATTTTATTAATATTTTAATTACAAAAACGTCAACATTTTTAACATCATTGTCATCTTTTACATAACTTGTCACATCATAATTATCTCTATATGCTTTACATATTCCCAAATGTTCATACTAGTTGTCTTTTTAATTAATAGGTTTCATATATTTTAATATACCCTGCGTAAATAACGCATTATTTTAATTTCAATTAATTTTTACAATGTTATTATTTTCGTTAGTCACTTGAATTTTACTTGTACTTTATTAGTCCATGTAATTCATAATCTTTCCTTCACTCCTTTCACTACACATATGAATACATGAAATATGAAAATACATGAATGTATTTTTACAATGCATAGTGTCATATTTTTTTATACTTCATACTTTTTTATTTTACTTATAATTTCTGTTTTTAACATTTTTTACTAATACCAGGACTACCTCTGTCGTTTTCAATGTTTTTATTTTTTTCTAATACTTTTTTTTCAGGAGGGAGGGATTAATTTTTTTTGGTCGATTGCAAAGGCTCATTGTTAAAAATATTAAACCAAAATGTATGCATGCATAAAAAAAAATGTGTTATTTTGTAACTTTAAATGGAATATCATCACTCACAATATACTTCAATTTAATAAAATTTAAAAAGGGGATTTAATAAAAAAAATGCTCAAAACTAGTTTGCTAGAATGAAAAAGTATCGTCATTTAATCGATTAAAATTATTTAGTTATTTTCTTAGGTGCAAGGTTTATTTATTTTGCTTAAACTCTTAAATATCAACCTCCGATTTCGTTTATTTTTTTAGCCCTGATGATGGCCTAAAACTTGGGCCGAAACGTTGGCACAAAATAAATAAGTATTGCTTATTAAAGCGTTAGTTTTTGACCGCATCCCCTGACCAATTTCTTCATTAAATAATTCCTAAAATGATATAACATATATATTATCGCAATATCTTGTTTATATTTAGTTGAAGATTTTTAATTTTTTTTTCTTAAATTCGTGGTCATAAAACATGGGGAATATACGAGGGCTTGTATTTGAGTGTAAAGCCCACATTAAACGGTCAATATTATTGAAGGAATATTAATTTAACGTGGTACATATATCGCATGTGCCAATATTACTGTTACAATATACCCCTCAGGCAGTCAATATTTTGATGAAATTTGATACTGACTCAATAATATTGACCATGTAAGGCGAAGAGTTACGGATACATCTGATAACACATGAAACAAATTAAATTATGATTGTATTTCGATTATATTAAATTATGAACATATTTCGAACCAGTAAAAAGACTTATATTACGTTAGGTTTATTAAATAATTATTCAGATTTGCGATTATTTAAACAACAACTATTTATTTATTTAAAATAAACATTTAACAATTATTTAAAATTTGATCAGTGATTCTCAAAGTATTTTTTGTGCTGATTAAAGGGAAAAATAATGAAAACATCAATCACCTTTAGTTTACTAGTTTACTACTTTACTACTTTACTACTTTACTATGTTCCCGAGGGCAGAATGTAAATATTGTGCATAGTTCTGAATGTATTTAATTCATTTTATTTTTATTTAGCTTTAATTTTTATTTTTTTGGCTGCTGACTTATATTTCTGTTGTTCAAATTATTCTTTTTTGAGATAAATATATAAATTTATTTACTTACTTTTATTAATAATTTAAGGTTATTTATTTGTTATTTTATGCTATTTATTAATTTATCATTTTCATTTCTATTTTTTTCTTTATTGTGTATAAATAGTGTGAATATATTCTCATAGCTCTAATACCTATTGATCTTGAGTGTGGAAGCTTCTATAATTTTTCAAAAAAAAAAAAGAAAAAAAATTAAAATCTGATTGATATTAAATTGTTATCTTGATAAGTTAACTAACAAAGTAAGCAATGTAAGTCAAGGATGGCAACATGAGTGAGCCTCTCTTTTGTTGAATAGACTGAACATCAAAATATATTTTTTATAATTATTATTTTTGTTGTATATTTCAAAAGAAATGTCTTTTTAGAGAATGAGTCCAGAGGATTTCACCATTTGCAGAGGATTTTTTCTGCCATATTTGCGGGACCTATACAGTTATAAAGCAACAATGATACATTTGTGATTTTGTCATAAAACTTTACTCTGCTTACTTAGGTATAAAAATTGGGGATCAAGATAAATCCACCTCACGAAGTGTGCTCCAATTTTGCCAAAGGAAATAGACGATGGTTCCAAGCAAAGGAGAAATCATTTCGTTTCGGGATGAGTAGGATTTGGAAAGAACCTAAAAGCCACGGTGATAACTCCCAATTTTGTTTTATCTTTGTGAAAACAAAAAATAAAAAGAAGATTTCGTATCAAAGCAACATCCTTTCAGTTATTTTGGACCAAGATTAAAGAAAAACAATTGTTGGCTCCTGGTACATCATTTTCATGTCATCGGAAAAATGTATGTCTAGAGAAAAATGTATTGTGTCTTCTTTTTTTTCGCGAGAGGGTAATCTCAATATTTCTGGAGTGATGAGAAACATTATACACAGTTATTTCATATTTTTATTTAAACCTTTATATACTTTTTATCTAATTTACTACTGTAAAATAAAAACAAATTTCCTTTTTATTCTTCTTATTTTATTTTTCAAATATGATCTCATTTCGCAAATAAAGTCTGCATGATTGAAACAAAAAAATGCCATTTTTTAAACCAGCACCAAAAACTACATGAAAATCAGTAACAAAGCATAAACAACTTTTCATAAAACAAATTTTGCAGAAGTGTGTTATAAAGAGGAGAATTATTTTTAATTTCAAAGTTCAATATCAGCACAATAATAAGAATAATAATTGTTTATATGAGTTAAATGTTATTCTGTAAATTTAGAATAAATTTCCACGGAAACAAAGGTTCTCAATCTAAGTGAAACATTGAAAATATTAAACCAAAACAAAATTTTATTTATAGTAATAATTTAAAAAGACTGAAGCATAAATTGGTAAATGAACTAATTTAATCATTACTGATAAATATTTCCCTTCTCCCACCTACCACTTAAAATGCAGAGAAGGCACACACACACGCCCGAAGCAGTTCTATTGGTGTTTACTAAGATGGAAATGTACGTCCCTATTACCTCGACTTGGTGACTCCATTATCCTCACTGCTTCTGACGGCTAAGAATTGACTGCGACTGGAATGGTACCCAGGTATCTTGGAACTAAAGGAATAAAATTTATCCAGTAATTCGATCTTGAAGTCAAAACATGGATAAATTATCATTATTTATATCTTGGTATTTTATTTTAATTGACGAAACTTCCTGGGAAACGTATAATATATATTTTTTTAATTGTTTTTTTTGTGAAAAAAAACACAACTTCACTTAATATATCTCTATTATTTTTATAACATTAACATTTTTTACCAAAACAAACCAACATTTCGATATTTTCTCTCATCCTCTGGGTTTTCTTTCTCTCTTTCTCAATTATGCTGGATTTTTTTCTAATATAAAATAGTTGGCAGTAAATCCCTAAAGTCTGTTTTTTTTCCATAAGTAATTTATTTCGTCTATTATGACCAATATTTTTTTTTAAATCATTATTACACTAGGGATTGTCTGATATTACTTCTATCGATATTACACTGAACTACATTAGAATTAAACTTTGTACTAATCCATTAATTAGTTTTCTATTTGTCTATTGTCCAACATATTTACCTAGCTGTTATTTTATTCCTTTTTTTTTTTTTTTTTTTTTTTTTTTTTTTTTTTTTTTTTTTTTTTTTTTTTTTTTTTTTTATAAATCTAATATTTTATATGCTTAATTATTGTATTGCTGGTTACTATTAATTATGAAATAATTATTATTGTCATTTAATATTTAGTTTATTAATTATATCAGCACAGTGACTCTTTAAATTTACTGCATCTGAATTGAAATTCACTGAATTATTTATATTTTTTGAGATGTAAATAACTTGTACAATAGTCTTCCTATTTTTGGCGTTGTGTTTTTTTTTTTAATTATCCAAGATTTTTGGGTTATCAAAATCAAATTTATGATTACTCATTATACTGTGATGGGCAAGGGTTGTAACGTTTTTGTCTTTGCTATTTTTACAATTTCGCACAAGTTGTTTTATTCTAGTTCATATTTTTTTAGACGTTTCCTCTATAGTAGTAGAAATTATATAATATAATATATTTTTTTTCTGTTTCAGAGAAGACCCTTTGCATCTGAAAAAAGTATTCCCTAGCCTAATACCTTTTTTTTTATGTTTATGTAGTTGATTTTCTGAGTTTATTGAAGTAAACATTGCCTGTATTTAGTGGATTAGTTTTTCTTACCATTTTGCTGTGGAAGCATTAGAATGCCTTAGTTATAATTAAACGCGCAGGTGGAATGCAAAGATCTTGATGCAATAAGCTGCTGTATTGCGCAAGTAGCTAATTCAGGGTTTGTTTCGCGACATAATATGGCGGTGTATTATGCATAATGAATAGTCGCAAAAAACTGACAGCGGACGGCGCTGGTATACTACAGTACCCGCATTACACAACCATTAATGCTTATTATTGTCGTCACCCATGGCAATTTAATTATTGAAAATCATAAACCAAAAGAATTTTCTTTTACTTTCCCTTGCCTATATACGAAGTATATAGTAAGGGGAAGTATTGCGTTCCTGAAAATTTTCGAATTCGAGTTATCAATGGAAATAAATATTTTAAGGTCCCCTTATGTGTCTGTGAGTCTGTGAACAGCCTAGCTCAAAAAATAAAAGTTGTACGATACTGAAATTACGTATTTAAGATAGGCACATGTATGTGATGTTACAGCAACTTTTTCATGAAAATCGACTAACCGTAAAGGCCACTTTTTACAATTTTTCGATTTTACAATTTTTTTCGAAAACGGCTCTAACGATTTTGATGAAACTTGCCTAAATTATTCATCATAAAGGCCTTTAACATTTCATATATATATAGTACACCACTGAGAAAATACAGGGAAAAAAGTTATGATAAAAAGAATATTTTATTTGCGCAGAACATAAAAAGCATGAATTTTATGGTAAATTATGTCTAGATGTTTATGAAAGGTTATTAAATTATCTAAAAAACAAAAACGGAATCATCAAAATCGGACCAGTAATAGCAAAGATACAGCTCATCGGACTAACCGGAAGTGGTAATTATATCCTTGATTTTACAATTGTTTACAATTTTCTCGTAAACGGCTCAGACGATTTTGATGTAACTTGCCCAATTCTTCTCCTTAAAGCTCTTTAACTTTAAATGTATGTAGCATATCAATGAGAAAATTCAGGAGAAAAAGTTATAGCGAAAAGAAAATTTTATTTGCGCATAACTCAAAAAGTGAGCATCTTATGGTAATTTTTGTATGAAATCATATGAAAGGTAAATAAATTCTATAAAAAACAAAAAAAAAACAATTAAAAATATTTAAATTAAAATAATTTTAAAACAATTAAAATAATTTAAATAGGGCTTGTATTTGTAAAGATACAGCGTACGTCATAAGGACTACTAAACCTTTGAGGGAAAACCGAGCGCGTCCGGAAGGAGACGAATGCGACCGAACCTCCTCCCTCCAAGCCGCCAACCGGTTGTTAACAAAACGGTTACGGTTGTTTATGGTTATTAGTATTATTATAAAACTTAGAAGTAGGAAGATTGTTTTGGTTAATTATTAAATAATGGAAATCACACATCAGAGGACAATACAAGTAATTCATATTGACTTATAACATGATTTTTGGGATAATCATCCTCAAGGATTACCCAATGGAATCCCTATATACAGACTAATATATTATCAGCTAAATATAAAAAACTCAATCTAGATAAAACATAGCAGTATTGCTTCTAATGGCAGATGTTACATATTTCGATCGAAATACATTAAATTTAGTCGCAAAAAAATAAATAAAAATAAAACACCAGAGTAAAACTGTAATATTAATTTTGGAACATTTTATTTAAAAGCGTTATTTTTTTTAGTTCAAGTTCATTACAAATTAGTCAACATGAGTCATATTCCGGATTAAAAATAACTTTTGGATTGAGGTAGTAAGAAGTTTATTTGTTAGTTATTGTACTATAATTAATAACTTGGTTTAAATTTCTGTAGACGATAATATTATACAGCTTGATATAAATACCTATAGAAGTCTAACTATAGAGTTAAGTCTACAGCACACGTCACGAAGCCAAAGTTAATGAGTATGTTGGCTCATCTGATGTGGCCTGTATAGACGAAAAGTTCAAAAGTTAATAAATAACTTTGACTCGTGTGTCGCGAGCCATTGTTTTAGAATCTTAAGAAAATAGCATATGCCTTGATCTTTATCGTAATTTCAATAAAGTCTTTTTGTTAGCCGTTAAAATAATTTAATTTTTGCTAGGTTTCATTGTCGCTTTCTAATCAAGGAGGCCGTCCCTACAAACAATATAGCAGTTTTGTTGTATTCGTTTAAAACGTTATTTTGTTTGTTATAATTATATTTGCTGAGGGTATAGGGCCGAAGGGCTGCCTTTGCTTGTTCGAAGATCGAGATAACATCATGCCCTTGCAGATAGACTATTTTGTTTGCTATCCTTGTTTACAACGAAACATGGACAAACATTAGCTTAATAAGGCGGAAAGTCAGCAAAAGTTTAAAAGAAATAGGATAACGAGCAATATTCTTTGGTAGTTCAAATTCGATAAGAATCCAATATAGTCTCAAATAGAGCTAGTTTCTCTTTGGACCAATGAGTGTGTTTTATATATATATATATATATATATATATATATATATATATATATATATATATATATATATATATATATATATATATATATATATATATATAATGCATTATACAAGCTTTTGAAGGGCTGTAAACAAATAAAACAATGTCACCAGAAAAAAAATGATTTTTTTTCCAAAAAGTACAACTGAAAATGTGACGCTGTTCTCCAACACATCATTACAATAAGATAAACATCTCGTTGAGTATGAATCTGAAAATCACAAAAATCTCAAAAATCTGAAAATCAAAAATTTTTGAGTTGTGCCGGTCTTCTTCCAATGTAGACAGATATAAATATATATTTTCACTCCTCAAAAAAATTAAAGAGGCATGTCGGTTTTAAGATATAATTCCATTGTAAAACTGATTTCAATGTTGATGTTGAAACATAAAGTAAACTGTGTATTTAATTATTAACATAGGTTCATTCTTAATGGGCTCATTTTAATGAGAAAAAAAATCTGTAAAAGATTCTTCATTTGAATCTTGATACTCAACAAATTTTTTGTTCACTTTCTTTAATAATGAATCCAAATAGTGCACAAAGAGGACATTTAAGTGAAGTTGGAGTACCACGAGCTGTCATACTGCTGCAGGGTGAGCATTCTTTGCGTCAAGTTGGAGTCCGTTTGGGAGTTTCTTAGGCTGTGATTTGGAGGTTGTGGTAACGTTATATAGGGACTGGGCGCCTTACTAGAGCACAATGCAAGAAAAGATAGAGTTTTAAGGTTACAAGCTAGACACTATTCAGGAAGGCTACATTACAAACCGATGTCGTTGCCTAAACTAGGATCAATTGCCTAGGGGACAACCAGTTGTCTGCTTCAGGATAATTAAGGGCATGACTACCTCCTACAGCATCTCGACGGACTTGGAGTCGTTGAAAGCCCCTTATGCCTGCTCGTTACCTGGATTTCCCTGGAAGAAAGATATGGTTTAATTATTTTAGAAAATGATGCTGTAGCAGCACAACGTTACATAAATGAGATACTGAGACCTGAGGTTGCTCCTTCACCACTCACACACGTTTCACAGCCGAAATCATAAAAAGAGTATTCATCGTCGTAGTGAGGAATTGATATAGACAAATTGAGGTTTTACTCGATAATAATGATCAATTATTCCAGAAAGGAGTTTTCATGTTTTTGTTTCTTTTCTTGTTCTCCTATAGTTTCTGTTGTTTTTATAAAGATCTATCAGTAACTTTTCATTAAAAAATGTTTATTGTGTAATTAAACCCATTTTTATTTAAATCTATCAACTCGGTAAAAAATAACCAATAAATGATGCATTGACCCTTTAATTTTTTGAGGAGTGTATATAGAAGTGTGTACATAATATCTCTCTCTCTCTCTCTCTCTCTCTCTCTCTCTCTATATATATATATATATATATATATATATATATATATATATATATATACATATATATATATGTATATATATATATATATATATATATATATAAAATTTATGATTTTTTTTTCTTCTGCTCTCATATTGAATGGCGAAATATTGACAGGCTAGTTTTTAAGGTTATTTTAGATACTTTAGGCTTATGAATGGAATCTTAATATCTTAATATCCTTATAGTCATGATATGATATGTATTTATGTGTATATATATATATATATATATATATATATATATATATATATATATATATATATATAAATATAAATATATACTTATTGAAGAAGTCCGATCCGCAGTATAACCTGGATAGAATCGCAAACGCCATGGAGTTAATAAGGGACCAACTAGAGGAGGGGAGGGAGAGAGATGACATCAGCCGGCCTAGCTAAAAAAAAAATCCTTTTTTTAATTTTCTGCAGGATCTAATCCTCAGGACCGATTTAATTAAATTCTAAGCAGGAACTTCCTCCTTTCCCGCTCCTCCAAGCTGCCTCGGGAAAAAAATAACAGAGAGCTTGTATTCACTTAAGAGCGTATTGTTAGATCTCTGCTCAATGATTATAAGATGACAACAGTTAAGTAACAAGTATGCAATAATTACCAACGGTTTGATAAATACACTGAAAATATGTACACATTAATTGTACTGTATAAGCCTCGCACCTAGTACAATTAAGCATAGTACAGTACAATTAAGTATTAGCAATCCAGCGGGACTTAAGTCAAAATATAGGTACTGAATATTTTTGGTGGAACATTATATAAAGCGTGTGTTTATTAAGTTGGCGAAGTCTGGAAAAGAAGAATTCGTTGAAGTAAAAATAAATAACAAGAGTAAATATAATAGTAAATATTGAGAGTTGAGAGCCAAATTCCCAGTCAAACGTAAGCTACTGAAAGTTCAGCTACTTTTTGTAAATATTGAGTTTATTTGGATCAAGTTTCTCAAATATGGATTTCATTGCAAAAGGTATGAGCTTTAAGATTATAGTATCCATTTAAAGAGTGTTTCGCTATTTTTCTGAGAAAAAATAAAGTATTTTACTTTTAAAATGAGGAGAGAAACATCAGAGGTTTCATTTAAAAAATCTGTATTTTTTGTGGAACCTCTGTGCATCTCAATATTTAACTAATTATAGTTTCAGGATAGAATACACTTTATATATTTAACCCTTTAAGATCCTGAGTTATCCGGATTTGGAAATTAATAAATTTTATACATTTCAGATGCAAAAATTGTAGTATCTAAAATCATTCATTTTAATCATTTAAGGGATACAAATGCAATAATGAACACTCATCATGATTTTAATAAAATTTTAAATGAGTTTTACTAAATGTATGCATTGTTCAGGATGACTCAGAATATGCCAATGAAGAAATTCATCGAAATTTGGACTTCTCTCTCAAGATTTTAAGACGTTACTCAGTACGAAGCGATTATAATTACACCATATTTTGGGCCAAATATTCAAATTGGTTGCAAGTAAATGTAGAAATTTCATCTGTTGATTTGCCTTGTCTCAGTACTTCTTTTAAGTTTAACCAGGCCTTCGAAGGAGTTTTCAGAGTGTGGCCCTGAAGCGAAACGGAGCATAGTAAATTCCTACTTCAAGAGCGATCCCACGGCGAAGTTTGCTATGCAAATGCACGAAAACTGGAGAAGTCAGGAAAGAGAGATACTGATATATTGTTGAAAAATTTATTATTATCACCAAAAAGAGCTACTGCATATAAAAAAAAAAAAAGCTTAAGACTGAGAAGGAACCCGGTAATATTATTCTGATGAAGCTTCGGCTCAACAGTTTATTATGTTTTATAATTAATGCTTGTATCATTAGAATATTCGATCCTATTATAAAAACTTCCAAGTTCTACTCTAAAATCAATTAATTTTTTTAACTTGTTTAACAAAATAAGAAAACTCATTCAAAATTAATATTAAATATAAGTCTATAAGAAAAATAAAATAGGTGATATTTTGATTAAATAACTTTTTAGTGTCCTTCTTTATCCGTTTTTAATTTTTCGCTTTTGATGTTATATTATATTTTGTTGAAAATATTGTTGTTTTTTTAGGAATTAAATTATTTTTCCTGTATTTGTGATGCTATCTCCTAACATCATTTTTGATTTCTTTCTATTTCTAGATTTTGAAAGTAGCTGCCATATAGCGGGCAGTCTTCTAAAATGTGAGTGATGGTCAGCTGAAAAATGCATTTTCACAATTAAGAGATGTGTCTTTAGTAATAAGGAATCGTCTTCAGTACTAAATTTTTTTTCTTATTAATAATAAATTATTTGTAAATATTTTGTAGTTTTTTATATGAATTCCTTTATTGACTTTAGTCTTAGTAAGTAGATCGCTGAGACATCGCACTGTGCATCCGCCTTTTTCACAGAGATACTGAAAATAAACTTTAAAATACTGCATTGAATACCTACTGAGATACTAGTAATAAACATTAAAATCCTTGCTTATCTAAACAATGAGAAGTATAACCGGTTATTGCAACTACACTTAAATTATTTGGACAAAATAATATATTTAATAGCCAATTAAAAGGGAGTCACTGACGATCACTCAACGTCAATCTCCAAAATATAGATCCTTGAACGACCGCGAGTGTTAAATCCTGTGTGGATTTTTTGGAGTGATGCAGAGCGGCTAGCATACCATCGGTCCATCACGACACGCTAAAATCCAATCACTTCAACCGGATAGCTAGTGTAGAAAACTGATCGAGTAGAATGATGTACTACACAGTCAATGGGCTGTGCTATAATAATGAATGCCTATCATGAAATATAATGAATATGAAGTACAACTCCCGATTGGTATTTGGCAGCCGAAATTAAATACGTTACTTGAAATGGCATAAAACTTTTTAATGCCAAATTTTAAAATAATTCGATCATATCTAAAAATCTTTTTTTTTTTTCTGAAATCTATCTAGAGGTACAAGAAAAGTACCACTCCCGATTGGCCAATTTTAAACAAAATCTAATATATTATTTATGATGATATAAAGGTCTTATATACTAAATTTTAAATGTTTTGCATTATATTTTAATAGAATTTTTGATGAAAGTTCATTATGACATTAAAGTGAAGTACCACTTCCAGTAGTCATAAAAACCCAATCTTCTCTGTCAATACTCTAAGAACAGGGTAAGTATATTTAATATGGATTCCCAGTCACATTAGCATTGTAGACAAAGAGCCCGCAGACCAAGCATCCCGAGAGGCACTCTCGTTTCCTGGCCGATGCACCACCGTTCTCATCCCATCGGAAATCAGTAGACCTCTGAAAATGGAAATATCAGAGAGCTGGCAAGCCCTATGGGACGCAAACCCTCTAGTCAATTAAAATTTATCCAAAAAGTGGCAAAACCATGGTCTACATCCTACCGCAGCAGCAGCAGAGAGGAAGTCGCCCTGACCCGCTTAAGAACAGGCCACACTGGGCTCACGCAGTCACACATCAGAAAATGGCACCTCCATGAGGCCAATATTGTAACTCCGTTCCTACGGTTAGGGATATTTTTGAGGAACACGCTCACTATATCCGAACAATAAATAGGATAGGACTGACCCCAAATTTATCTAAAGATCTTAATGACAATAAAACTTCGTTAAGATTAGTATTTAAGTTTTCGAAAGCACCTCTCTTTTCTAAATTATAGCATTATAGAACTTTCTCCATTTTTTTCTCTTTATTAATTAATTAATTTTTTAATCATCTATTATTTTATTTTTTATTTTTATTTTATTTATTTTTTCATTTTTTGTTCCAAATCTGAATAGATCAAACAAACCATAGACGTTAATGACCTAAGGATTTTACGCCTACAAAAACAAACAAGTATCACTTTCTGACAGCCAATTTTAAACAAAATCTAAATTTATATGTTGATATAAAAGTCTTATATACTAAATTTGAAATGTTTTGCATAAATTACATGGATATCTCAACCTGGAATATCTCATACATCGATATCTCATACAGCTGGAAGAGTATTATTTTAAAACATATGAGAGGAAGGTTACACTTTGTAAACTAATTGATATTGTTATATATATGTGGTGAACAACATTGTAATTTTATTTATTCTTTTCAGACTAAATATTATCTTGTGTGTTTACAAATTTACAAATAAAATTACAATTCTTGAAAAAAAGAGAAGAACGATGGCTAAGGTTATATGTTACCAAAATTATATGTTCATATAATAAAGAGAAGAGAAGATGAGTTCGAATTAGCTGTATTGTCAGAAGATAAACTATTGTGGTTTATCCTTCCCCTAGAATTTCAGAACCTAGTGGAACATGAATTATCGATGTAATTTACATATATTAATATAATATTTGATGAAAGTTTATGGCCTTAAAGTAAAGTGCCACTTCCGCCTGGCCAATTTTACCCAAAATCTATTTTATTATTTATATTAATAAAAGAAGCCTTAAATATAAAATTTGAGAAGTTTTGCATTCTATATTAATAAAATTTTTAATGAAAATTTATTCTGACCTTGAAGTAAAATATCACTTTTGGTGATTATATAGTAACCAAAAAGAGGAGCACAACTTGATTTTACAAAAATCTTAAATACAAAATTTCAACTTTCTATCATTAAATGTTTTTTAGTTATATCAGATACGAACGAATGCACGTACGGAAGTCACGACGAATCCGTAGTCAAAATGGATACAATACTTTCTTTACTGTGTGTACTAGGAAGTAATAATTGTTGTTCAATAAATACAGTATAGCAGTATAACTGATACTGAACTACTTATTAGAGATTATTATTTTAAAATTTGTTTCGAATTTTAGGGATTAATCCAAATTAAATGCGGGCGAAACCGCGAGGAACAGCTAGTTATAATAAAACGAAACTTAGATTACTCCAGAAGGGTCGACCATGGAATGGCTGAGCATCCGTCAAAAAGGGTTCTCGAGAGCTGAGAGGGAATATCACCTGGCGGGGACAATACCGACTGTATCTCCTCGGATAATCGCCCCCTCCTCCCTCCCCCCCCCTCCTGCCATTTATAGGAACTGGGTGAGATTAAACGCTACTCTGTTTAAATATTCCAGCGGTGCCCCTCCCTTAGTTTGATATTAATATCCTCTGGCCTTTTTGAGCGGGGATGATATATTTCCTTTAAATTACGGTCGCTTTGTTTCAATTGAGAAAATAGCAACTCATAAAGCGAAATGCGGAGAGAGAATTATTTTGTAATGGCCTACGGGAATTAATATAACGAGATTTTTTTTTTTTTTTTTTTTTTTTTTTTGTAAAATGGGTACCTGGAATTCGTGAACCAAAAGAACGAGACTTCGGATCACCGTGAAATTAAAAATGAATTAAGGATATTAAAAAAACATCAAAATATACAGTCATTAAAATATATATATATATATATATATATATATATATATATATATATATATATATATATATATATATATATATATATATTGGTATCATTGTTCGATTGTTTTATCCGATATAACGTAATATTGATATTAAAATTTGAGGATTGAAAACCGATATATTTTCCAAACAATAAAGAATAAAATTAATATATTTTATTAAAGGGCAATATACTATATTTCTCCCAGGTGTAATCTCCCATTGTCGAATGACTTTAGACTCCCAGCAATATGTAAAATAATAAATGCAGAAATTTTAATTATGGACAATGGGAGAGAAATAAACAGAAAATCAAAGAAAATTCTGATGATGAGGAAATTTTCCCCGAAACGTTAATGGAATAAAGAAGAAGATTATACCTGGGAGTTGTAAATTGCCCTCTAATTAAATAATTACAGGAACTTCCTGAGAAATTATAAGATAGGAGAAAATTAATATATTGTATTTAAAATAAAAACAACAATAAACAACGAAGGGTTAGACAAACAAAGAACAAAAAAATAAACTTGAAGTGTGTTCTTGTCGTGTTACTATCTTTGGTGGCTGTGTTCAAATCAGTAATTTTCTTGCCGGTTTCTGGTAAGGAATATAAATAACGAAATATATCATGTCGATAGTTTTCAAATATATCGAAATTGTTGTTAGAATTAGGAATAAAAAATATCGATAATTCGATATATGTCGGGACACGATCTTTTTAATATTTGAAACCAGAAGAAGAACGTGATTTTTACATCCAACATCCCTAAAGCCCCCTCATTTCAAAGGATTAGAAGTATCGAGGCCCAATATATCGAAATATCGATTTTTTTTTAACTTTATCGAAGTACCATTACGATATATTTGATAATTATCCATACGATGTATAGAGATATATTTTTTAGATTTTCACATCCTTAAAATTAATTATTCATACATCTGAACTTATTTAAGCACTTCCGAATGAGATATCATTTATAATATGCAATTAAAATAATTTTTTTTATTATTATTAATTTTGATGTATTTCGAAAGACATTCATTAAAATGCCTTTTATGTTTTATGTTAAAACTCGATTCTGTTCCACGCTGGGAAATGCAATATTGGCTTAAGGAAAAATTCTAACTAAATCGAGAACTTCACATATATCTATAATGAATAATAATAATTATTGATGTTGCTTAATGAAATGTGATGTTTATGATGAAATCAATAAGCGGTTTGCATTTGACATAGTATTTTTTTGTTATAGTACAACTCGACGTTTCGGCCGAATGATTTGGGCCATCGTCACGGCTGATATTAAATCAGAGATACAAAAGAGATATATGTTTAGTAAAAATACAAATAATAAAATCTTATCACTAACTTATCTGTAATTTTCTTTTATTATTAGTATTTTTACTGAACATATCTCATATCTCTTAGGTATTTCTGACTAAATTTCAGCCCTGATGATGGTCCACCAGATTGGGCCGAAACGTTGCACAATGGGCAAAATCATCAGTTTAGGCGGGAAAAACTTGTAGAAAAAAATAGAAATAGAAAATCCTTTCAAACTTGTAGGAGTGATGTAAAACTATTATTTTATATATTTAAAAACCTATCGAATCAGTATGAGACTATATAGACATATGATTTTGTACAATGTTAGTGTTAGTAATTTTTTATTAATGACTTATTAAGCTTTGAATAAAAAAACAGATTAAAATACGAGTATAATTGTTTTTTAAAAAAAGAAACTGGAATGTTTATCCAGAAAGATTTTATGACATTTTTTCGAAATTTTTCGAAATTTTGTCGCTTACATGACCGCTAAATGGGCTTTCAGAGGTTCCATAATAATGTAATTTGAATAAACATCTTAGAAGAGAATATTTTACTAATCTTTAGTTTCGGTTTCACCCAGGCCTCGACCCTTAGCGGAACTTGGTTGGCCGGGGGATGGCTCATCACATTTTTAAAAGTATATCTTCATTTTATTTATTATTTTAAGTTATAATTTGTTTCTAATATCTATAGCTACAACTTTTATAATAATCAATGCCAATATCCGGCTGGGGTATTGTTACTTCTAGGCCCAAGTTAAACCCTGTATGATAAGGGGAGGGGGGGGGGGGTCAACATTTCGAAGGGCTGCTTTGATTTCATCCACTCTATTATTTATAAAAATAGTATTCTTTTAGTCAGAACTATAAAATCTCAAAAAAAAAAAAAAAAAAAAAAAGCTTTATCAGGCAAATCGCAAAAATTCACAATAGGATTATCAAAAAAGATGGTTTTAACTTTACACAAAGTTAAAACCAAACAGAAATAATCGCAAAGTGAGATAGCTACTAATGCCATTGCAGGGAATTGGCTGCAGTCATATAAACACAAAAAGGTTACAAATTTTACTGCTTGTGAATATTGCTAGGCATAAAATAGTCGTGGGTTGCAACTTCCCACCTACTGATAACATCTTATACCCCGAAATTTCAATTTTTTGACATTACTTTTATCCATCTAAATTAGTGAGTTTGCCCACTGTGCGTCGGCTCTTACAATAAAAAAATATAAACTCTGTTGACTGCATCCCGAATATTTATTTCATTAAATCTATAATGAAACTTATTTGGGCATAGAGTACAGTAAAATTAAGTAAACGCACTAAATAAGACACGCGTAGCACATCCAAAAAAAAAAAAAAAAGCTGAACATGTCTTTAATTTAATTTCGTATTTGTTGATACTACCAACTTCAGGTTATTACGGTTAATAGAATGAGGACAATTGGATACAATTTGGGCGCGAAAAGAATATTGACTCCTGGAGCCGCTGTCCAGGCGGAACTGCTGTCCTATCCAAAACGTAATTTGACTGTGAAAGGACACAAATATTCAAGTTGACTGGAGCAACAACAACAAGATAATTCTATGGAGACTGGCAGCCGCAGGAGAAGCAAACCATTACTTAATAAATTGTTCTCGAATATTCGATACCGCCGAGTCATTGCTAGCCTCAACTCCACAGCACTACCCTACCAATGTTATATTAATAGAGACCTCTGTATTTAATATAAATTGAACTCTGTTGAGAGCAGCTCTTAATTAAGTCATGTTAAGTGGAGCTTAGTTCGTATTTAATTAATGCCCATAGCTAAATTGTTTGGCGAGTAAATTCAATATCCTACAAATATAACATTAGAACCAGTATAGATGCAATAGTAGTATGTAAATTATACTCAAAGTTCAAGATTAAAGGCGGGGAGACTACGATCTTGAGCGGACGGAAGGATTTTTTTTTATTATTCCATATTTGGATTCTACGTACATTCAAACATAATACCTCAAATTTTGAGGGGAGAATTTTTTTTCTTGGTCGATTACAAATAATATAATATAATAATATATAATGAAATAATAATAATATAAATAATTATAAATAAAAAATAATAAAACAAACTTACTAAACCGTAAAAAAAAAAAACATTCACACGATTATCATTTGCACTATATTATTCTCATAAACTAAATATGGAGGTTATAATATAAAAATATTTCAAAAATTAAAATGTTCTCATTTTTTAAAGGAGAAGGGACGCCTTCCCCCTCCCCCACGCCTTCCTCTGGATCCACCAATAATATGCAACATATAGTATAATAATAAGTTGAGTATAATAAATATAGTATAATAATATGCAACAGCTACTTTAATCGCCCCATTTTTTCCTGCGCCCCTGAGGAATACGCTAGATTTTCTTTTTACTCTGGAGTCCATGATCCAAAGGAACATTAACGACACTTTTTATTTCACTTCCTCTCTTAATGGCGGCGTTAAGTCACATTTCCTATAATTTCCGAGTTATAAAGGATGCCAGATGTGACATTAGCCGAGCTAATAGTTTATAGAAGCCAATGAAATTCCTTAACTAATTTACCGAAAGTCTGTTCATAGAGCCAATGAATCAGTTTAAAAATAAATGCAATTTTACACAGTTTAGAAATAATTAAATACATTCTAAATAACACATTATAGTTTAATTCTCTGAGTTAAAGAGGTTTTTCACGCCTGGGCTCAATAATTAAAAATAATATAACTTAAATAATTTTTGGTTGACCGTATGCATGATAATGAAGGGTAGGGAGGGGTTCGGATGGCGGTAAAGAAATGAATCTAAGGAGATATAGTTAAAATATTTGTACTAAACCAACGTTTCGACCCACATTGCAGGTCGTCAGGTCATCAGGGCTAAATGAAAAACATACAAAATTATGTCATTTTTGCATCTTGTTTATTGAGCCCCGGTGAAGACCTGCAATGTGGGTCGAAATGTTTATTTATAATAAATAATTAGGATTGATAAATTATTTGTCACTTCTATAATTTTGTTTTAATTGAAAACTAGTTTCGAGAGTCATCACATTGATCTTCAGTTCTAAAAACACAAAATAAGCAATTAAAATTACAGTTAGGTATTAAATGTAATATAAATTAGTATTATAAAATATTTATGAATTATGAATTTAATTGAGGCAAGAAATTAAAAACATGTTGGCACTCACCAAGTTTTAAATAGATTATATCAAATTATATTAAACCTTGGTGAGTACCAACATGTATTTGATTTCTTGTCTTAATTAAATTCATAATTCATAAATGTTTTATAATACTGATTTATATTATATTTAATTTAATATGTATAATAATACCAAACTATATTTTGAATTGCTTATTTTTGAATTTTTGTATGTTTTTAAAACTGAAGATGAATGTATAACATTCGAAAATAGTTTTCAATAAAAACAAATTTACATAAGTGGTAAATAATTTATCAATCCCTAATTAGATTGATCCTTCTATACCATCATGCGGATGTCTACTGATTATAATAAATAGTTAAACTATTTTGAAATTTATTTTTTGGCCGTCACTGAGACTATCTTATCCTTCATTATTGGTAAAACCTTAAGTTCTTTTCGGCTTCTTGAATAGTGGTTACATTCATATTTGTTACTTAAACCTACTGGTGACGACAATATGGTGTATTATATAATATCGATAGTAACGATGTATTATATCTACACGTCAGAGGTATACTACTAAAAGTAACATTGTTAATGTTTTACAGAGGAGACGAAAGAAGTTTCATATCCTACTATATTGATTTTTGTGGATAGTGGTCAGTATTTATTTTTGAAGTGTTGAATATTTAATTACCATGTTACTTATACACGAAAAATATGGCCAGAATAATACAAATATGATAATAAAATCCAAATCAACAAGATTGGACTTACGGTACTTTAGCTCTGGCGTACTTATATTACGTAGCCGATAACAAACAAATTTCAGCAAGACCGGAGCAATATCTACAGGAGAAAAAGGAATGCAGTATTTGCACATTAGACTCAAATATTTAACAGCGACAGAAGAGACCTCCTATACTGGCCCTTCTCTTCTTCAATTGCTCTGGCCCCCTTGAAAATTTATCAGAGAGAGGAGACAAGACAGTGTTAACGTTCACATCATTATAAATATTTTACAATGATGGCTATCGGGCAAAATCGGAGTGTCATTTAAAAATAACTAGTTGTTCGTTATGGTCTGATATATTCTTTGCCACATAATTGAAGGGTTTAGGGATAAAACCAATTTACAGTATTTTTTATGGATAACGAGTTAGCAGTACCAAGGAGTACTCACACAACGTACACACATATCGACGTCGTTTTATAAAAAAAAATGCGTAAGCGCCATTCAGCAAACTTTACAGGAAAAAACATGATACGATTTTTCCCCCCAAAATAAAATATTTATTTTTAAATTTATTCTTTATTGTGTATAATAGGACTTTATTAAGGTGATAAAACCTTCATAGTTACAATATATTTTCAATGTTTCTAGCACTGGTTAAGGCCAGAGTGACGACTGAAAGTTGTTAGTATAGTATTTGGTGCGTACGTCATCAATAGTCGATTTTTAGACTATTTCCAATTTTTTTTCTCGATATATCGTGAGCGGGAATTACTGAAATTTCGAATTTTGGGCGCTTAAGGCTTTTTCAAAAACGATATCTAACATTGAACCAGTTTAAAGCTGTAATACATAGCGATAAAGTTTGGGTATGCATGGCGAATCTATGTTGGAAAACTTGACACACGAAACATATGGTTTTTATTTCGATCCTTTCTCAAAGGATAAGGATAATGGGGATGTTTACATTTTTTTTTTTTTTTTTTAATGATACCTTACCCTTTAATCCCCTGCCTGTTTTCCAATTAAGTTGTTTGAAAGCTTTGTGTCTTAACAGGTGGTTCAGTTTCGTGAAATTTTCGGTCTTGATTTTCTGAATGAATATTGACAAAGAGTAAGTTATAATTTTTTTATATTATTTATAAAAAAAACGCAGCAAATTATTACACAACGGCTTATTATTTCCAAATAGTAATATTTCAAAAATATCTGGTCTGTCTATAGATAGGAATTTCCGTATTGCTTTGGTTCACAGTTTAGATAATTAGATTATCTTTTTAATGAGCATTTAGGGTGCTTCGGGAAAGGAACATGTGCAGAATACATTATTAAAGATGTCTACCAAGTTCAGCAAAGAAATTAAGCAGTAGCCACTTGAGGAGCAGAAATTTGAAGCTTAAGATGATCGCCGTGAGAGTGCCGAACTGGGAGTGTTAAGAAGCTGTCTCGTTATAATATTAATTGATTTAGGAAGAATATTACATTGTGTTTTTGAAACATGAAAAAAGTTTGGTTTGATATTTTTGCTGGAGAACATAAATGTAGCAGGACAGTGTTGCAACATTTTTATGCAAAATTTAGAGATATGCTCATATTTTTTAAAATTTCTGTTATTATTCTTATAATCAGTCATTTTTATCTATGAATATTTTCTGATTTTTTTTTCTCCCGACAGATTTTTATACCAGAACTAAAAATATTTTTCCATCAACAAAATGAAAAAATATATATATCTTTTACAGCACTCGCTAAGCATATTGGACCAGGTTTCAAGAAGCGATTGACATCCAATTGGATAGCGATGAAAATAATTTAAAGGAGAAAATATATATAACCCCTCCTCAGGCTTCTATTTTGACAGATGAGGATTCCATACCAAATAAAACCATATTTGTATTTACATTTATCTTCCTTTAATAAATTAATGGTAATTAATTGTATTTATAATGAATCATACACCACCATTTGCATAAGGCTTTGTTTTGTTAGGTTGTGGCCCATTTTCTTTTCGGTCGATTTCGTTTGTATTATGTTTTTCTCATCGATAGATCTTCCTTTTCTTCGGTTTTAACATTGTCTAACCGCTGTGAGGTTTGGCAACTCAACACAGTTGAGCAGCGACTCGAAATTTTTCCTGGTTTTTTTCTTTTGCGTCCTGTTTATAATGTGTAATTGTAATAATGTGCAACCATAAAGTTTTGGTGTAAATTAAGTTGTTTTTTTTTGTTAAAGGAGACAAATTTTCGATACCCCACTTTTGAAACGTAAATGCTTTTTGGGCCCTTTATAAATGGTACGCAGGATTTCTGCTCTTCTAATAAAATATATTTTTTCATTTCAATATCATTTTTTAAATTTATTATTGAAGACTAAAGTAAATAAAAATAACACTAAAATCAAAATTTTAATGGTAAAATATATCAGTTGACATCCGCATGATGGTATAGAAGGATCGATTTAATTAGGGATTGATAAGTTTGATGAGTACCTTTGGTTACCTTGGTGAGTACCATCATGTGTTTGATTTCTTGCCTTAATTAAATTAATAATTCATAAATGTTTTATAATACTAATTTATATTACATTTAATTTAATATATATAATTATACCAAACTGTATTTTGAATTGCTTATTTTTGAATTTTTGTGTGTTTTTAGAACTGAAGATGAATGTATAACAATCGAAACTAGTTTTCAATAAAAACAAAATTATACAAGTGGCAAATAATTTATCAATCCCTACTTGGAAAAAAATATATTCATGTTGTAATGGGTTATATTTTAAAGTGGTTTAATTCCTCACCTCTTCAATTATAATGGTATTAATATGATCTAATATGTGATTAGAGATTGAAGTAGACTCAAAACCGTTCTTGGGATGTTGGAGATCGAGAGTAATAAAAAAACTATGTTTTTTTTTTTTTTAATGTTTCTAACTTACCGCTCAATGAAAAATGTTATGACCGGAAAAGGAATAAAAACTTGACATTCGCCACTTATTCTAAGGTATTAAGTGAAATGACCTATAAGCAAACAACTTAAGAGAGAATCTTTTAGTGAGCCTGTGCTAGTTTGAAGGAAGAAGGTATTACCCCCTCTATCTAGCCTCTAAACATCATATGCCAAGCCTGTTGAGGAGAAACGTTTTAAACTCAATAGTAATAATCGATTTCTGCCATTTTAGCTACTGTGATTTACGTAAAAAAAAAATAAAATAAACTCACACTTCAGTCTTGTGAAAGTTTTGTTGGTTGTAATGAGATTCAGTTCCATATTTTTTTTTTATTAATCTGTTTTAAAAAACAATTTCTAGTGAAAATTTTGTTTGTTTTGTGTTTGTATTGCAACTAACTCCGATACTTTTCAAATTTTATCTTTAAAAAAAAAGTCTTTTATTTTACGAAGGAATCATTCATCTCGTCCTTAGACTTTAACAAGACCTTTGACATCACCTGAACTCTAAACATCAACAATTTCTTCAGCTATCACTCCACTAAAAAACTAAATTAAAAAATAAATATAATAATATACAAGTAAAAATAAAAATAATTGCTCACGATGCTTTGATAAGAATAAATAAATTACAAAAAAAAATCATTATTTTTAATTTAGTTTTTTAATTGATTGAAGTTCCAATCAGCTTATGAATTTGTACAGTTGATTAAAATAAAATAAAACAAATCAAAATGTTTAACAATAGATTCAAGATGGTTGTTATTTGGCAAGCATGCTGTCTGAAAATATGTAGTGGTAAATTGATGTAGTGGGGAACGCTTTTCCTTCATCGAGCATAACCTCCCGGTCTAAACTCCGCCCACAAGATCTTCCCATAAATTGTTTGCCTATTTACAATTCTTTCCTGAAATACTGATTACTCGCTCAGTAAAAGCAAGCAACTCGCTCTTTTTAAATAGTTCATGAGCCGATTACCTGACTCAATAAGCAGAGATTAGTCACGGTAAATAAAACAAACTTTGGATGATTAACAATGAAGTATAATGTGTCCAGGAGTTTAATGGAAATATTTCATTTCGTTTGTTCAATACATTGCAATTCTTAATCACGGAAAAAAAAAAAATATATATATATATATATATATATATATATATATATATATATATATATATATATATATATATATATATGAGAATTTTTCTATTAAAATAAGTACAAATCATATTAAAAAATTGTTTTTGTAAGTTCCTAAATAACGTAGTTTGAGCCATTGTATGGCACAATACAAAAGTAATAAACTCACTAAATATTATGTTTTGAAACTCTTAAGAAGGTCCGAAGTTCAAAAGTGACAAGAAACCATTGTGTGAGAACTTATCAAAATTTATTGACACAGAGTCGTAAACTTTTAGGAGAGTTATGATTTTCTTCGAGGCCAAATGTCAAAGGAAAATGTTCTTCTTCTGAAGTATCTTTTGCTATTTAAATATTTAATTTTATCTATAAATTTGGGAAAAATGATTTAGATTTTTAAAAGCAAGAGAATATATAGTGATTTATTATTTATAGTGCGTTTACTTTGATGCAGTAAACTGCAGTAATTCAGCTTCAAATTTGTCATTATTAATAAATACCATAAAAGAGAAAATATAAAAAATGTATTAATAAAAATATATAAACTACGAATATATTCTTTATTTAAAAAATTGATATAAATAAATCAAATCTAACCATACCAGAGCATATCGAGGTAGTTTTTTTAAAAAGGCGTAATCGCAATTTAGCAAACTTTACAGAAAATACATGAAACGATTTTCCCCCAATTAACAATATATTATTTTTTATTTTATTCTTTGTTGTATAAAGTAGGAGTTTATTAATCTGGCGAAACCCTTATAATTATTATATATTTTAGTGGATTCTAGCACTGGTTAAGGCCAGAGTGATGATTGAGTCGTTAGCACTAGGTGCTTACATCATCAATATTCGATTTTTAGACCATTTCCAATTTTTTTTCTCGATATATCGTGAGCGTGAATCGACAGAGGTGATATTTACATCCCATAATCGATTGAATCGTATTTTTCGAATTTTGGGCGCTTTACCATTTTCAAAAAACGACGTCGATATGTAGATTAGTACAACGACTAATTAATAACTTATCCATCTGCTACAGTACCGATAACTCTTCGGCCCAGATTAGAGTCTGGCTTTGTTAAATTTTTTGTGTGTACTTTTCTGTTCTTGCCGTATGCCAACTATGTGTTTTTTTGTTTTTTTTTATTTCACATATAGTTTTCGTATAAATTAGGCTAGAGGCACCGTTTTTAATAATATGCATTAGTTTACATAATTACAATAGTTTACAATAAATTACCTTACAACTAGGTTAGAGGGCACCATTCTTAGATAATTTAAAATTGTTTAAAGATTCTAATTTCGTTTGAATATTAAATAGTTTGATTATGGTATTAGGATCCTTTTTTGTTTGACTCCACTGTCTTGGCTGCTGATTTTATTTTTTCTTCTTGCTTCCTTCTGCAGTTCATAATCGACTAATATGTGTTAAATTGATAGTAATGGACACATTTTGCTGGCGGTTTTCCTTTCATTAAGTAGCCATGCGAAAGTTTCGAGTGGCCGATGCTCAACCTTGTGATGGCAACTTCTTCTTTTCATCTTCAACTTATTAAGAACTGAAGCCAAGACCCCCCAAGATCCCCCTAAGTGGGTAATTATGTTATAGTTTTTGTTTATTTTTTTGTCAATTCTATTGTTTATTGAAAATATAAAAATCGTATAAATCTAAAATAGTTGGCATCCGCAAGATGGTATAGAAGGATCAATCTAATTAGGGATTGATAAATTATTTGCCACTTCAATAAATTTGTTTTATTGAAAACTCGTTTCGAATGTTATACATTCATCTTCAGTTCTAAAAACACACAAAAAATTCGAAAATATAGTTTGGTATTATTATACATATTAAATTAGATGTAAAATAAATCAGTATTATAAAATATTTATGAATTATGAATTTAATTAAGACAATAAATCAAATATATGTTGGTACTCACCAAGGTTTAATATAATCTGAAATAATCTATTTAAATCTTGGTGAGTAATTCATAATTCATAAATGTTTTATAATACTGATTTATATTACATCTAATTTAATATGTATAATAATACCAAACTATATTTTGAATTGCTTATTTTTGAATTTGTTGTGTGTTTTTAGAACTGAAGATGAATGTATAACATTCGAAACTAGTTTTCAATAAAACAAATTTATAGAAGTGGCAAATAATTTATCAATCCCTAATTAAATCTAAAATAAATCTACGACGAAAATTCATTTCTAAATGAGAACAAAACGTCTCTATATAAGCCCACTCTATATAAACTAAACAATCAACGTAGCGCCATTACATCTATCATCAGGACTCAGGAGCATAACCTTACTTTTAAGCGGACCAGAGAAATTACACCTCACCGCAACACCCATAAAAAAGCATCAGTTTTATAAGATATTAGGTTTTTCAGTCCTAATGACTGCAATTGGCGAAACGTTGACTGGTTAGTTATTTATTGCTAATAGAGGCTTTAGTTGGAATCTTTTCATAATAATTTAAAAACCATTTTAGTCTATTATTTGGAGTTTTTCTTTTATCAATTAAATCTAAAATAAAAGTTATACAAAATAATATTAATTGGCTTTAGGTAATTTAATTAATAATAATAACTCCTTGGACTGACCGTTACTTTGCTAACATGCTGCAGTGAACGCTCGTTTTATCCGGTTTAGGAAGCAATAAAACCATGCGCGTTATAGAAGTAGTCACGCTATAACGGAGGCAGAAAATTATATATAATAGGAAGGAAGATAACAAGTCATATAAAGCATAACGAAAAAAGAAATTGTCTTTATCGATGTATACTTATGCGATCAACAACAATACTATGATTGCTCATTATCTAATGGGATTCTAATTAATTTTGTGAAATAAATCAATTTAGATTAAGAGATAAAATACCATATTAATCCCACATAAATTAATGAATAAAAACTTTATTATATGATGAAGTTGGTCAGGCTTATTTAACATTTTTTTGTCCGTTTTCAAACAATATACTATTGTATCAATTATGCCTAATTATAAAATATTATAAACATATTACTAAAAGCAATATTTGATTTTTGATTTGAACTGTGCTGCACTTTCAGATATTTATTTTTCTCGCACATTTGGCAAAGTTCTTTTTCATCGGGGACATGGTATTTCTATTAAGGGTCATACTTGACTAGCAACTTTGCTTCATGGTCATTGCACCGAAACTCTTGCAGAAAAATAAGTTTCAGTGCAATGAACATGAAGTATATTTGTTATTCAAGTATCAATTGCCTCAATAGAAATGTCATGTAACCGATGAAAAAGAACTTCGATCAATGTGCCAAAAAAAGAATACGTGAAAATGCAGCACAGTTAAAATTTAAGAACGAATACCTAATGCTTTTAGTATTTTATAATTAGAAATAGGTTACACAATAATATTTTGTTTGAAAATAGCCTAAAAAATGTTAAATAAAGTCGAAACGTTACAAAAAATATATAATAATATGACTATGTAAATAAAGTTTTATTAATAAATGTATGTGGGATTAATATTAATATGGTATTTTATCTATTAATCTAAATTGATTAATTTTACAAGATATATACGGTACTTCGCTAATTCGTGTTTTTTTTCTCAAAAGTGTCAGTTATTATAAGTTTTTTGGCTTCGTAACTGATGGTTTCATTGGAAGAAAGCTTTGTGAATATCGAATAAAATTTCGACATATGGAAGAAAAAATGTTTTTATCAAACAAGCATTATCATCTTATTTTAAGATTAATCAGAAATTGGATTCAGGGCAGGGCCTGAGTTATCATATCTTAATTCGCGGTATAACGAGCCGCGTTATAATGAGGGTCCACTCTATTGTAATCATTCGTGGTTCCAGGACAGAAACTGGTTTTATTTTATCATATAAAGCTCGTAACTTAAATTAATTATTTTGAACATTTTATATGCAGCTTTCCTCACTCAGAAATATATTTTTTATATCAAGGCAGCGAAGACCTTTTCAGAGACAATGGCGCACTGCTGGAGTCGTTATATTATGTTAATTTCGGCACTAAGAGGAAGGGCGTTACACCAATATGGCGACACGCGTCCACCACAATCCGCCTCTAATTTTTAATACCCACATCCTCTCCTGGATCGGCCGCTTTATACCGCCAAAGAGATACGCTCTCTATATAGCCACTGCTAGACAGATATCTATACCAAGGCCGAAGTAATAGTAAATAGTTGGGGTCATTTAGTCGAGTAATGTCTTCTCTGTCCAAGGATCCATTAGGGTGCCTCAGCTTCCAGTTAACTATTTCCTTTATAGAACTTTTAACAACTCTATAAAAACTTTTAGAGTTATGGGCCGCTCTATGTGGGGCACTTAGCGATTCGAATTATTTAATTTTATTCTTAAAACCGATTCCCTGCTTAAACGCATCCAGACAATTCTTTCAAAATTGATAAACACTACAAGACTTTTCTTGATATTGTTTCTCATTGCACTAAATTCCATCAACTAGTTCCTTCTGCTAGCTGCAGGGGCTACCCCTTAATTTGGCAAGAATATATTTAATAGAATAAAAAAAATTATTTTTGTTTATGATGTTTTTTAAGGTCCTTGATAAGCTGATCTTTGAGTTTTAAAAGTGTTGGCGCATTTTTGGCTGTGATATGAAACATGTATCTTGTAGGATGCCAAAGAAGAATGACGCACATAAATCACTACTATATACTATTACGGTAGTATAGATCCCTTTTCCGGCTCTCAGGAGAGATGGATTTTGACGAATGAGGTATCAAAAGAAAGGGAATTTCACGGAGACGTGACGAATCCTGATTTTGTTTCTTAAAATCTTACAAGGGCTTAAATAAAAGTGATGAAAAAACTGGAAGGTTTCAAAACTTTCACGACTGAGAGTCGGCGGATCGAGACGGGATACGTTGGGTTTTAAAGATTTTGACGCGGGCACCAAGATCACATACGCTCCTATGGAGCGTATTGGTCCAGCGTTTTAAAGCTTAAAAACCTGCCGTTTTCGAGATAATGCACGATATAGGTTCGCACGGGTCCTATGCCATCTTGCGTACGTGTCGTTGTCATGGCAATTTTATATCAATTTGAGTCTGTTTACAAAAACTTTTAATCAGTGGGAAATTATATATTGTTTCCCATGTCCAACCCTAAAGGGCACTGCTATGTATGAATACTAAACATAGAAAATGTTATAGCTGGATCTCATTGCCTAACTGCTAAATTGAAGATATGTTTTCCAGTGGGGTAAGCTAATTACTTATCAAGTATGAACTGTAACTTCAACATAGTCATAACAAACTATTTAGCTTCACCAAATCTGTATGTTAAATAAACTTTTTTGGTAATATTATATATTGTTTCACTAATATCGCTTACACCTCGAATGTATTAGAGATTAGAATAAGCATTGATATCTAATGCGAGAGTTCTCGCTGGGGTATACTAGTTTAAGTAATAAAAGGCTTTTTTTATAAACAATATTGATATTAAACTTATTGAATATTGATACTTACTAAAATATTTAACATATATACTAACAAAAACATTAAATGAGGAATTAAAGAGAGGATATACCCAGCTATCCAAGTCATTTTTTACTCTTTGAAAGAAAAGAAACAAAACATTAAATGATATTGAGAAGACCCCATAAAGATAATAAAAGTGCTAAAAATAGATAAATAAAATAACTAATAATAAGAAACTCAATAAATTTTTATTTGAGATAAAATAAATTTGATTTACACTGATTTTTTTAAATTAATAAATACATTTGTGTAAGTTTATTTTTTTTTTAAATCAATAATGCGAATCTATTAACTTATAACATGATCTGAAAAAAAATCCTCATTCCATAAGCCGAATTGACAATGTATTCTAAAGGATACAGACGGTAAAATATAATTTTCTAGGCAAATATCAAGTGAATAAATTTAGTTTAGTTTTTTTTTTTTTTTAAATCAATATATACATAACAACGCACGAAAATCTTAATTTTAAACCGATAAATTTAGAGAAGAAATAATCAAAAGCTGAATTAAAAGCTACCTAACCGGAGATCGACGCCATTTTAAAAGTGAATTGTACCACTGTAACAATTTCTAAAATTAACAATCTTCCACAGGTGGAAGATTTAACCAAATTTAAGCTAAAAATCGGGAAAAATCATGTATCTTGCAGGAAACACTGCAAAATTAATTAGGCTAACTGAGGCTTAGCCTAATTAATTTAGAAGATTAATTAGGCTTCCCAAGAGAAGGAATTCTAGTGTAGCCCCGAGAATCGAAATCGCGCAATAAACAAGAGATGGTCAGTTATTAAAATAGTGATACTTTATATAAAGTATATCTGTGCGCTTTTGACTAGGATCTATATCAGGATAGAGATAAGAATGCACTGTATTCAATTGAAGCTTGAAAACCAGCTGGTTCCGGTGAAATTGTTTCATTTTGAGAACAGAATTTTCTAAGGTAATTTAGAATTACATTCTCGAAAAATTTTCCCGTGTGAGGTTACAAACAGACTGGACGGTAGTAGGAAGGCACATTACCACTAAAATATTTCCAAACTTTTGGGATTATTCCATCAAAAAAATTCTGTGATATCCACATTACACAAATAAAGATATATCCATTTGAAATCACTTAGTTTATATAAATTTTGTAGCTCGATATTTTTTTTTTCAGTAATTCCTTTTCAATTAGTGATATCAAAACTATTTTTCGAGTTAAAACATTTTTCAGGCTGATATTTTTTTTTTGTAGCCTTTTTAAATTTGCTCTTAAAATAATTTTAAAAAAACGTCTCTAGCTCTGCTAATTTTGCAGATATCAAAACAAAAAAAAAACTAAAAATATGTTAATGATGTGCTCTACACTTTTCTTCTGCACAAAGGATCACCCAATTATTGAGGAAAGTGGTTAAATTCACGAAAATTGACCTAAATCGAGTCCATTAAGGAAAAGGGACAAACCTTTATTTATTTATTTTTTTTGTATATTAATCACTCATCAGAGCAGGGCAAAAGTACGACATATAAGAATGTTCTTATACAAATATGAGCAATGGGACAACAGTTTTACATATTTGACAAATATTGATAATGATATTGATGGCAGATAATGATTACTTGAAAATGGACAAGGATAAGTCCCAAATGTCGTTATAAATTATTGAATGAAGTGATGAACTATATACGGGATAATTTCCTGAAATATAATAATTTTAAAATTCTTATATGCCCTTATATTCGTATGAAAACTGGAAAGTGAAATTTTGAACTCGTTTGGAATAATTTCTTGTATAGTTTTGTTACAATATTGCTAGCTGTAGGAATTTCAATAATGGTTTTCAGATTTTAAAGAAAATATCTATACCAACCCCAGCCCTGAATCCATTTTGACTAGTTTCATCCTGACATCTGAGCATACGTTCGTTCGTATCTCGTATAACTTAAAAACGGTTTGCTGTTGAAAGCTAATATTTTGTATTTGGGATTGCCGTAACATCTAGTTGTGAACCTGTTGTTTTTTTTTGTCGCTACATGATTACCAGAAGTGGTAGTTTACTTGAAAGTCATAACGGATTTTCATCAAAATTATATTAAAATATAATGCAAAACGTTTCAAATTCAATGTATATAAGATTTACATATTAATAAAAATAACATACTTTATTTTGGCTAAAATTCGAAAGCGGTAAGTGGTATTTTACTTGAAGGTCATATTAGGCTTTCATCAAAAATTATATTCAAAAATAATGCAGAACATCTCAAATTAAGTATATAAGAATTTTACATCATTATAAATAATATACTAGATTTCGGTTAAAATTGGCTTGCCGAAAGTGGTACTTCACATGAAGGTCATTATAAACTTTCATCAAAAAACTTAAAAATTATGAAACTGGTACAGTTTATGCCCCTTTATAATAAGAACATAAAACAAAAATATGGCGACTGAGACTCCTCTAAGTATCGAGGAACATGATTAAATATGGCGACTGAGACTCCTCTAAGTATTGAGGAATATGATTAAAAACGCATTGATAAAATGAGACATTTAGAGCTGATAATGTGTATTAATGAAAAGAGACTTCTTTGATTTATTCAATGTATGAGTGAAGTAACAATTCAATTAAAGATGATATAAAGAGCTTTGAATTAGGATACTCAGCGTTAATTGAATTTCTAGATTATAATAGATAAGCAAAGTTAACTAATTATATAATTAACAGGAGATTAGTAAAATATAGCGAACAAATAATAATCCCCGCCCGGGATAAATACTTCGTTAAACCGCTAAGCCACCGGAGCTGCAACCCTGATTTAGCTGCCTCCAGTCCTGCCAACATTGCCGGCAATAAATTACCTCTCCCAAGAGAGGGGGTAATTAATCAAACTCTGGGGCTCGAGATAAAGAAAACTCTCTCGCCTTGTCTCGAAGCCAAGAATAGCATTAAATCTAACCAGATGGCTTGTGTATGTATATATATATATATATATATATATATATATATATATATATATATATATATATATATATATATCACGGATATCTATGGACTTTATATATATAGTATATACAAGTCTTTAGTAGAAAAGACTTAACGATAATATATATTATGCGGGTGTTAGCGTGGAACACTATTTCAATTCCGGTTTGGCAACGTAGGTTCTTTTCCACTGGTACATTATTTCCTCTGTAAATCAAATGGCCGACTAAAAAGTTATAAAAAAAAAAAAAAAAATCCACCGGCATATTTAAGTGATTTTATTTATCATACTGCACCTATGAAATGGTTTATTTTAATTTTAAGATGACTCAATTGATGCATGGTATTTAACCTAGCTGATTTATAATTTTGTGCTATTTTTTTATTATTATCTTAAATTAATTTGCCTTAAGATCAATTAAAACAGCAGTTTTTGTATTTATTTGTTGACGTTTCGGGAATGCTTTGCTCCCTCCCCCCCTTTTCAGCATCTTTAATTATAATGTAATGTATATTGTAATTTACAATATAAGACAACTCACTCTTGGTCTTCGCAATTTACTAATGCAATTATTTAAGAAAAAAACATTTATAAATTATGAATTTAATTAAGACAAGAAATCAAATATATATATATATATATATTGGTACACACTAAGGTTTAAGTATATTATATCAAACAGAAACCTGTACAAATTTTTCTGTTTGATATAATCTACTTAATCAGTTGACATCCGTACGATAGTATAGAAGGATCAATCCCTAACTACTTAAACTTTACTGTGAGTGCCAACATGTATTTGATTTCTTGTCTTAATTAAATTCATTATTCATAAATGTTTAATAATACTAATTTATATTACATTTAATTTAATATGTATAATTATACCAAACTGTATTTTGAATTGCTTATTTTTGAATTTTTGTGTGGTTTTAGAACTGAAGATGAATGTATAACATTCGAAACTAGTTTTCAATAAAAACAAAATTCTAGAAGTGGCAAATAATTTATCAATCCCTAATTAGATTGATTCTTCTGTACCATCATACGGTTGTCAGCTATTTATTATCTATGGTACAGAAATTGTTAATTTCTCCTATACTATATACTATAAGTTATAAAATTATGTATACGGCGTTTTAGGAGATACTCCGGGGATATCCTTAAACGAAAACGGGGACTGGAGAGATGAGCCGAGGATCCTCCTGGCGGTCATGAATATTACATGGGGGAGTGATCCGGGCCAGGAAGAAAGGGAAACGCTAAATAAACAAGTCCCTCTGTGGTGGCCCTCTCTGGCCGGCACCTATTAAAAACCAAACATCTCCCTCATAAATGCTCTAGAACCCTTTGAACCAAACCCTTCACTGTAAAGGACAAAGGGCGCTAACTTACCTTGTTTCTAATAGTTTAATAATAAGCTCTTACCATATTGTTTAAGTCCGAAAGGAAGCGTATAGATTTAAATGAAAGTTATAAATACATATTAACAAAAGGGAAAAAATCAGGTGCGCGCATCATACATTTTTCAATTACCATCCTGTCATAATTAGATATCTATTTTCTGAAATAATTTTAATGAATTCACATCAATACTAATAATTCAAATATTTTCAGCAGCATGCATTTCATTATGTCTTTTTTCACAAAAGTACAGCGAAATATGTTTTTAAACAATTAGTACTATAATTCTATGTAATATGTACTTTCGGTTTGTTATGCTTTCCCTTAAATAACATAAAAGTATATAAAATAACATAAAAACATCCTGGGGCTCAACCAGTCTCTATGAAGAGGTAACGTTAATTGGGAAAAAAACCTGGCGGTTGTGACCAAATTACCTCCTTGCACAACCGTTGGCTTACAAACAGTACCCCTCACGGATTGTAGTAGTACGAGTTTTTTTTAAATATAAAAGTAGAAATTATAAAATACAACTAACTACATGCTTTTTTTCGTCTCTCTTTAGATTTTGTCGTCTTTATTGGTTAGATATTAACTTTTCTAAAATCTTTAGCTTTCCAATGGTTAGTGGCATACATCCATATCACAAATCTTATTTCTTTTCAACTTGGGAAAATATTTTTGTTTTAGTTCTCCTTTATCATCAATAGTGTTAGGAATTTTATGTTTTACATATTTTTACCAAAGAAAAATATTTAAGTTTCTCCTCGACCAAACTCTGTTCCAAGCAATTTGAAGTAAAATAGAAAACTTTTAATTATACATATTTTTAAATATTTTGTTTGTTTTTGACCCTAAATTAGATATTTTCATAAATAATTTGGACCTTTCGGCTGAGAGAATATATATATATTTACATATTTGGTCTTAAATTATTTCTTTTTTTTTAAATACTATGGAGATTTCGAGGTAAAAGATTACTTTTGCATTAATTTGAGGAGATAGCGAAGTGTAGAGGAGAAGGTCATTAAATGTTCTCGCCCCCTTTTTAACAAACGTGCGTGAATATTCAAGCCCCTCCACTGAGGTTTTTTTAAAAATATCGATATTTAAAAGAAATATTTCCATATTGAAATTTGAGAATCTAAAACCAATATTTACTCTAAAAAAAATAATTAAATAATCAAACAAACAAAAACGTAGACAAGAGAGCGGGTTTGACAACCAAAGAACCAAAGAAAACTTTCTGAAAGTGGGTAAGTGCTGTGGTGTGTTCATGTTGCCTTCTATAGTGGCTATGGTCAGGTCAACCGTGGTCTAACGCTATAAGATATGGTTATTTTTTATTTGTTATTGTACTTGACTACTTCTGTTCCATAATCAGTTTCGGTTGAAAGTTCCCCTTAGTTTTGATTCTTTTGAAAAGTTAGGATATCCCCTACACTATTCATTTTCAGTTAGGATATCCCCTACACTATTCATTTTCAGTTAGGATATCCCCTACACTATTCATTTTCAGTTAGGATATCCCCTACACTATTCATTTTCAGTTAGGATATCCCCTACACTATTCATTTTCAGTTAGGATATCCCCTACACTATTCATTTTCAGTTAGGATATCCCCTACACTATTCATTTTCAGTTAGGATATCCCCTACACTATTCATTTTCAGTTAGGATATCCCCTACACTATTCATTTTCAGTTAGGATATCCCCTACACTATTCATTTTCAGTTAGGATATCCCCTACACTATTCATTTTCAGTTAGGATATCCCCTACACTATTCATTTTCAGTTAGGATATCCCCTACACTATTCATTTTCAGTTAGGATATCCCCTACACTATTCATTTTCAGTTCTCAAACTTTAAAACTTGATTTCTTATAGTTATATTTTCTCAATTTCGTTTGGTTACATATAATTCTCTTTCGTGAAGTCAGATCATATAGTCGGTACAAAGAAATTCTGAGGTCCAACCGGCAAAAATTTCTCTTCGAAAATCTTAAAATACATCTAATTTGTGCCAATTTAATTGAGTACCTGAAAAATTTGAAGATTTTTATTTAGTTTAATTTTCTTTGTTACCTAATTGTGTTCCTTATTCCTAATGTGTTTTCATTTATCTATTTTACCTGTTAGTTGGTGCATTTGTAATATATTTTCTAATAAATATTTTTTCCATATTTCACATTTTTAAACATTTCTGAAATAATAACCAACTATTTATGTACATATTTTGGATTTATTTATTTTTCCACATAAAAATCCTAAATCTAATTATTAGAATAGCTACTAATCATGCTTCTCTCTCTCTCTCTCTCTCTCTCTCTCTCTCTCTCTCTATATATATATATATATATATATATATATATATATATATATATATATATATATATATATATATATATATATATTACTTTCTTCTCTCTTTGTTCTCCATACCATTCTTGTCATTATTCATTTTAATTAGAGATTGATTCTTCTATACCATCATGCGGATGTCAACTGATTATTCATTTTCGTCATTATCTTCGTTTTAATTCAATCCTGGTTCTTTTAAATACATTTCTTAATTATTTTATTATAGGTTATTTTCTATAAGCTTATATCATCTTCCTGTTATATATATTGCAGCCCTGAACAAGGCCCACATGATTGGAACGAAACGTCGACTATAAATAAAGGAAACAAAAATTATTTTTTTTTATATTTTATATTTCTTGATTCCTAAACTTATATATAATGCTTGAACGTTTTTCAAAACATTTACAATTTTTAAAAGTTCACTTTTAGAAGTTAACTGCTACAAATAATCCAAAACTAAAATAAGCCAGCGTATTAAAGCTGGAAACTCCAGGCTATGAACTTCATCGAAATCATTTGTAAAGCTGGATATTGAGAGAGGGGAGGGGAGAGTCTTCTTTTGGAGAACAATGGAATTTAATATTGAGCAAATTGGAGCAGATGAGGATGACTGGACCTACAATATGTCGGTCTTCCAATATCCTAGCTTTTGTCCCAGTTATCTAAGAGTAAATTATTGTACTCTGTTATTTCTCTATTTGTCTAATACGCATCAAAATAAACATTTTTAGTTTTATTTAGTTCTATGCTACATTCACATCGAACAAATATTTGGCACAAGCATATTTATAGAAAAAAACGTATATTTATATATTTGACGAACTAAAATATAAAATATTGTACATTATTTAGTTTCTCTTGTTATATAGGCGAGTATAAATGTATAATATTATGTTTATAGCATCCTGTGTTTAATCATATAATTATTTTATTATTATTCCTTTTCTTTATATCAATTTTCTTCATTGTACTATTATTGCCATTATTAATTTTCGTTATATGTTTATTCTTATTTCAATCATTCAATATTAAATAAATTTCTGAATATTTCATGTTATGGTTTTTTCTTATTATTTTATAGATTTTTGCCTTATCTTTGTTGATGTCTTAATGGCCAATATGTTTAGGCCAAAACTGCACCTATAAATAATTTTTTTTTTCCACTATTGGACCGATTCTCATACAAATACATAATCCTTATACCAATACAGTTGACAATGTTTAAAGATATTTTGACAATGAATAACTCTGTTACAACGTCTCTTGAAATATCGCAGTAACAACTTGAGTCGTAAGTTTAGATTTTAAAAGATAGAAAAATTAAAAGAAATATCATAAATAAGCAATAAGAAATACATAAAATTATAATATTATTATATGATATTATGAAAGGACTAGTGTCCCGCAGTCCATAATCCGCGTTAAATATGGATCAACCCCTGATCAACAAAATTTACTAATATAATATAATAATTTCTTAATATAAATAATAACCTACAACATTTCGTAAAGTTTCATCTGAAGAGTCCACGGAAAAAAGGGAGGGAGTCACCCGTAATACATTTCCAGAAATATATTAAATGTTTAATGTTAATGTTAGAGAAAAGATTTAATGTTTGGAGTTCCGTCTTTCTTCAGTCTATTTCTTGAATTTAGAGTCTTTCTTGAAACGCTCATAACAAACCGACCGTCCATATTTCCGGCTTTGTGTTTTTACAATCTTATTTTACTAACGATATGAGCATATTAATGTGTATAATTCCATTTCGAAAAAAAAAAAGTGACCCTCTGCCTTTCTTCCGAGGACTCATTTCGTTTCAGGCATTCTCAAGGAACAGGATCAAACCAATAATTTTTTATAAAGTTTCACTAAAATAAGTTATAGGTTTTCACACTTTTTTTTTCCTTTACCCTCCCATTTCATTCACAAGAAATAAGTTCCAGATATAGTCAATTTACTTCCACGGGTATGAAGATGTTGTTGATGTCGGATCTATTTTATGGATCGAGAAGCATCGGAGAACCGAAATTGCGGTTAAGATGCGGAGTCGCAAGTGATTTCAGAAATCTGCTTGGTGAGCGGAATTGAATTGCGGCAGCACAGAATAGAGCAGGATGGCGAAAGCTGCTGGGAAGGAATGCTGAAAATATTGATATTTTTTTTCTAAATAACTTAATATCGATATTAAAGTTTAAGTATCTAAAACCAATATTAAAAAAAAAAAAAAAAAGCATTCTCCAACGACGGTAAACAAATTTTACAAGGATTCGCGAAAAAGAGAACCATAAAAATCTATGGAGTGGTGAGTTTGTGTTATTATCTAAAGTGACTTTGTTCTAGGGATGGGATGTTGATATCAATTCGGTTAACAATATGGATATCTTGATAACATCGGCATAAAAATATCAATATTCAAAAATATCGTTAATATTTTTTTTAAATTAAAAAAAAATCTAAATGAATTGGAGGAAGATTAGGAGATAACCTGTTTCTTGGTGTTTAAATTCTTCTGGCAACTGACAATAAAAAAATATCCTAATTATATTGGCAAAGAAATATCGATTTTTCAAAATATCGATAATTCCTTAATCAAATTGAAAAAAAAAAAGCTAAACGAATAGGAAGGAGGATAGGGTATTACCCGTTTCATAATATTTAAAGTCTGCTGTAAATGAAACTTAGTAAAAATCGCAGTGAAATATCGATATTATAAAAAAAAAATATTTTAATTATATCGGGAGTGAAATACCAATATTATAAAAAAAAATATCTTCATTATATCAGCACCGAAATATCTATATTATAAAAACAATATCTTAATTATATCGGCACCGAAATTTCGATATGTGTGTGCCCCTTTAAAAGATTAATAGTATCTAAGCCCGAAATATCGACATTTTATTCGATATATCAAACTAATATTTCCATATATTAAAAAAATATCGATAAGTTATATAGTGATATATTTTTTCGATATTCACATCCCGATTGCCGGAGAAGGCTATCACTCATTAGCTGGATTGTTGAACCACTGATGATGAATTTTATTTATGGTTACTGTTCTATTCCTATGGTTGGTAACCTGATGTTATAAAGCCTAAAGCCTCCTTAGAAAAAATTATTTTTCAAATCGGACAGATAATTAGTCAGTAATTAGGTAATTAGGTAGTATATATATATATATATATATATTTGTATGCATGTAAGAAGAAGATGAAAAATCAATATGGCAAAACATAATGAAATGCACAATACAAGTTGTTATTAAATGAAGCAGTAGATATAAATATTATCTGAGTGTAAAAATTGCTTTCAAGTTAATTTAAGTCAATAAAGGTAGTTAGCCAACCCCTAACTCACTAACAGCACAATATAACGGTAATTCCAGTTGCTATAAAGCCTTAGGAAGCAATGATCCCACAATAGGACGCACCTCGGTCATTCCGGAAGAGAAGTGACCATCCTCCAGGTCAGTAACTGCTGGAAGGAAGATGCACTCTGGGAAACTGGAGGCAATAAGGGAACGAGTAGGGCCATTTTTATTTATAGCCAGCAGCCCTATATTGTCTAGAGATCTCAGTGGATCGGTATTATTGGGTTTCATGTCTATCTTATTCTGTCTTAGGGGAGGGTCTTTTTCATCGTAATGATCAGTGAAGGAAATTTGAAAACTATGATATCTTGAAGGCTATTTAAAAAAAAAATAGACTATTACAAGCATTGAACAAGTACAAGCATTTATTTTAGATATTAACAAATAATTTACAACTGGAAGAGTTATTGCATTTGTTAATGCTTATATTATACTATTTATTTTATATTATATAAAACGAATTAGTTTGCCATTTGTGGTTTTACGCTCAAGTTGTACAAACACATTGTACAAACGCTCAAGTTATTAAATTGCAATCACATTATTTAAAATAAAGTTGCCTATATTAATTTCATTGAACATATCAAGATAAATTGAAAAATTTTCACTATTTTTCAGTTCTATTTTACGATTTAATTATATCATTAAAAGGTCATGGAGAATAATTCTAACGCTAAATTACAAGGATACAAAAGAAATTAAATTAAAATGTATGTTTTTATTTTATTTTGGCTGTATTTGGTTTCAAAGAATTATTTAAGATACGAAATTTCATAAAAAATTACCTTCATTTATCAAAATAAATTCATTCACATATTTTTTCGCATTCCACTGTATTGTAAAGGAGTAATTTCCTAAATTTCAGTCTTTGTGTATATGCAAGTATATGTTTATTTGCCTGTTGGTATCTTTTACATGAAGTTACACTGCAATTCATAAAGCAAACGTCTAGATTGTTCTTCCTACATGGCTATTAAATATAAATATACTTAATAAATAATAGATAAAAACACAGGAAACGTATTCTTTAAGATACGACAATTTTAAGGTCAACAAATAGATTTTATTTGTGAATCTGGAGTACTTCCTGAAAATATTAAGAGCAGTCCCATAATTTTCTGACACCGGTGATTCAAATATTTTTTTTTATTTAAATTTTTTTTTTATATAAATATAAATATTTTTATAAATATTTTACCGGTTAGACTTCATAAATGATTGATGATTCGCATCCTAAATAATGTGATTCATTAGCTCAGACACTGTAAATTTCTTATTTATGAAAGTTATATTGAGAAAAATATGTAATTATTAAAAACAAAGAGCTCAATGGATAGAAATTTATAAATTTAAAAACTATTAGTCCTATCCGCAAGATCTTAAATTTTTTTTCGGAATGATTTTATCTAGGATCGTAACGTCTAACATTTTGAGATTTTTCAAAAAATAAAAATTCGTTTAATGATCAGCTGATAAAGTAAAAATCTGGTGCGGTGCGCGCATCACACAACTTTCCCTCACCGTCCTATAATAATTATCTTTTTAATATAATTTTAAAAAGTTCACTTAAACAATGCTTGAAATAAACTCAGCAGCATTCACATCTTCTCCCACTTCAGTACAATAAAACAGTTTTCTAAACAATTTTATTACAACAATTCTGTACAATACCTATTTATTTATACATAATTTACTATAAAAATGCATACTTTTTAAGCTATGCGTAAATAAAATATTCTTTTCATCATAACTTTTTTCGCTGCATTTCCTCGGTGATGTACTACATAAATGAAAAGTTAAAGGGCTGTAAGGAGAAGACATTAGGCAAGTTACATCAAAATCGTTTGAGCCGTTTACGAGAAAATTGTAAAATCCAAGATAGAATTGCCAATTCCTGTTAATCCAATGCGCTGTATCTTTGCTAATACTGGTCCGATTTTGATGTTTCTTTTTTTGTTTTTTAGATCCTTTTATTATCTTTTATACAAATATATACATACATTACTATAAATTAACCCTTTTGAAGTTATGCGTAAATAAAATATTCTTTTCATCATTACTTTTTCGCTGCATTTCCTCAGTGATGTACTACATAAATGAAAAGTTGAAGGGCTGTAAGGAGAACACATTAGATAAGTTTCATCAAAATCGTTTGAGCCGTTTTCGAGAAAATTGCAAACAATTGTAATATCCATCATATAATTACCATTTCCGGTTAGTCCGATGCGCTGTATCTTTGCTATTATTGGTCCGATTTTAATGATTCTTTTTTTGTTTTTTAGATGATTTAATTTCCTTTCATACAAATCTATAGATAATTTACCATAAATTGCACGCTTTTGAAGTTATGCGTAAATAAAATATTCTTTCCATCATAACATTTTTCCCTGCATCTCCTCGGTGATTTACTACATATATGAAAAGTTAAAGGTCATTATGAGGAATAATTTAGCCAAGTTTCATCAAAATCGTTAGAGCCGTTTTCGAGATAATTGTAAAAAAGTGTAAAATCGATTATGTAAAGTGGCACTTCCGGTCGATATTAACGAAAATGCTGCTGTAACATCACATATGTGAACATATGATACAACAGTATCGTACCACTTTTCGTTTTTGGGGGCCTTAAAACGTGTATTTCCGTCGAAAATTGGAGCCGTTCGAAAATTCGAAAATTTTCTCGATCGCAATACTTCCCCTTACTATATACTTCGTAATAGGTAAGGGAAAGCAAACATAAATACAATAAATTTCAGACTATGCCATTGTTTATAAAAGTGAACAATATTTTGGGCCTAATTTCAGAGGAATATAATATTAAGGAAGAGAGAGAGGAATGCTTTATTTACAGCAATGCTGCCCAAATATTGTACCTTGAGTTGCTGCACACACTCATCAATCTAATGCTAGACAGAATATATATTTTTTTTTCCTTTAACTCTAAATACATTATAGCTACCGGTATATTACCACATTGCATCTATTCTTTTCCTATTGTTTGCTGTAAACCTTCTAATCTGTCCCATATTTCTCTTTACCAGTGACTTTCAGCTATTACATAACTTGAAATAAACGTCTTTTTTTTATAAAGAAAAAAAAAACAATAATCATAATAATTAAATAATGAATATCGACTCAATTAACCACCATACAAGTGATTATGGGTAATCCCCAGGGAGTCCAGTATAATATCATTGGCCAATATCGCAACACCTAGGTCTTCCAGAAAGATCCTTGTTTAGTATTGTTCCTCGAGACACAAACCAGAGGCTCCTCACGGTGATTTGAAATCAACATAAATCGGGATTTTTATCCACAAGAAAAAGGTAGATACCTCTTATAAATGATAATAATAATATAATTGATTACTGATCATTAACTTCGTCATTCTTAAAACGCGTTCGTCTGTAAAAACGTATGATTATACAGTAATGTCAATGGAAAAAGTTTTAAAAATAAATTATGGCAACAGTATCAATATAATATAACAATGAAATAAAGGTGGTATATTTATAGGTAAACGTTTCAAGGGTCGGGTTTTTTCCAGTAATGCCGGTGAGTAATTGGTTTTTCTGTTATAGATGGTTTTTCATTGTTAGTTCAGTGTGAGAAGAAACCAGTACAAACTTTTCTGTTTGATATAATCCATTTAAATCTTGGTGAGTACCAACATGTATTTGATTTCTTGTCTTAATTAAATTCATTATTCATAAATATTTTATAATACTGATTTATATTACATCTAATTTAATAAGTATAATAATACCAAACTATATTTTGAATTGCTTATTTTTGAATTTTTTTGTGTTTTCAGAGCTGAACATGAATGTATAACATTCGAAACTAGTTTTCAATAAAACAAAATTATAGAAGTGACAAATAATTTATCAATCCCTAATTAGATTGATCCTTCAATACCTTCATGCGGATATCAACTGATAGTATCAATACTTTTGAAAACTTAAGAACTAGAATGTAGCAAGTCTGGTTTGATCCTTAAGAGGGGTTGTCGAAATAAGAGGACAACGCTTTTATAAAGTTTCGTTCAGAATAAATATTCTTAATAAACTGAAGTAGAAAGAAGTAGAATGAGCCAACCGAAGAATTTAGCCTGCTACACAATGCCGAATTACATTGTCTACTTCCAGTACACATAAGTGAGGTGATAACATAAGGTCCAATAAAAGAAGCGTGTAAAATTGTAGGGATAGATATCGAGCGAATGATAAAAACGATAATCAGCGCTAATCCGACGAGTAAGCTTTCTAGAGTTCGGCCGAAACGTAGGGTGGAATGTGTTAGATTCGACCTTGGGGATTTGGGTTTTGATGGAATTCAAGGGAGAGAGGGTTTGCAGACGAGGGCTGATGATGTTTCACTAAACCATTTTTATTTATTTTTATTATATAATTAAAAGGATATTTCCCTTAGATTGCTTGGCAATACAGATGAATACAAATTTATTCAGAAGTAGAGATAACAATGGACAGTTATTGAAAACACAGAGGAGAGGGGGGAGGTTTTATCAACAAGAAGCCGAGAGCTGTTCTTGAATATATTCCACTCTATAAATATACATCGGGAGGGGTCAAGTATTATCGGATTAAATTAATTTTAATGGGGGAAGGTGTCGGGCGAACATGGAGGAGTGATTAAGGAGGTGATGGATGTGGTCTGCTCGGAGATTGCAGTGTTGAGTTTGATAATTACCGGTTGATTGTTGATGTTGATAGCGGGCTCAACAGTTTTATCAAACCTAGCAACGGCCGTGTCAAAATGCGGCTGTTTGAGTCGATCAGGTGTGGAAAAATATTCAGGTAAGTCCCGTAACTGATAACAAACGTATTTATTTTATACGGCTTCCAAACTAGAAAACAAAAATTTATTCGCTGAATCAAATTGACAAAAAAAAAGTTGTTTATTATAGCATTCCGTTGTTGTGTAGTCATTTACGTATATATATATATATATATATATATATATATATATATATATATATATATATATATATATATATATATATATATATATACGTTAATCATTACCAAATATTTTATACGACGCGCTCTACCGGATTGCTAGCTATAAAAAGTATCGTTGTAATATTGTGGACAACTCCTTATTTATCTCTTTTTAATTTATTTTATTTTAATTTTCAAGTATGGCATTAATTATTAAAAGTGTCAAAAATTCCTAGTTTTTTATTTTTATTTTCATACTGCAACGACCGCATATGCAGTAAATTGATAATCAGTCACCATTCGTTCACTACATTTCGGGCCAAATTTCGTCAAGCATCAAGAGATTTACAAGTTAATTTTCTGATAATTACTTTACAATTATATATAATTACATTTTTTTCTAAGACATATTTTACAATGTATTTCATAACTTTTCACTACATTTAAATCAATGCCCGGTCCTCCATGAGCGCAGCACCTGTGCTTAAATATTTCTTCAGTCCCCACTAGATGGCTTCGCAAGAAAAAAAGTAAGAATTTATTAAGTATGTTATATTTATTTTTGTTCTCTCTAATGTTATTTCTTATTATACTTCTGTTTTTATCTCCTTTTTATTATTTGATGATAATTTTCTCTTTGGTTCTCTTTTAAACCTTCTGTCATTTTATATAATATTTTCTATTTTTTTAAATAAGTACTTCTAAGGTATCAAGTGCTACTCAGAGACTTCTCTTGCATACTTCATTAATGTTTGGATTTATTATTAGCATCGTAGTGGCTAGGTATAGAGAGACGAGGACTAGGAGAGAGCTACTCGAATAACCACTAAATTAGTAACAGGTATCGGGCACACTAATTAGTAGATATCACTATCGCTAGGTAACTTACACCTGAGCGGTAGCATCACAATTTCGGTACAACACAGCCATAAAAACCTTTCTCTGCTGTCGAACCCTCCGAAGGTCCTTGCTATCCCCGGATGTAAGATAATCCCTGCACAAAAGCTAAGCCCTCTGGTAGATCTCTCTCTCTCTCTCTCTCTCTCTCTCTCTCTCTCTCTCTCTCTCTCTCTCTCTCTCTCTCTCTCTCTCTCTCTCTCTCTCTCTCTCTCTCTCTCTCTCTCTCTCTTTCTCTCTCTCTCACTCTCACTCTATCTCACTCTCTTTCTCTCACACCCTCTCTCTATCTCCCTCAATCCCTCTACTCTCCACCTCTGTAATCCATCTCAGTCTAGCCTCGTTATCTCTTGGAGGGAACATATATAAAGCTCCTCCCTCATTCTCCTCCGGGTCTGCTCTAGGTCTGGGGATTCCAGCTCTCGTGGTAATTACCCTATAACCAAGAGTTCATTAGATTTGTGGACGTTATATGAACGTACTGTACAGAAATACACGACGTTATATACATTGAACTTCCAAAAAACAAGGCCAAAATGTGGAAAATAGTCAAACAGACTTTAATCAATTACCCATCAAATATCATTACACTAATGAACCATACTTTCCTGGTACTCATTTTATTGAAATATAAGAGGAAATTAAATTTAAATATAAACATGTTATAAATATTTCTCCTTGAATATAATAATAGTAATGAAAAATTAATATGGCGGTTAAGCAGTTGCAATTATATAGCTGGCTATTTCCTTCGCTCCCTCCCCCAAAAAACAAATTGAAATGTATTTTAGATTAATATGATCTCGGTTATTAATAATGTATTTTATTTAAAATATCAACCGACTAACTTACAACAAAGAAAAAACACTAAATTAAAAGCTTAAAAAAGGGAAAAAACAATGATGCCCTCTGCCGAATCTAAGAGAACGAAACGTCTATTCGTCAAAAAGGAGAATATCTTAAAAACAAATTAATAATTTATTTACTTTAAAGTGGTTTATTGGTTGTAACTAAATGTTAGGCATTTAAATTACGGTTAGTTGATTCTAAAATTACGAATTAAACTTTATAGTAACAGAAATTGTACGATAGAAAATGACGCTCCATAAGATGGGTAATAAATCAACCCTCTCCCCTTCTAAAAATCAGAGAACTGAAACCTTTATAAAATCATGAAAAAAAGGACATTTTGAAAAACTTATCCCATTTCTCTATCCTCATCTAAATAATTTTCGAAAATTAAATCTTAAAATCTAAGGAGTATGAAAATGATAATACTAGGTTGTTACAAAAGTCTTCGTTCTTGGAATAAGTTTTATTTAAATTTCAGTATAAAATCTACACATTGAAATTATTCTTCAAAATATAGGCCATCAATGCCAATTACTTTAACCCATCTTTCTACTATAACTTGAATTTGGTTGTCCTTGGTTTTCAAGGCGGAAAACTCCTCACATCCTGATTTGACATTCCTGGAGTTTTTGAATTGTCAGCCTTTCAAAAAATGTACCATTGACCGTAAAAGACCATAGCCAAAAAGTGCAATGTCAGGAATGAAAGGAGGGTGGTGTAAGATGCTAACACCCTCCATTTCTGAGAATGTTCCTTTGATTAAGAGTGAACGATGGGCAGGAGTATCACATTAATATGATATATAATATAATGATTTTATATAATATAAAGCAGGGAACTCCTCTTTTAAAACTCTATATGCTCTTTCGAGTCGTTCACAGTAGAGCTAAACGTCAGCAACCCTACCATCTGGAACCAGATCAAAGTGAAATTTATAAAATGGAATGAAAGGTAGAGACAGTTGGTATACATAATTAAATAAAGGATTAGTCAAAGTAAACAACGATATATGCATCAGTTTACATCAGTGTTGAATGATTCAAATGGAGACTTTAATGTCAGCAATGACTGAATTAATTAATTAATACACAAAGACCTTTGCAACAACCTGGTACATGATAAGGATCGTTTATTAGAGATACGTGCTCTGTATCTTAGAGGCTTACTATTATACATGAATGATAATGATAATAAGTTAACATATTCATTTCATTCTAACAAAATTTAACTAATAAAATAGGCAATAAAATTTTTAAAAAACCAATAAAAATATTTATCACGAAAACAAAATTGAATTAAATAAATAAATAAGCTACAAAATAAAGCCAACAGTAAATAACCTACGCTGGCCATCTTTAGTCAGTAAGTCGAAGTATTCTAAGAAATTTAAGGAAATCAGTCTCGGATTTTAAAAAACAAATTGTTGACTGTTAAATAATTTACAGTCATAAAGTATATGTTTAAAATTTTGGATTTGTCCGTCTTCATCGCTTAAGAGTTTTTGATATATGTATATATATAAAAAACACACACACACACATATATATATATATATATATATATATATATATATATATATATATATATATATATATATATATATATATGATTTCTTTATTCAATATTCAATTTTCTGTTTAGAAGGATAGATATATAAATTGCTCCCTGGGATGCTTAATTCTTAATTAGCATTTATTTGGAGTTGTTTTAGTTGAGCACTCTCCTTAGACAAACAATCCGCTCCCCCTCCTCTCCCCCCAATTCCAAAAACCCATCCACCAATTTCACTCCACCCACGGCAAACTCTTAACTTCCATTGCATATTAATCGAAACACAGCAGTAAAAGCTTTTTGTTTGTTCGGAGATTATAAAATTAAGTTGAACAGTGCAAATCCTATAGATGGAAAATTAAAATTAAAAACGAAGAAATTGATTTTGGATTACAAATCTAGTGACGATATTGTTTAATAGTAGCGTTGTTCAATAATTATCATGTGATGAAAAACAATGTATCTACAAATATGGGAATAACAGTTCGCCAACAACGGTTCGGCAAACCCCTTCTACTGTGTGCAGAGAGCCACTTCCCCGAACTTAGTCCTCCGAACAACCGTTTCTAACTATGTAGCGGACTTAAACATCTCTAAAATATAAATAAAATGGGATAAAAATCATTGCAAAGATATAACTGGAAGATTTCAGAAACAATGCCTCAATTCTTCAATATACTAAGTAAATAACTAATCTATTAAATTTCCTCATTTCAGGCATTATCGGGACAGAAAAAGACAAGATCGCACAAATGCAGACCGAAAATGGATAACCTCACCTCAACAGTCTAAAAAAGACCCACTAACTAGAGATCTATATGGCTCCAAGACATATCAACACATACTGAAGCAAATCAGGGTCTAGATCCACGAATTACGGCTGTTGGGTGTCAGCAGACGCTCGAGGACCTATATTTCTTTCTCCGAAGCAGAGCGTCCATGAATCAAACCTCCGGCGAGTATTTGTATATCCTGTAAGAGTATAGCGCGATTCGCGATAAAAGTACACAGGGTAGGGTGATCACTCTTAAGTCCGGTTCGTCCTAGTTTCCTCCAGTAGGCTGACGGGTCTCACTTGCTCTAGGATAACCAACTTGGCTCTAAATTACTTTGATACGGTATTGAAATATAGCTCGTATATAATTTTGAACAAATTACTGGATTTGCAAGTCTTGTTGTTTTTGTAGGTACAGCCTGTTCGTTACCAGTTGTATCACACTGTTCTGATATTTTATTGTGCATATAAAGCAAAACCCCGTTTTTTTCGAATCTCTGGATTATCAGGACCAGATTCTTAGACATTTTTCTGATTTACTTAATGATGTTCACATTACATAATCATTTTAACTATGATAGCAAGTACTTAACTATATATATATATATATATATATATATATATATATATATATATATATATATATATATATATATATATATATATATATATATCTATATATATATATATATATATATTTGTACAATCTATACAGGAACTGGACAGTGAATAAAAATACAAAAACGAATACTTTTAATCTATATATATATATATATATATATATATATATATATATATATATATATATATATATATATATATATATATATATATATCAAAAGTATTCGTTTTTGTATTTTTATTCACTGTCCAGTTCCTGCATAGATTGTACAATAAATTGTGGTGACGAAATGCTTTTTGTATAATTTAAGGAAGGTTTACTTTCTAGTAACTCTCTCACAGGACGATAACACGACTCATCTTAGTACCGCAAACGGTAAGGCTGATTATTTGAGGATTTTGATTGGCTTATTACCTATATCATCCTGATTATCCGAATCGCTTTTAGTTCCAGTTAGGAAAAATTATGTTTTACTCATAATGCATTATTCATACATGAATGGAATGCAAAATTGCTAGGAGCCTTATATTCTGCCATGAGCTGATATGGAGGCCACTCCTACATGCAGACCACACACGCCCCGCGGTTAATACACAACAGACCACAGGGCGTCGACATCACCATACAATACCCCTCTCTGGGGGTACATGCATTTTCCGTCCTCTACTACACAACATCTGATGTTGTAAAGGCCCTCGGATAGGCCTTCTACAATAATTTAAATTCCTAACATTGCGATACGTACAAACTATATGGTCAAAAATATTCATTAAAAAATTATCTTATCACAGATTTAATAGGTTAATAATAGACAAAATTGTAATCATAAAACGATGTTTGATTAAATGGTGATTTTTTGAAAAGACAAAAAAAAATTAGCATAAAGCAGCTATTCTCACAAAGAAAAAGCCAACTAAAATCTGGTGCGGTGTGCGCATCATACAGCTTTCACTAACCACACTAGTTTGAGTATAAATTAATTTATGCTTAAGTAGGGCTAATGAAATTTTAAATATTTCTATGGGAATCCCAGCTAGTTTTTAGTGAAACATTTACTTAAACACACATTTATACTTACTTAAGTTAAAATTATTAACTACAACAATCACATAAATTTATGCGTTCTGGGTACTCTCTATTCCCAATAACGACTTTATCATTAATTTTCCTAAAAAGGTAAGTGAAAGTAAAAATTATGACATAATTCAGATGTGCACCTATTGTTTAATCCTGTCCCTTAAATAGCGAAGGTATTCACTTAGATAGGAATCTAACCATTCACCATGCATCCTTCACACCGGGACACAGTGCGGGACCCATAGAAGCTATTTCAAAGAGCCACTTTGTTAAATTAACAAATATTGGCAAACGGATAGAAAGATTCATTTTATATCTATGTGACTCGAATTGTAAACATTGGCTTAACAAGATATCAAAATCTGGCCAGTTTGGTTTTGAAATGTCTTACGAAATTATATTTACCGGTCAAAACAACTCGTATTTAATTCTGTGAGTGGATTTTTCACTCAGAAAAATGGCTGACGGAAGTAAGTAGTGCTACTAATTATGAAAATCGTATAATATCGATTTAAAATCTTGAACTTTCGTTTGATTAAAGTTCGTCCATTAATCTAGATTGGTTTTTATACATCTATACATGCAATTGCATCACTAATTTTAATCTTTAAGCTATTCTTCAAAATACTTTGTGATTTACATTTCTCCTTGATAGTTTTCATTTCATTTAAAGCGCTTGTCCTCAGTGACCCAGCAGTTCATGGTGGTAGAGGCAAGTGCAGACATCTGTTGTGTTACAAGTGTCCGTGATCTGCACTTACCCTTACTATCATATTTTGCCTATGCAACTACTGACTTGGGAATAAAAACAAAACAATATTTTTTTAATACATTTATTCAATTATATTCCACATCCCACTTTCATAACTCAATGAAGATTGTAAAATGTGAATCTCAGGCAAGCTGTAACTTTTATCGGCGATCGCATCAGTATAATAATCCTCCGGAAACCGAACCATTTTGCCCTTGCACTAGCTCCAAAGCCGTTCCTACTTGAATAATGTCTTCCAGATACGTCGAACGCATTTACCCCTTAAGGCAGGGACAAGAGCGTACCATGCACTATTAAATTTAACTATCACTCTCAATACTATACTCAATACTATCACTGTAATATTTAAACATAATCGTCTAAGGAACATTTTTAAAACAGAGGAAAAATTAAGCTTCAAAAATAAAGATTTTACGGTCATTTAAATCCGAATTTCGTAAAATCTAGTGCGGACTTACCCCACATTACCTTATTTAATAATTAAATTATAAACTCACTTTAATATTCAATTTCAAACAGTTGTATTCTAAATCAGAACATTACTTTGAAAAAAGTTTTACATTGTAAAAATGATATTCCTATTAAGAAGTAATTCTTTGTTGATAGTGATAATGATGAATATAAAAGAATAATTGAGACCGCTTATTATAACGTTCAAAGTATTTCAATTTTTTTATATTTATTGATAAATATAAATTCTCAATTTAAGGATGGAATCAGATTTTTGTCCCGAAATCGAATTGATTGGCCGTACAGTGAGGGACTTTGATTTTATTAGCAACTATAACAAAATGTATTAGCCGAAGAGATTCTTAATTAAGAATTAATTAATTTAATACTGAGAATTTTTAATGTCCGTTTTTTCATTATAATTAACTTTGTGAACTATATTATTTTTTAAGTATCTATAATATTTTAGCGCCACTAAAAACTCACTATTAAATTAATCAACTATTAAGGTATTAATAAAAATAATTAAGCTACTGAGCTATAATAACTTTTAAAACTTATTTTTATTTTACATTGATCTCATGATCACGTTCAAATTCTCAGAATCATTTTTTAAATAAAACCTCAAATATTATTGGGAACAGTTAAAATTCATAATTTTTTTTAAGCTAAAACTCAGGTTTGAATGAACACAATTACAATTATCTTTTTTTTTCTAATGCTCTTAAATTTCGCAGACTTAATAATTTGATCGTAAAAACGGTTCGATTTATATAGCTTCATATCAGTGATGTGATGATTCAACGATATGGTGCCTATATGGTACTTATATACAAACTTTACATTTTGAGTAAAGCGAAGAATATATTAAAATTGATTAGAGCATAAAAAACAAAAAAGTATAATTAATTTATAATTTTACCGCATTTCGAACAAAGAAAGTAAAATATTTAAATATGTATTTTTTAAAATGTATTTATTAATTATGTTTTGTTTCTTTATAGCCCAAAAGAGTTGTCTTTCTGTTTAAAATATTTCCTAAATGGCGAGAAAATAAGCACCATAAAACTCGACGCCATGAGGATCGTAAGGACAACAGAGGGCCAGGGAGTAGATAAGGAAAGACCCCATCCCAGGAAGGGTCATTCCTTGGGGCCCGATGTGGATATCACCCCGTTTTAAGGCCGGGAATTCGGGGCCCAATATGGGTCCGGTATCTTTTTTATGGAGTAAATAAGGCTACCCCATCTCCCACAGTTCTAGTCTCACCTGAAGTGAGAAGCATCTGTAAATAAAATTATCACATCATAATAAATTAAACTTCTCCGTGTATTTACACTTTACAATAATGTTATAAACTCTTCTATCTCCATATAGCTTCTATAATGTACAAACGCTCTACAAGTTTTTATAATATTCATTCTAACATAACCTAAATTCTTGTTAAGTTCGTGTTTATTGTTTTTATAACTTTTAGGATAGGAGCGAAATTCAAACATTACTTAATTACATGCAAGTCTAGTGAAAACAATATCATATCTTCAAATAATCTTCTTAATTTTCATGGGTTATCATATTAATCATAACAGTAATTAATTTTCAAGAAAAATATATACCCTTATTTTTAAAACCATCTATATTTTTCTACAAGCTCAGGTGACGTTTCGGACAGTTGCCCATTTTCAATCCCATTTTTTCGTGGATCTTCAATTTCATTTTTTTTTTTTAATTAGTTTATTTATCATCAACACTTAGATCACTATATACTTGTTTTATCCTATCATAATCATATTAACGTACAATTTTTTTGTTTTTTTTTATTAAAAATTAAAACATCTACAACATTATAATAAAATATAATGAGAAAATAGTCAATCATAAGCAAACGAGTAAGTCTTTCTTGTTTATTATTTAATTATTAGTCTAGTAAAATTATCATAAAAAATCAACAAAATTATCATGATAAATTTAATTAAAGAAAATAGTTCTAAGTACGCTATTCGATCTTTCAATTTGTCAAAGGTAATTCCTTTTATATAATTTTTTTTTCTTCGTTGCTTTTATACGTGAATGATTGCATCTTCTTTATCTTAGCCCTCATGAACGTCTACAACATAGGCCGAAAAGTAGGCACTGATTAAAAACATTTTTCTTTAGACCACACTCCAAATACTTCTTCAATTTCATTCACAACTTCAATAAATATAAAGTATAAATAAGTGTTTGTTCTATGCTAAACCAGCCATGCACCCTACATGGAACATGGAAAAAACTATGACCCTCTTCTTTGGTTTATTATTTTCAATAATATACCTATATAATTGGCCAAGAAAAAAAAAATTAATCCTCCTCTCATCAAAATTTGAGGTTTTACATTTCAAGATACGTAGAATCCAAATATCGAATAAAAAAAAATCCGTCCATCCGACGTCAACGGATTTTCTCTGAGACTACTGCACCGATTTTCTTGTGTTTCGACACCAAAGTCACAGGTCACCCCAGAATGATCCTCGGAACTCGACATTACCATCCGTCTTTTTGTTTCAAAATGGCGGCCGATTAGAGATTTTATGAGCCCATAACTCGGCCATTAATAAAGATAGAGAGGGAATGTAAGGTGTTTTGGAATCAGCATACCGAGGCAATTAAAAAAAAATCTATATAAATGCTTTTAGTTTATTATTGTCATTATATCTTTGTAATCGACCAAGGAATTTTTTTTTTCTCATCTCTCTCAAAATTTGAGGTTTTACGTTTCAAGATACATAGAATCCAAATTTCGAATACAAAAAAAATCCGTCCGTCCAAAATTTATATTTTAAATATTACTTTTCGGGAATAATAAACTATTTTGTAATAATTGGCAGCGTTTTTTAAGAATTATACCGGACGAGTGAAAATGGCTCATCTCAGCATAAAATTTTTAGTGTGTGAAAGGAGGCATACGCTGGGAAATCTGGTCATGGCCAAAATTTCCCTATGCATTCTGCCGTTTTGACCTTGGAGGAGAATTAATTATTTTTAATAAAATAAATCAAGATTACTCTTTAATATCTCCTCCAAGTTATTATGACCTGTTTATATGTTAATATTCAGGTTGGCGTTGATGCTGTATGCAGAGAAGTGACATAAACCCCAGAGACAAACCTAATCCTAGGCTGCTGGCCATTAAGCGGGGGGCTAGCAGTGCGGGGAGGCTCAGTGTTTTTGTTACTACTGTGCCCTGGCTGCGATGGAATTTATGCGCTCGGTGGGCAGTTTGTCTTGCCAATGTATTTACCACCACTTGCCGCTGCTATAATAGCGAGCTCTGGTTTATCTGTCCGGGACTATAAATTATTGCTCTTAATAACCGCTCTCGCTTCACCGGAGGTGGCAACCTACCGAAAAAAAGTAATCATTTTCGGAAATAATGTCTCGAAGTCTATTAAGTTAGCTCGATCGATCAATACGAAAAACAAAAAAAAACAGTCCGGCCTAAATATTCTACATAAGTATAGCTGTGTTTATTAATTTTCTTTATTTTATTATAATTTAACATATTTATATTTTCTATAATTATTTTATGAATGAACTCCTACATCACAATTATCTTAATTGAGACGGATAGTAATATTTCACTATAAAAAAAGTTTCCTCTGTAATGGATAAATTAAATATTTGATAATAGATGAAATTCTCCATAATAAATAATGACTAAAATGGTACTTACTCAGGATTGGTATTGAAGATGTCGAAGTCCTTAAAGATGAGCTCTATCACTTCGTGTGAGCCAGCAATGAAGGTATAGAGGATGCAGTCTACGCCAGCGGGGTACGGCTTGGGGTAGTCTGGGCTGGAGAAGCGGCCGTACTCTTTCCCGTACGTCCCGGAGTATATCAAGCACTGGCATCCTGAACAGATAGTTCGTATTGTTTATTATACTATAATTAAAATCTGGGTACCTTAAGTCTATTATAGTTCACATTCTTAATATGAATAGAAAACACTCACTCACATACAAAACCATCAATAAATAAATTGAATGATGAGTCTTGGTGATTCCCTGATCTGGAATTATCTGATGTGAGTTCGATGTGAAGTGGTAAAATAAAAACAACGGAGTAATTGTGATTTTTCCGGGATGTGTTAGACATATAAAATTTTAATAGGATGTATGAAAAAAAATAACTGTTTCAAGGATTAAAATGAAGTTTATTTTTTCTTACATAAAATTTCGTCTAACTTTCCAAATATAGTCCATTATGCTATATGGTTAGTTGTCATCTGGAAGAATTCGCGAATTCTTTCAAATTATGTTAAAAAATTACTATTTTAGGGTGATAAGGGAAAATAATACTAAAGGTTCCCTAATAAGCAAACTTAAACAGTGCCATACAAACATTCATAATTGAATGAATAAGTTAAGAAAAGACTAACCCCGTAAAAACTGTGGGATGCCGAGGAATGTATACCATTAAACCAAACTATAAGACTTTTGGGGATCTCTTCTGGAAGATTAGGTTTTATATCAATCAACCGGTATGAATGATAGAGTAGCGATCTAACTTTCTGACCATAGGTTCTCCGTTATTTTTACACATCATCAATTGTTTAAACTTCAAAATAAAAAGTCCAAAGACAGTAAAATAACCAATTAAATAGGAAATATTCGAAACTTTTTAAAAGCATAAAAAAAGAGAGAGAAGAAGGCGATTTAACTTTTTTAAGTTTTCCAATAACCAAACTTTTTCATTAATAGCTTTGAAAATTCAGGCTAGACACTCAAAACTCTTAAATTTGCTGGAGGGAAGAGGCTAGTGAATTATTAAAAACCTCTCTTAGCATTGTTAATCCAGGTTTTTATTTATGCTGAGGGCTGGATTATCCTTCCACGGCGTTCTATTTTAATTAAATGCATTCAGCGAATCAAATATTCAATATTTTTTTTTCTGAAAAGAATCATAAATAAAATTTGTTATATTCAATAAAGGATCACAAAAAAATTGTGATGTATAATGATTTGGGACAGCGAACATTTTTAATTAATTAATAATTAAAAATCGACTAAATCATGAAATATCGAAAACCATAACATTTATCCTTAGAAAAATATCTGTCCTCCAGTTAATATCGTAGACAACAAAATTCCTTAGTGCACCATCTTGGACTTGTTAAAATGTTGGTCTCCATGTTAAAATAAAAAGTAAGACCACAAAAAAGTACTCAAACTACTTTACTCATTTTTTTTCCAAATTTTCAAAATAAAAACATATAATTATAACCCATACGGACATACTCCTCACAAATATATGGTATAGATATATATTATACCACTAACAAAAACTTTCCAAGGAAAAATATTACGACACATAGCAAAAGCACCTTACGATACTACAAAACCCGATAGATAGACTTGCACCTACAAACAGTCGACGAACGCATACGGACTCTTTACCAACCATTTCATACTAATTTACACGGACATACCAACAGACTGATAAGAGATATGGCTACAGCTGGCAAATCCATGAATACGAGGAGGAGACTGAAAAGGTGCTGGGTGAGAGATCTCCTTTCTTAACTAACCAAGAAAATGGAATCAAGCCAAGGAAGAGGGTTAAGTTATACTCTTCCTCATACACATGTCATTGTTACCTATAATTGTCAGACCATTTGCGTACCAACAAACTGTTGACAGGTGCGAATCATAATTGAAGACAAACAAAGAAATGTTCGATTTTTCTGGAAACAAGAACAAGTGTAATTCGAGAATATTTTATTCAATCTTCAGAATAAAAATAAATCATATTTTAAAAAATAGCGCAAATTTGAGCATTGGTCTGTCTGTCTGATTATCTCGTGGACGAATGGACTGAATTTGTTTATTCAAATCCAATAAATCCAACTAGATTGCCTTCTTTGTTTTATTTGTTTGTTGATCAGCTGTTTTTTTATTATAACCCTTCCTTACTATGCAATTCATTTATTTTAACCTTTTATTTTATTTATTCATTTTGTTATTTATTTAATATATATATATATATATATATATATATATATATATATATATATATATATATATATATATATATATTTTATATATTATAATATATATTTTTTTTTCTTCTAGTTTTACTTTGTCTTTAATATATATATTTAATATTTATATTTATTATAATATATATATATATATATATATATATATATATATATATATATATATATTATAATATTTAATATTTATATATATATTATAATATATATATATATATATATATATATATATATATATATATATATATATATATATATATATATATATATATATATATATATATATATATATATATTCAGGCCTTTTTTAGTTGCTTTCTATGTGCATTTGCAGTTTTATGTTGATCACCTGTTTGAATATAACCTTCTCAGCTGTAGTTATGTTACATCCCTTTGCCTTCAGTATGTGATTGGATGTCTTGGAGTGATGTGCTGTCTCTGATTGATGCGCCCTATTTGATCATCATAGATGTGATTTTTAGGGTGTATGTCCCGATGATGCCTAAATTGGCGAAACGCTGACTGGTTAGTTGTTTTACTGTATTTTAGAGACTTGAGTCTTTGTGTTTGAAATCTTCCAATTGTTTTCTAGCAATTAATTTATAATAAACTTAATTTATAACTTAACTTAATTATAATTTATAATTAACAATTTATAATTGTTTTCTAGCAATTAATTTGTAGCAATTAATAATAATGTCCTGAGAAAATTTCGCTTTGAGGCAGATATTAACTGGAGTTTAGTGGAGGACTTAACAACGATATTTTAGATACTTGAGGCTTTGTGTTTGAAATCTTCCAATTGTTTTCTAGCAATTAATTTATGTCTCTTTTTGAGTTTCTGCTCTTTTAAATTTTTTTTTATATCTTAGAATTTCTACTCCGTATACCCTAGCAATATGAATAAAGGATTCATAACTAACTGAATCCTTATCTACCGTCTTGTTTTAAAAAATCCGTAAAAAAAAGTAAAAGTAACTTGAAGTAAAAAAATAAAAGAAAAACAACATTTATTTGGATACTCCTGATTGGCGACTCAGCAGACTTTCATTGGGAATATAACCTCCATCTCTGCAGTTTCATTATTCTGAATGGGGAATATCTCTCAGAACATAATTCTTTATCTATTTACGATAACTGCCTTTATAATAAACATGAGAATGATTCTTAATAGTCGAGTATTATGACTACCCATCCATGCCCAATTATATTATGACTACCCATCCATACGGTATTATATTTATTTAAAAGGATCTAAAGTCTGTGAATTTCCCCATTAAAATTGTTGACCCATTTAAAATAAAATAAAAAACTCGTAACTAAGTGAATCTTCGAAGCAATATTCCATTGCCCTATATTAAAAATAAAATGGAATAATATATATTTTTACTACCCAGGGGAAGTTGAGATCTTCCCTGAAATAAGATTGATAAACAGACAAAAAAGAAATGGTAAAAACCAATGAAAGCTAACCGACCTAATAAAAAAACGTACATAAACTTTTCTCGAATATACCAATAAGCGTTTTAATTTCCTGAGAAAATTTCACTTTGAGGCAGATATTAACTGGAGTTTAGTGTTCTGTCTTTACGAACTTTTTCATCTTCGGAGGACTTAACAACTTAGAACGGCTTAAATGCCAATTCGAAGGCAATTATGATACCGCTATCAAAGGCCTCTTTCCCTTAAGCAATATCAACCAGGCCGTGAAGCTTTAAAACAGACTCCAACTCGGACGTAAACGAATGATATTCCGAATTAATAGCGTTATTTGTACTAACAGTTACTTTCGTTGTCGAGGCAAACTAATGAAAACGAAAAGCATATATATATATATATATATATATATATATATATATATATATATATATATATATATATATTTGGATTGAACTTTTTTTAAAGTCTATTGTATAATGATTCCAAAATATTTTATTTTTTGCCTCTAGCTCCATAAATGGGCCTATGAGTGAGATATCCTTTAGTTGAACGCCATTTTAAACCGAAATGGTGGATGGTGATGTTGAGTACCGAGGATTATCCTTGGGTAACCTTTGACTTTGGTGCTAAATCCAAAAAAAAAATAATATCGGTCCTGTAGTTTCGGAGAAAAGCGGCGAACGGATCTATTTGTATTCGATTTTTGGATTTTACGTACCTTGATACGTAAAACCTCAAAGGACCCCACATTATTTTATATAAAGTCGTTTAAATCAAATGCTCCGAAACTTTACAGGGAACCATTTTTTTTGTCATTCTGAGCGATACTCTCCATGGACATAAAAAAATTCCATTACAGGATTTTGAGTTGAAAAATATTCTTCACATTACATGAATCTAAAATATAATCCTGTTTTAAAACAAATATTTAGTAAGTTTTATTTTATGCATAGGATATTAAATAAAACTTACTAAATCTCTTTATTTATTTGTTAGTTTATGTTTCAGAAGCATTCAAGGATAGAATTATATTATCTCTAGTTTATGTTTCAGAAGCATTCAAGGATAGAATTATATCATCTCTAGTTTATGTTTCAGAAGCATTCAAGGATAGAATTATATTATCTCTAGTTTATGTTTCAGAAGCATTCAAGGATAGAATTATATCATCTCTAGTTTATGTTTCAGAAGCATTCAAGGATAGAATTATATTATCTCTAGTTTATGTTTCAGAAGCATTCAAGGATAGAATTATATCATCTCTAGTTTATGTTTCAGAAGCATTCAAGGATAGAATTATATTATCTCTAGTTTATGTTTCAGAAGCATTCAAGGATAGAATTATATTATCTCTAGTTTATGTTTCAGAAGCATTCAAGGATAGAATTATATCATCTCTAGTCTTATTAAAAATGGAATTAGTTGAATACTCGATAATTCTCTTGTTACTAATACCCAGTTTCAAGACAGGTTTAGGTTCAAGAATAGGAGAGGCTACACTAATAAATTAAACATAAAACAAATAATACACCGTAAATTCTATTTTAATTTTCTATTTTTTCAGGATTTTTTGAAATTAAGTTTAATTTTCAAAAAAATGTTTGGTTTTAAATTTCTATTTCTAATGTTTGATTAATATCTACACAGCTTACCTTAAATTTAATACTTATACTTCCACAGTATATCTTATATTTAATATCTTATTTACAGCATACCAAGTTTCTAAATAACTTCAACTAACAAATCCGATGTAAAAATGATCAGACGCATTTAAAATAATGCAGGGCTATATATGATATCGCCAGAGAGGAAACAATACAGTGGCCTGAACAGAGCCTACACCACGAAACAGAGATCATTTACTCCGGCAGGGATAACGACCTTTTAATTCGAAACGAGGACTGGCCACCGTTAAAGCACAATTAGAGGCACTTAGCGTTAGCAGCAATTATCGATAAATCGACGGGCTACAAATTATCGATACTAGCGGCACCCGATGCTGCTCGTTAGGAATGGCTCCTAATGGCCCCAATATTATCAACAACAGCCTATTTATATCTGTTAGATTTAATCGAAAAATATACCGACTTCATGCCAACTGTCAAATGCCTTTGGCAACTACGGTTCTGGCATTATAATAATATTCAACCAGCGAATACGGGCGTCATAAATTCAACATTCCTCGTGATGTTCAGTATTTAATTTTTAAAATAAACGTAAAAAAATAAAAATATTTTATTATTTTTGTAAAATAATTATTATATAAATTCTTGGAAGGAGGCGGTAGATGCCGCCGTCTGTTCGGATTAATTATCGATTTTTGGAATAAAATTCTGTTCTATTCTGTTCGGAACTACAAGAAAACATTTATATATTTCATTTATTTTGCTTTAAATATAAATATAATTATTATGCTGGCAAATATAAAAATAAAAATTGCTCGTTTTCATTTTTTTTTTAAATTTGGTGCGGTGCCCGCAACACAAAACATTCACTAACCATCATACAAATTAGAGTAGAAATTAATTTATGCTCAAGTAGAATAGAGTAATTTAAAAATTTTCCATGAAAATTCCATTAAGTTTTTAAGTTTAAGCGTTTTTAGTAACTCTCCATTACCTTAGATATTACTTTTTTAGGTTTCCAACGGTTTATTATGCGTCTATGTTACCGCTACTATTGCCGGAAATTTTTTGTCAACCTGAGGAAATATTTGTCCTTTAGATAATTTCAAATTTCTTTCATACTGTATATTTATCTATGTCGAATTACTGCTAATAATGAGAGACGGCTAATTATTTAAAATAAACAAAATCAAAGGTATTTTAGAAGTAGCCATTTTGAAAATTTTGGCATTGTCATACTTCAATGATGATAATACCTATCTGATATTAAAGAGCATTCAATTGTACATTGACATAAGGAGTTTAATCAAAATCGAGAAAATTGTAAACATGTATAAAAAAGTGGCACTTCTGGTATGACGGTTATAGCGAAAAAGTTGCTGTAACATCACATTGATGTAACATCACCTACCTTAAATACGTAGTTTCAGTTGCGTACGAATTTTCGTATTTGAGCTAGGCTGGCCATTTTGCGATACTTGGTTATTTGGACTCATGCGACATTAAAATTTTTATTTCCGTTGAAAATTCGGATTCGAAATTTTTCACGATTGCGTTACATTCTTTTACTATATTGTATTTCATAAATAAGTAAGTGAATGTAATAATAAAGCAATATTCTTCATGAAGGACAGTTATGGCTCTCGTAATAAATGGAAACCTTTAGATAAGCAGATCGAGCTAAGTTTACACGCTGAACCCCTTATCGAAGTACAGGGAGTGTAACCTGGGGCTACGGACCAATATGTCTTCGGGGATGAAATATGCAGAGGACCCCGGCTGTAAATCCTCGGCTGCTATTGGCAGGACACCCTTCCAGGACACTTTTTCTCTCTCTTCAGCGAATCCTTTTCTTGTAGGGCGCCTTTTTATCATCCGATTACCTCCTCTAGGTGTCCCCGGGACATGGTACTGTCAGATTTATTTCCTCCCTGCGTCGACGTGATGCTTTGGGTTGGCGTATCAATTCGAAGACCTCTCCTTTGCATAAAGACCTCACATCTTTATCCTGCCCATTCGGATAGGAAAATATTAAGGGATAAGTGAAAGGATAAAAAAAAATCTTATTTTGTGTGAACAGCTCCTTATTCTACTTTTCAAGAATCAAGTGAAATTCACAAAAGAAACAAAATATCATATTGTGATAGTTATTCCGTTATTTCTTTTTTAGCAATGTGATTTGAAAAAAAAAATTAAATTAATTGCTTTGAAGAATCCAGGGCCCCTAAAACATCTTCATTCTAAAAGGAAACAAAAATTATCGATTATTATAAATCTTAGATAGTTAAATAATAATTTAATCGAACATCGTTTATATTGATACTTCAAACGAGTAAAAATTTACAGTGTTGAAATTCCCTAAAACTTTCCAGGTGAAATTAAAATAAACAGGACATAACAATGGAGTTATACGTATACCTCCTCGAAAATTTTCATTGGTTTGTGTTTTGTGTGCTAACCTTCACTATAATGAATTGCCTGTTCGGCATTTATTTCAAATTGTCGATGGGATGACGTCTGGACCCAATGCAGTATCTGGACAAATGGATAAAGCCCAGGAATGGCGTGAGCACCTTCCAGGGGTTACTATGATCCAATACCAACAATGTTGCAAAAAGTTGATACCGGTCAACTCAGGGCTGTTCAAAACTACCTCTTTGAAATTTGTCTGACTGCGGTCGTCTGATGATTTTTCTATAAGCTTAGCAAATCGAGCTCCAGGTAAAATGGCTCGTTCTACGATCCAATAGATATTTACTCTTGTATGTTGAAAATTTAAGCCTTCAAGTCGAATTCGTCATGAGTTTTTATGCCCGTTTTTGGTTTGAAATTAAAAATAATCCATAATCTTTCACTCGTGGTGCTCTCCATCTACATAATAAATGTCTTACAAGTTAATGGAATTCTCACAAAGTGTTTATTTCTATTTAGATAAATACAAAACTATTGTCTTTGATGCTATCATGAGAAAAGTCTGTTTTACACATTCAGAAAATATAATTATAACTAGGGATTGATAGATTATTTGCCGCTTCTATAAATTTGTTTTATTGAAAACTAGTTTTGAATGTTATACATTCATCTTCAATTCTAAAAACACACAAAAAATTCAAAAATAAGCAATTCAAACTTTGCTATTCATTTAAATGAAAAAAAAACATAAATCCATCAAAGACTGAAGAGTTAAATTAATACATCACGTTGAAAACAGCCTCAAATTAAATATATATAAGCACTTGAAATAATAAAGTACTTCAAATCCAATCCAGATTTTTGCTTAAATGACCAAATAAATATCTCCAATAGTCCAATCTTAAATTCATTCCCATCTATAACAGAAAAACCAATTACTCACCGGCATTACTGGAAAATCCCGACCCTTAAACCGTTTACCTATAAAACATCCTACCTCCTTTCTTTCACTGTTAGTACAATGCGAGAAGAAACCAGTACAAACTTTTCTGTTTGATATAATCCATTTAAACCTTGGTGAGTACCAACATGTATTTGATTTCTTTTCTTAATTAAATTCATAATTCATAAATCTTTTATAATAATGATTTATATTACATCTAATTTAATATGTATAATAATAGCAAACTATATTTTGAATTGCTTATTTCTGAATGTTCTGAGTGTTTTTAGAACTGCAGATGAATGTATAACATTCGAAACTAGTTTTCAATAAAACAAATTTATAGAAGTGGGAAATAATTTATCAATCCCTAATTAGATTGATCCTTCTATACCATCATGCGGATGTCAACTGATTATAATTATAACTATGCTGCAGAATGAGGCAACATATTAGTGAACTCTGACAGAAGCTGTCTACCATCATTTGTGGTGTGAAAAAATCTGTAAGGTTGGTTTACTTAATAATTTTAACATTTTTTTAAAATTTATTGACCAAAAATCCAATTTTTTTTAGTGTTATTATTTTTCCTTCATTTTACTCTGAAAGTCAAAAGTGTTGCTGAAAAACCTATGTCGATATAATTTTCCAAACTCCAGATATTCTATAAAGCATTTGCAGAGTGTTTTATTTATTCTTTCTCAGCTCCTAAAATCCAATTGGACGAAACCGTCGAAAAAAAATAAATATCAAAATCGACGACGGACACATCGTGCCCGTTCTTTTTTTAAAGAATCTTATAATTTCAAGTCTCTTGAAGGCTGATTGAAGAAGGATCTCTGGGATGTAATATAATAAACTGTTGCGCAAGAAAGAAGAAACGGTAAGCCCTGAGAATAAGACTGGCGCATGGAGAGGACATGCGGTGTATACATCTCCCCTTGATCGACCAAAACTTCTCGGTTGCTCTCTATATAATAAAGACAAAAATCAGAATTAATTGTAAATAATAATAATAATTAATTTGTTTCTACCGCAATCCGTAATTCAGTCACTAATGGCCTGAGTGGAGGCGGAGTGATATAAAATAAATACATAAATAAATAAACATTATTAAAGGAGCCTCTCATCGATAGTTTTACTGAAAAAAATTAAAATATTATTATCGTTATCCAATCACGAGCAATTTGGGATGTTGAATGAATAAGAAGCGGTGAATTCATTAAATGGCGAAGAGTATCATAAATTAAGTTCATGAAATATTCATTGTAAAACTAATACAATTTAAATATAATTTAATGAAGATTTTAATTTGCTTTTGTTTTTATGTTTATTAAAATATAATAGACTCATGACAGTAAGATTATTTCCTAGTATTATGTTGATTAACTCAACCTAACATTTCGAATCGCGTGATTTTAGAACGTATTTTAAATTTAATATATTTTCACAGATAATGAAATTATTGAATATCATTTTAGTAATTTAATATATTTTCCTTTTGGTTTTTATTATTTTTTTTTCGAGCAGGGTCTGAGCAAATAATACTTATAACTCAGCAACTATATCGTCCACTCCAACTCAACACCAGCAACGGACTTAAATAACTTCGATCTTAGAAAAAGTTCCAGACGAAGTTACACTTATAAAGTTACTTTCGGCGGCAGAAATAATCCAAGAACAATAATAACCTCACCGTTGGGATTCGGAGGTTGTGTCTTTGAAGGCAAACACAGGCGGCTTTGGGCAATTAAATGGCATTATGGCTTAAATGCGCAGTTATCAGCAATTAACGCGGGAGATTTGCCATCAAGTTATCCTTGTCCTCATTGGGTGCTTTTAGCGGGAACCGACACGTCTTAGTTGCCAGTTTCAGGGTGCTGTTTTTTAATTCCTTTTAAGGGCTGTTATAATGCTACGTTACAACAAATATCATGATGGGATAACATTGAAAATAATTATTGAAAATTACTTATATTAATTTACGAAAAATGACCTAATAAGACCTAAAAGTTTTAAATTAGATTCATTTCCAAAGATGGTTGTGTGTTTAACACCTTGATTGTCCTATTATTATATAGTGGCTCTGGATAAAGCGAGTAACAAAATAATAAAAAGAAATATAACACTGGGGAACAAAAAAATACTTTTTTCTTGCGTCATAGCTATTGGGTCTGAAGTTGATACATTAATGTACACGATGTATAGTTACTTTGTTCAAATTCATTCTATTTTTTGTGAAAAAATCTAGGTTAGTTACAGTATATATTGCCTTTATTTCAAAAAGTAGAGTCAATTCGGTAAATCTGATATTTTTCTCGAATTGAGGAGACTGAAATCATCCAGGTTCGACTTGAAACCCTCCGCCGCAAAAAACACTGCTACCCGAAAAAAAATTCTAAATTATTTTCTTTATTTTAATGTAAGAGTTATGAATTGACTTTATTTCAAAAATGGAAAAAAATCAGCAAATCTGATATTTTTCTTGTATTTATAAACCCGAAACTCTCCAGAATCGACTCTGAAACTGCGCCGCTCACTCACTGTTGTCCGAAAACCTCTACAAAAAAAACGTTCCTTTTTCTTTCAATATAAGAGTATTTACTGCCTTTATTTAAAAATCTGGAGTCAATTCGGCAATTAAGATATTTTTTTCGTATCTAGAAGACCGGTATTATCCAGAATCGATTCTGAAACCCTGCGCCGCAAAACCACTGTTGCCCTGTGTTGAACAAGTTATTCATTGTACATCCATATACAAATGTACAGATCAGAATGAACATAATTGGTTTACATGGACATATGAATGTGAATGATTCAGATAATTGGTATTGCCGTAAAATATTTATCATAGTTAAATCTGTCTTTCTACGATCTTATTCCATTTACAGCCATATAAAACTGAAAATTAGAGATGGTCGCCATGTGATGTGCCAACAGGAATTATGGACTGTTCTTACACACTCGTCCAGAAAGACAGAAGACCTTGAGGGTCTTGTCAGATTCTCAGTACGGTCTCATGCTCATCTTCTGTGAGCTGCTACCCCCCAGTAGTCTTCTTCATTGTTCTGTTTCTGCTTAGTCTGCCCACGGGGTTCTTATCTTCTTCTGTTCCTCCATATCTTTACCACCGATGGGAGATGGAAGTTTCTGCTCATTGGCTGACATACAGACGGGGTCTTGCTGCCTTATAGGGTTTTCATTGCTTTCATGTTTTCCTTCCGTCCTCAAGTATATCTAAAGACTTTCTCGTGGCTTTCTACAAATAGCAACCCATCAGCTTCACTTAGCGGTACAAATCGTTCGCCACTTATTCAATTAATTAATACGGTTTAGTTAATACATATCAAGAGGATAATGTTGGTTTTATATATTTTATATTATTAAGTCACTATCTACATATATTTTTACAAAAATACTAGCTCTAATTAAGTGGATATTGTTTCAAGTCATCATACTCTACGAAGGCATCATCATACTCTATTCAAAAAAAGCAAGTTTTTCGAGGACATCCATCTAAACAGATGATTAACCAATTAATAAGATACGTCATGAGCAAGAGTTTATATTAAAAAAAATAATATAAGAGTACACCTAATACAAAGGCATATACAAAAATAAAGGAAGTACAAGAAAAAATAATTTATGTTGTAAAATCGTTTAAATACCAAATATATATATATATATATATATATATATATATATATATATATATATATATATATATAATTTAGATTATAAACATCTAATAGAGCAGTAAATATACGATTGCAAAGGACAGAGACGGATTACTTACTAATGTAACTTCCATTTTTCAATGTCACCATATCCGTTATTTCAGTTCCCTACGGCATCAATATTATAGTCTTTGTACGTACAGACATCATCGATTATTGTACATTTGTAGTGTAATCAGCTAGGATAAAAAATGAAAAATTTCAGATTTTTCTAATTTTTAGTTATACATTATATAAAATAAAAATCGACTAATTATTTCCTTGTACGAAGCGAAGGAAGTATTGTAATCGCGAAAATTTTAGGTTCTCAGATTTCAACGGAAATATCCATTTTCACCATCCCTGAATCCATTTTGACTAGTTTCGTCTCTACGTACGTTCGTATCTCGCATAACTCAAAAACGGTAAGCCGTAGAAAGTTGAAATTTTGTATTTAGGATTGTTCTAAAATCTAGTTGTGAACCTCCTAGATTTTGTTCTAAATTTGAAAACCGGAAGTGGTACTTTACTTGAAGGTCATATTAGACTTTGATCAAAAATTACATAAAAATATAATGTAAAACATCTCAAATTTGGTAAATAGGACTTTTATATCGATATGAATGTATTTACAATATTTTGATTAAAATTGGTGAGCCAAAAAGGGTACTTTACTTGAAAGTCATGATAAGCTTACAAAAAAAAATATATTTAAATTAAATGCATAAATCATATGTTTCGGTAATAAAGGTTACAAACTTAATTTGGTTTCCAATCCAATTAAACATTTTTATTACTTGTTTTAAGTGTTAGAATTTAATGTACAATACTGGCTTTCCTCCCCAATTGTGTGTGTGTGTCAATAGATGGATGTCGCGACGCCGAGTATCGTTTTTGAGATACTGCAATCTTCGGAAACTAGTAACCAAATTCAGAATCACTTTTTGAGCCACCGATTTATAGTTTAATAGGCGTACAAGGAAGTCATGTGTTGTCCACATCAGATATTTCGTGATATGTTTCGAAACATTCAAAAGCTTATAGATCCAAAACCATTGGACCTAGAAAGCTCAAAATAGTGTCATTCTTTTCGTAATTACAAGGACTGTGATTTTATATGTATCGCGAATTTACAAAATCAATCTTAACATGTTTCAAAATTTCAAAAAAATTACCTTTTTAAAACAAAAATACAAAATTTTAATTTTTTTTTTAAATATTTATTATATATACACATTATAAAAATTAATGGACCAAATTTCATGACGGCCTTTTTTATGGGTTCTATTAAAAAAAAAAAAATAAAGCCTTATATTTTTATAACATGATTTTTATTCAAACTGAAATAAAGATATCATACTTTAAACATTCAATTCAGTAAAATATACTTGGGTAAAAGTCGTTGTAAAAACTACAATTTTAAGTTATTTGCCATACCATACCCGTTATTTGAGCGCCATAAATTGCAAAATAATCTCCCACAAACCTTTTTTTTAATATCTACTTGATCCCAGTGAGATACCATCATAAAATTTGGTATGTGCATTCTAATATTAACATATACATATTTTTTAATTAAATATATATTTTATAATTAAGCATATATTTTAAATTGAACACATAAAAACTTTTTATTTTCTAAAGATATGTATATGTGCATAATATAAGGAAAGCACAGACCAAATCTTATGATGGCATCATGTCAAAAGAAAAAGTTTTGTGGAAGCCCATTCACCAATTAATGACTCGCAAATAATGTTGGATATGATAAATAACTTAAAAATTCAGTTTGAGTTTAATTATTAAATTATTGAGTTTTAGCAAAGTTAATTTTATTGTTTAAAATATGACGTATAGGTATAGTGGATTTCCATTTCAGTTTTGAAGAACATGACCTAAAACTACAAGACTTTATTTTTTCAAATGATACCTTTCAAAACACTATCATGTAATTTAGCTTAAACATTTTTATTACGTTTATATGCAACATACATTTTTTCAAAATGGCATTATTTTGAACTATCTAAGTTTTGGAACTACGAGCTATTGAATGTTTCAGAGCGTATAAAAAGACAGTCGATTTTTTTATTTATAACTCAGAAACTAAAAATGGGAAAACATCTGAAACTTTGAGTTTTCGATTATATTTATACATAGAACATGAATATCAAGTTTGGCTCATTTTGGAAAACCTTGAGCCCAAAATTATTTTTTATTGGTTGATTTGATGTGGAATAAATCATACAGTTATATCCCTAATATCGTAAAATCAAGTTCAGGAAATTTGACTTAAATGAATTTAAAGTACAATTTATCAGCATTGTACCTGAAAGAACCTAAAACTTCTTTAAGATATATTCGAAATCGTGAGCAGGTTTAGGAAAAAATATTCTAGAAATAATATTCTATCCAATCATTTTATAAAAATATTATCATAAATTGATCTAAATATTTCCGTTTCTAATGAAACATTGAGTAATCTGAAAATATACATATTTAAAAAAAAATTTAATTGAAAAGATTTCTCCAATATAAAATTCATTCACCGAAAGAAAAATATGATTTACAATACAGCAGAATCCCGATAATTCCTAAGAATTCTCGGTAAGGAAACGAAAACATCCTTTTAATTCATAAAAAAAAATTAAAATAAAAAAAGTCTTATAATTCTTAATAAAAATTCTCATTAAATCGTAATGCGTTTAAGAGAAGTAGAATAGAGATAGAATGAGGGGATATCTTTTCTATGAATTTCGGTTTGTTTAAGTTTTTTTATATTTATTCAACTTTTTTATCTTCTTTTTTATCTATACTATATTTTATTAAAACGAAAAAAAAAATATTAAAGCTGTATCCGGTGGTGAAAAACAAACAGATGCTATCAAACTTCATAATGTTCCACCGTGGACGATAACCTCCAGTTTGAATAAGAACGGAAAAATCGGCTCTGAGACTTCGGAATATAAAGTAAAGCGCTTTGACTCGGGTCAGTACCCACAACTAGAAGATCGTTTTACAAACTGATTCGCGAATTTCGTTCCAGTTGAAGGAAATATTTTAAAGAGAAAACCTAAATATTAAAAAAAAAAAAAAGCAGTATAAAATTTCACAATCGTAGGAGGAAAAGTGCGAGTGTTTTTGCGTTACAAACTCCATATTTTTAATTTTTACTTCTGATTATTGGTAATCTATGATTTTATTGTAGTAATGAAATTTCACACTAATGCAGTCTAGATATTTTGAATTCAATATCAAATATGTTATCTCAGGGAAACTTTCACTTAATAAACGTAGATTGCCAAATCTAGCTAACATTTAATAGAATATAGTCCAATAGGTATTGTAACTGTTTTTTAAGATTTGTCTTCGGTACCTCGAGACGGGCTCATCTATCCCACCTTTACGGCGAGTTAAAGTGGCTCTTCCCCTCCAACCGTAGACAATATTTCCTCGGATCTTTCCTATACCAAACTATCACCACCCACCACTCTTCCTACATCTACAGCCTCCTACAATTCAAATCCTCGGTCCACTCACAGGAAACAAGATCGCGCATTTCTGACCTCTATACCTCATCCCATAGAACCAGAACATTCGAACGTTCCTTTCTCGCCCGCTCCTCTCTCCTCTGAAATTCCTTTCCTTCTAGTATCCGCCATGCTTCTTGTCTATCCTCATTCAAATCCCTCCTTTTCAACACCTTTCTTACCCAAATGATGTTCTCTATTTACGAAATTTAAATTTTAGATTAAATTTACATAAGAAGTAAATAACAGTTTTTAATGCACTAGCTTCAATTTTGCTAATCAGCACATTATTTTTGTATTTTTCATTTTCTCTTTCTTTTTCTTTTTTGTTCACATTAATTATTCTTTTCAAGACAAAAATTTATGTTGTTTGTTTAAAATTTTATTGAAAATGTTGTAAACATTAATTGATCTTTATTTTGTAATCTTATGGCCAGATGATGTATCTGTTTTATTTGTTCTATTCTGTTATTCTTAAGGGACCTAGACCCAGAATAAAGTTCTTATTATTAAAGTTCTTATCTATCTATCTATCTATTGTATCTATGTGGTATCTATCATTCATCCTTCCAAGACAATTAGACTGAGATCTTGCCTAATCCTTCTCCTTCATCAAGCGATGAAGATTTATAATTTTAACGTAATGCAATTTCTGATCCATGAATTGCTATGTTTCTGGCAAACTGCTTTTCTAAGGCAGGTGGGTTTTCCAGAAACTACATTTACTCAATTTAATTATCTAATTTTAATCTCTATTTGCATCGGTTCCAGAAGGGAGCCGATCAATCAAACTATATTTTAGCATAAAAGGCTAGAGACCACAGACCCCCCCTTGCTGTGGTCAATAACTTGGGATATTATAAATACCATTGGATAACCTTTCCAAGGGTGTCGTGTTCACCATTTCACTTAATTACTTAGATGATGGCATGCAGGGTAAATAGAATGGTAGATTGTGTTACAGATCTTACTTTATTGACGTTACGTTATTAATTAAACTATTGGTTTACTAATTTCTAATCTAAATTACTATCATTATAAAAATCTACAGACTGTAGCATATGTATTTGAGAATACTGGGAGAACTTGCTTATTTAAAATATAATTCAGATGCCACATAATATTATACATTGATGTACACAATGAATCAAAGGACTTATCTTTTCGTTGCTCTATGGTCTAGGTCTCTCTGTCCTGTCTCTATGTGCTGCTCAGCTGTACCCTCTGCGAACCTCCGTCTTCTGCCTCTAACTCGAACCTCCTTCTTCCCAGAACTCTCCACTTCAACTCTTGACCCGAACTCTCCCGAACTATCTTTCTCTCGGTCTCTTATACCGTTTCCCCTACTTTTTCTTGAACAGATGAATTTTGTTCCCCACTCTCCTTTTGGGACATCCTATTGGCTGTCACCGTAAGAATATTTTCAAAGGACTTTTAACCTTGGGCGGCAGATTTTATTACACCATGTCGACCTGGCCTATCTCTAGGTTTATGGTGCTCTTACTTTGGCTTATCTTAAGCGGCCTATTGGCGGTCTTGAACAGCACCCTCCTGGTACAACGGCCGACCTTGTTAATATTCCTTTGTCCGAAAAATAAACCTGTTAATATTGATATTGCTGAACCATGTGGCATCTCTTTAATTTATTTCTTATTTAATTACTATTATGAATATTTATTATTTCCTTCAATCCCAGTATCCTCAATCCATTACAGAATGTATCTTCAGAGCGTATAAAAAAACGGTAGATTTTTTTAATTATTTTTTATTTTCTATGTTAAGGCGATTGAATATTTCAAAAGTAGAGCACGTTATTGATTAATTTCGTTTTAGATTTAAAATAGAATAACTAAAATAGAATAGTTTTTTTTCTGGATTGCATTTATCATAATATTTTAGAATAGTAAAAATTACATCATGCTAAACCAGAAGAGAGAGCTCAAATAAAAATTCGAGATAACGGTATTAATTGTGATAAGGATTCAATTGAGATAGTGAGTCAGTTTCATGCATGTTTTTCTCCTCAGCTCAACAATTTTTATTTCAACGATTTATTTCAAGCTGGACAATATTTTTATTTCAGTAAGTACATACTACTTTTGTAATTTTTTAAATTATATTTGTCTCATAAATTGGATCTTGTATATGCATTAATTTAACGTATTTAAGAAGGAATTGCGTTTTAGTTGGTTATATTAGACTAAAAATGTAGTCAACTCAAATTCAGACTAAATATTAGTCATGAATAGTATGGTACATTATTCAACATGGTTATTCACTCACGAGTACCAATAAGTATAAGAAATGCAGTGTTTTATCGTGTTTTCAAATATTTATTCGGAATTTCTTCATCACCCCATTTTTTTTTTTTTCACGGAACGGCCTTAGAGACCACGTGAATATCATTTTCACTTCCCTTCATACCCCTTCTTTCTTTCTTCCCACCTTTCCTCATTCATTCCGATTGTTCTTTTCTTGTTTCTTTTCTCGTATCTCTCTTTCCCATAAGGACCTTAATTTATTTTAGTCTTCTCCCATAGTCATCCCTATCTAAACAGCCTTGGTCTGTTAATTTCAGTCTCTCAGTTTCTTCCCTCATCTGCTTTTTATGTATCCCCAGTTTTTTATAAATAATATATTCCATTTCCATCGTCCATTTCTCTATTGTCAAATAAAAGCTCCTAGAGTATTGTGAATACGATCAAACCAAATGAGCTAACTCAAATGGTACCGTTACTGCTGTTGTGCAGGTTCAGACATGTTCAGCATGAACAAACATGATCTAGTCTAGGACACATTCATTAGAACGATGACATTTTTTTGTTTGAATTATTGAGTATTACACAGTTACACATTTATTTAATTTAATTAATCGTTAGTTAAGAAATGCCTAGAACATGTATAAATCGCCCTAAAATTTGTTTTTATTAACTGACGCACAAATCCCAAAAGCGAAAACTTACACCGTTAGTGAAAAAAGTGTTATGAACTTTAATTTTGGGTGTAAAGTGGTGGATCAAAGAAGGCCCTGGGCCACACATATCTGTTGGTTCTCGTATTCTAGACTTCCCAATGCATGGAAAAATGGCACACGCCATATGCCATGTGCTATCCCTAGATATGGCCTGAACCCATCACTCCTCTGACTATTATTTCTTCGTTTATTATAAATATTAAGCGGATTACGTCAAAATTAAAATATACAGTGGGGTACCCTAACTTGAATATGCAATGAGACCGATTCCACACTGCGAAGTATTGACCATATTAAAGCCTCTTGTGCATATGGCATCATTTGAAGAGAGATCAAATTCTGAAATTTGATGATACAACTTTAAACAAAGCTGTTCATCTGTGCCTGATTTATTGACTTCGTATATTCTTAACGATCTCCTACGAGATTTAAAGTTATTCAAAAATCTGAAATGCTTGGTTCCCGACTACGAGTATATCTACTAAGACCGGTGTACTATATCTATAAAAGCAATTTAATATATCTATTAGAGCGGTGTACTATATCTAATAGAGAGATGTAGTTTATCTATTAGAACGGTGTAACATATATTTTAGAGCGGTGTACTATATCTATAAAAGCGATGTAATATATCTACTAGAGCGGTGTACTATATCTACTAGAGCGATGTACTTTATCTATTAGAACGGTGTACCATATATTTTCGAGCGGTGTGCTATATCTATAAAGCGATGTAATATATCTATTAGAGCGGTGTACTACATCTACTAGAGCGATATACTTTATCTATTAGAACGATGTACTATATCTTTTAGAGCGATCTACTTTATCTATTAGGGCGGTGTACTATATATTTTAGAGCGGTGTACTATATCTACAAAAGCGATGTAATATATCTATTAGAGCGGTGTACTATATCTACTAGAGCGATGTACTTTATCTATTAGAGCGGTGTACTATATCTATAAAAGCAATTTTATATATCTATTAGAGCGGTATACTATATCTACTAGAGAGATGTAGTTTATCTATTAGAACGGTGTACCATATATTTTAGAGCGGTGTACTATATCTATAAAAGTGATGTAATATATCTATTAGAACGGTGTACTATATCTACTAGAGCGATGTACTTTATCTATTAGAGCGGTGTACTATATTTAAAAAAGCAATTTTATATATCTATTAGAGCGGTATACTATATCTACTAGAGAGATGTAGTTTATCTATTAGAACGGTGTACCATATATTTTAGAGCGGTGTACTATATCTATAAAAGTGATGTAATATATCTATTAGAACGGTGTACTATATCTACTAGAGCGATGTACTTTATCTATTAGAGCGGTGTACTATATTTAAAAAAGCAATTTTATATATCTATTAGAGCGGTATACTATATCTACTAGAGAGATGTAGTTTATCTATTAGAACGGTGTACCATATATTTTAGAGCGGTGTACTATATCTATAAAAGTGATGTAATATATCTATTAGAACGATGTACTATATCTTTCAGAGCGATCTACTTTATCTATTAGATCGGTGTACTATATCTATTTACTTACAATTAGTATGTTTTAGGCTATTGAAGTGCGAAGTACTGTTTATTTCTAATCTGCATCTATACGATCTTATGATTTACAGTCCTGATTAAATCTTGTACCAACTATTAAAACAAATAACAATTATTTCTTAGTTAAAAAAAATGCATGTAAATTTAAAAAGAAAAAAATTAAAACTCCAAACAATTTGGCTAAAAATGCTTAGTATCATCCAAATATATGTAATTTTAATAAAATATAATTAAACATCATTAGCATTCGAATTTTAATTATTCCAAGAAAAGTACTCAAACTGCGGTAGTACACAAACTGCGGTAGTGCTCAAAGTACTAATTCTGATAAGACAAACAAATAAAACATAGGAAGAAGAATAAATAAATACAATTTATGTTTTTTGAGTTTTAGTTACTTTTTGTATTATATTTATTGAGGCGTAAAGTACTTCATATATATATTGACACCATTGTATAATATATTTTTAAAACTTAATGCAATTGAGCATAGTAAGCGATGTTTCGTTTGTTGCTTGAAAAGTTTTAATTTCTTGGATGTTGTTTAATTGACTAATGGTATTCTAAAACTATAAAATGAGTTAGAAATGCCCAGAAATTGAGAAATGTGCCCAATTACTATACTTCAGAAACTAATAATAATATATTAAGATAATATTTAGACTATTTTGATTTATAATGATTGTTTATTGTTATTATTATTATTATTATTGTTATACGCAAGAAGATTAGGAACTCTTCAAATTCTTAGAAATCATTCCAAATGATTTCTATTTGATTTAAGCTTTATCTTAATATGTTTTCTCATTCATAGTCATTCATTCATTTTCAATATTTTTCTGTTATGTCAATCTTGCTTCTTATGCATTAATTTTTGAATTCTTCATTATTTTCTATCAGTTTATTTTGTATCCATGTTGTAACCTTGAAGATGAACCACATGTTTAGACCGAAACATCGGCTTTAAGAATAAATAAAACAAAGAATTATTGTTTTCATTTTAAGTTGCCCTTACCATTTACTGATTCCAACAACAAATAATCATTATACATTTAAACACATTGGTGTGATGAATTTATAAAAGGGCAAATCAAAATAAAAAATGTGTTATAAAGAACTGTATCAAAAATCATACTTGAATAATAGATAAAGCATTATATTTATCTATGAATTATTAATTATGCATAGGCTAACGGAATAGAGAATTAGAAAATTACAATAATGTCAAATTCAAAAGCTGGAAACCAGAGTTATAATGAGGAAATCACAGGTACTTGGAGAAATCACAGATTTAAGTAAGGAATGTGCCTCACATGTTCTTATAAAGTTATAAATAAATCCTGAATTACAAGAGAAGGAGTAATATTTTTTCAAGCTGATCTGGGTCTGGGCATTTCGATTAATCTCCAATCGATATCTGTGAAGTACCTGATAAGGGCAATCGAACGATGAGCACAAGACCAGTCCCAACTTGCACAAGGGCAGTGAAGTAGTATCGAACCTAGCGAAAATCAGGTAATCTCTATTCCATTGCAATACATAGATTAAAAATAATTTTCGAAAAAATAAAAACAAATTTATATTTAAAAATATAAAAAAATTTCCAAAGGTGCTTATTTCATTTATATTAATCTTTTATAGCGAAATATTAAGGTTTTAGGTGAATATCTTTTATATATATTAAGGAGGTGAAAAATCAAAATCTTCGTGATAATATATTTTATGAAATTTAAAAAATATTATCTTAAGCATTATTTTCTGCATATTTAACATTTTTTCAACATTAAATCTGTGATTTAAAAACATTTGTGATAAGATATAGGAGATATATAGGATATATGATAAGATATATAGGAAATTATGAATAATCAAACTATTTAACAAAAAATAAACAGTAAAATAGTTGTTTTTTCTTTTTTTTCATATCACACCAGGAAGGGATAAATAAGAAATCACTAATATGCAATTAACTTCATCTTTAAGCCAGACAAAACAAAATAGGTTGTAAGTTTTGTGATTTGCTAAAAGGAACCTAGTTCGATTGACTGTATCTTCAACTGTCCAATTTCAATTCTGGATCCACGATTTGAAAAAAACAACGTACTCTTAAATAATGATCGAAAACTATTCGATAATTTAGAAAGATGTAGATAAATTTAGAAGAGTGGTGGCGAGAAATTTAGTGTGGAGAGCATTTTTCAGAAGTTTTAAGATTTTTTATGTTGGGGTTTGATAATGGATAGGAAAAAAAATAAAAACACTAAAGATGGTCTGCATACCTAACCACATATTTGCATTACATATTTACCGAAACGCCAAGTTAAAAAAAAAAAAAAATTGACTCATTTCATACAAAGGTTTGGGCATATTAAATGTATATGCCCACAGGCCTGACATGAAAAATGCACGTTTGCCAGCTTGTAGCAGAAAGAATAAAAAATGGCGGCGATAAAACCTTGACATTTTAGGACTATCTTTTATTTTTCACCTAAAATTCCCAAACGGTGCATTCTATCGAAAAAGCTATAGTCTATTAAATTAAAGAGCATCAAATTTTGCGTCTAATAAGTACCACAACATATTCTAATAACTGGAGTATTCGAAAATTATGATCAAAATGACGATTTTATCAAAAACAGAGACAGACAATAATGTATGAATCCGGCGACGTTAGTTTTCGACAACAGCAGTTACCCAAATTATTATGTTGAGGTACTCAGACGCAGAATGTGGTGTTTTTTTATTTAATATGCAACGCCTTTGTTATTTTGAATGCACCGTTTAGGAATTATAGGTGAAAAAACAAAAAATAGTCCTAAAAGTTTTTCTGGCCACCATTTTGAAATCCGCCCCCTCCTGATGCTGGCAACCAATGCTTCTTAGCATTTGGGGTGACTGTAGTTTTATGAGTGCTTGATATAAATCATATGCTAAACCACTGACAGTGCTTGATATAAATCATATGCTAAACCACTGACAGTGCTTGATATAAATCATATGCTAAACCACTGACAGTGCTTGATATAAATCATATGCTAAACCACTGACAGTGCTTGATATAAATCATATGCTAAACCACTGACAGTGCTTGATATAAATCATATGCTAAACCACTGACAGTGCTTGATATAAATCATGTGCTAAACCACTGACAGTGCTTGATATAAATCATATGCTAAACCACTGACAGTGCTTGATATAAATCATATGCTAAGCCACTGACATATCCAACTTTTTGCATTTTTTGGACTGTTTTTCAGATTTTCACGGCCCCATTTCTCAGTAGCTATTCTGAATATTCGAAAATATTAAATACAAACCTGCAGGAAATTTAACGTTCTTTAATATTGGTAATCTCCAATATTATTTTTATCTTAAGTGCATAATTTTTATCGCATACTGCATAATTAAGTTGCATAGTGCATAATTAAGTGCAAAATGCATAATTTTTATCTTAAGTGCCCTAGAAGCGAGTTATTTTGGAAAAATTGAAAACAAGTTTTTTCTTAGCGGTTTCCAAGATGACGAAAATACAAGAAAAATGGGTCAAAAACTTGTTTTTTTTTACTATAGAGAAAGTAAATACAACATACCTGAAAATCAAGATTGCTTCATTTTTGCGAATCTAACTGGAATGAAATGCCAATTTCGAGAGGTGTAATTGACCGAATTTAAATTTTTTTTATGTTCAATGGAAGCAAAATTTGATTCTCTACAATTTATATATCGACTTAGTTTTTTGAAAAAGGCTTAAGCGCAATTTAGCTAACAGGAAACACATAAATCGATATTTCTCCAAATAACTATAACTATATATATTGAATTTTATCCTTTATTTTATACAATAGGAGTTTATTCAGGTGGCAATACCTTTATAATCAGAATATATTTTAAAGGTTTCAAGCACTGGTCAAGCCCAGAATGACAAATTAGAGTCGTTAGTATTTGATGCTAACTCCATCAATAGTCGATTTTTCGATCATTTTCAATTCTTTTTTCGATGTATCGTGAACGGGAATCGATATAGGTGGTATTCCATAATAAATCGAAACATAAATATCATAAAATTTTCTCTTAGAGTACTCATTTCCAAGTTGCAGATTCATATAGAGTACTCTGTCACTTGGAACATATCGTCCCTAGCATGTCCAATTACCGAATATGCAAAAATGGGATTTTCTTATTCGTCACTTTTAAACGTTTTAGTCGAGGCATGGCATGGTGGCAAAGTCTTGAATTACTAATCCTCCTGGGTTGACGACACGTGCCTTTTGGTGGTTAGGAATTCAATACTTCGGCACAATGCGTGTTTCAGCTAGCGCGTTTTAAAGTAACGAATATGAAAATCCGATTTCCAACCCGTTACGAAATTTCCAGTTTTCTGAATTAAAAGGTATTAAAAAAATATATACTGTTGCCGCCTCGACATTTGTAGCCCCCTTTATTTTGCTAGACTTCCTACGTTTTGAAATGAACTTTGAACAGATTTAAAATATAGTTCAGATAAAGTAAACTTCGGAATTAAAAAAAAAAAAATAATAATAAATTAATGAGAAATGAAAAACATAAAAATCATATTAAGTATCATGTCGAATGTCAATAAGTATCATGTCATCACATTAAGTATCATTTCGAAAATTCATTTAATATCGGTCATCACTAAATACTTGAAGGACTTAGTTTTATAAAGTTTGCAAGAAACTTTGGCCTAAAGTCATCAATAATCAACCTACTGGTAATATTAAAACCTAGTATAACTATGGTCCCAGCTTTATAATAACTTATCTGTAAGTAATCAGACATATTAAGTATTATTTTCTCTTTTTTTTTTTTTTTTGTTTCATTTAATTAATCAGAATGACTCACATAGGCATATTTTTAATAAATTAATTATCGATTAATAGGTAGTTGATTGTGTTATGACTAATGAGGAAACCAATCTAGATTTATCAGTTAAAACGAATTTACAGATAAGTAAATAAAATAATCACAGAACGAACAATATTGCCTACTTATAAAATATTTCTTTATATTATTAACTAACACCCAACCTGGTTTCCATGGTGCAGCGGCAGTGCTATCCATAGCTCCATAACCGATCCCTTTGGGGCCAATTCGGCGGTGTCCTTCGCACCGACTCATTCGGGTTGAAGGACAGTGACAAACCAGTCAAGATCCACGAATTATGGGCTGTTCGGAGTCAGCAGGCACACGAAGACCTATATATATATATATATATATATATATATATATATATATATATATATATATATATATATATATATATATATATACTAAAATCAAGCAGTAGCGAAGCATTACCGGATCAGCTAGTATATATATATATATATATATATATATATATATATATATATATATATATATATATATATATATATATATATATATATATATATACTGACCGATTAATGTCATCTAGCTAAACTAGGATCCGGTAGGAGGTAGGGATGTAGTCAAGTTATAAACAAATTCTATGTTTTTAAGGCGGCAGTGTAGTCGTATTCATTTCCAGATGGAGCAGAAATATAGAGAATTTCATAGAGAAGAAACTCGATTAAGAATCTTCAATTATTGTAACACTACGGACTTGAACTTATATCGATAATAACTTATTGAACTTGTATCCAATCCAAAGTATAGTTAACGCGCCATATTACGTTCCTTGATATCCCTTAGATCTTTGACCTTATACCAACCAAAATTTCATCTGAGCCTTTCCAATCATCCGAATCCTCAGATTCAATCCTTATTCAGCTCAACTCACCCCTGCAATCCACCCAGAAGGTTGAAAAGACAGAGGCCCCGAGATCTGTAGTATAATGAATTTGACAAATGAAGCTCTGTCAATGGCCAGACTATCCTCTCATGTTCAGTGCTTGCAGCAGTGGCCCAATACCAGTGGCGTGGCGGAAAAGATGCACTGGGATCTGTTCGATCTCTGCTTTACTTCCCATAGGTGGGTGGTAAGGTGGTTTAGGGGATCTTCAGACCGAGTGTGTAGATGCTGTATATAAGTATGGAAGTGATTAGTGATCTTATTTTACTATTATATTTTAGTTCCACTTACTAATATTTTACTTTTGTTTTATATTCTCCATTTTTCATTATTTTATTTACTTATTTTTATTGTGTTTATTTTTATTGTTTTGTACGAATGTATCATATTTATCACTAGTATCTATTTCCCAAGATTGTGGCAGATTGTAATATTTGGCAATAAACAATTTGTTAAATAATAAATTCTTGTTACGACTTCAATAAAAGTGATTAAAAATTGTAAGTGTTTTTAAAACTCCAAGGGTAGTAAGTCGGCGTATCAAGACGGAATACGTAGGGTTTTAAAGATTTTGACTCAGGCATCAAGACCCGATTCGAAATTTTCTTACGGATTTTAAGGTCCTAAAATTGACCGTTTTCAAGATAATTATTGTGCGTTATCTGGCATCCGCACAGACCTATGCTGACTTGGGAACGTGTCGTTGTCGTGACAACTTCGTACCCGTGGAAGCAGGTTGACTACATCAACATTTTAATAATTATTTATTCTATGATATTTTCGTAAATGTGCGAAAACGTGAAACTTGATTGCAGTTTATAAAAAAAATATTCTGGTTTTGATCATGTTCCCTGAAATTGTCTGTAACAAATGAGACTGAAAAACATGTCAGTGGTAATTATTTATTTTGTATTTTGAGGCTTTAGGCAAATTTAACGCGGCATAGCTAGTTATTCATATGATTCAAACTTTATTCAAACACTTAAATAAACAAAGATAAGAATTGAATATCAAATTATTACATCAACGATATAAAATATGATGGAAAGTATTTTATATATATATTTAAATATTTGGCTTATACTTGACAGAAAGTACTAGAGTCAAGAAGGGATCTGTTGTGCCCGAACACCCCACCCTACTACCCGCTATTCAAAGAACCCTCTCAAACAACTTCTTCTTTATTCACCATTATTTATGCATATTCATCGCAGTTTTCTATTGCACCATTCTTCCTCTCTCCGATTATCTTTTATTCATATTCAGTTTAGGCTGCGGGTTTCCTTCGCCAGGGAGTTCATCTGCAGGAAAGGCCTCCCGGCTTTTCATCATCAGAAGAAATAACGCCCAACACATTCTCTATTGTCCATAATATTTCATTCAACTTTTCCACTTTATTCTAGAAAGCGAGAGTTTTGCCTACATTTCCTCTAAATAATAGTAACATATATAAGCCATAAAAATGTATTTCTTTATTTAAATGAGAGAGTAAACATTTTTGCTTAAAATGTCCAAGTAGTATCACATCTCAGCTTTTATTAAAAATGTTTAATTGGATTGGAAACCAAATTGCGATTGTAGCCTTTATTACCGAAACATATGATGTATGTATTCAATTTAAATCTAATTTTTGATTTAAGCTTATTATGACCTCCAAGTAAAGTACCCTTTTCCGCTCACGAATCTTAACCAAAATCTAGTAAATACATTTATATCGGTATAAACGTCCTATTTACTAAATTTGAGATGTTCTACATTATATTTTAATATATTTTTTGACGAAAGTCTAATATGACCTTCAAGTAAAGTACCGCTTCCGGTTTTCCAATTTAGACCAAAATCTAGTATGTTATTTAAATCAATACATAAGTTATAAATACTAAATTTGAGAAGTTTTGCATAGTATTTTAATATAATTTTTGATAAAAACCAATTATGACCTTCAAGTAAAGTACCACTTCCGGTTATCAAGCAGTGACAAAAAAGGGAGGTTCACAACTAGATTTTACAACAATCCTAAATACAAAATTTCAATTTTCTACGGCTAACAGCTTTTGAGTTATGCGAAATACGAACGAACGTACGTATGTAAGTACAGACGCCACGACGAAACTAGTCAAAATGGATATTTCCGTTGAAATATGAAAACCGAAAATTTTTGCGAATACAATACTTCCTTTACTTCGTTCAAGAAAGCAAAAACGGTGCTGCTACTGAAAATTTTTATTGATTACAAAAACATTAAAAAATAATTGATATTAAAATATGCTAGGTATGCAACGTGGGAGCTTCAGAGACTGTAGCACCGATAATTTTAGAAATATATATTGTACATAAAATTTACAAGTGCATTTAAAAAATAACACTATACAAATATACTGCACTCGTTTTCGACACATACAGAGAAGGAACAAACATAGTGAGTTGCACCTGGTTATTTAGAAATTATGATTATAGGAATAGCCTGTGAAATTATCAGAACTGAAGGAAAAATACTGATAACGTAGTTGATAACCGAGTACAGACACACAAATAATTAAATTTAATTAACATTTGAACAATTAAAAAGATATTTGACTCAATTGATGATGTGCAAAAGATAATATAAGTAAATCAAGACAATTCATTGCAGAGTAATATATGTTTATTATGATTCTTGAATGGAAAGTCCCATTTTTGTGTTTTTCAGTTGATCCCTCAATTTAAAAATATATATACACTAAACTTTTTTTTACGAATCTTAAGGTTACTTTTTTAACAAAATGAATAAATAACTTAATAGTAATTGCTGTCAATCGGCTAATGGGGATAGAATGATCTTATTTTAATTTATCTGGTAAAGGTAGCCGAACCTGTGTAAGCAGCACCTCATGTCACAACACTCGCGGGTCGGAAGCGCTTTCCAGTTTGGCGGACCCTCGTAACGAATCTTAGCATTCACTCTAAGACTATAACAGGTTTGCAACCTGCAGAATAATTCCTTTCCTTTCCTAATTAATCCAAATCAGGACCTTAATCCAGAATGTAACACATTCAATTTTTATCTATTTGAAAATAGATCATTGATTAAAGTTACAACAATTTCTTTGATAGTCAAAACATTTAAATATGAAGTAATGTTGCAATTTACATTCAGTATAAAAATATGTTATTTCTCTGCAAGAAATGATATGTTTATTATTTATTATTTTTATCTGTTTATAAAATTATAAATATATATTCACTAAGATTTATAAATTATTTCAGGTACGCAGTAGTATAAAGTTGATAAGCAAGAAGTCTACTCAATGATCGGGCCAAATAGAAACAAAAGAATGGAAGTAATAAAGCCTTCAAAACCTCCACCACCACCACCAATACAACCTTGTCAACAGGTTATTATACATTTATATATATATATATATATATATATTGCACACTTAATTTTATTGTAACCTGCCATAAAAAGGTTTAAGTAAAGAATGTGAAAAATCGCATTTTTCGAATACCTTAGTTTCCTCTTAATTTATCTGCAGCGTATATGCAAAATATTATTTTATTAACACAAATCTAGGACTCAAGGAATTGAAAAGGGCCACAGATAAAAAAAATATATATCGGTAATGGGAACGTTGAAAGTTGGAAACATACTATATGTATGCATAAAGCTCTTGGTCTACTGAAAAATAGCCTATATTTACATTCGTTACTTGAACGTTGTGGCGAAGTTGTGCATACATGCACTACGCTTTATCATTAGGGATATTATCTATCCATCCATTGATCTATCTATCCATCTTTCTCAATAAATGTATATCTATAAATAAATAAATATAAATTAAACTTTTTTTTTAAATGAAGATCATCGACCGTTCGAAGAGGTTATCTTACAGACAGGAGCACAGATAGCCTGGAGAGGTTCACCCAACCTCAAGTAGCTGCGAATTGTGATTTCCATGAAGCAGCGGCAGGCCATATATAGCTCCATAAGCAATCTCTTTTAGAGCCAATTCCGCAGTTTCCTTCCCACCGACTCACTTGGTGTCAAGTTCAGTGACAAATCGGTCTAGATCCACGGATCATGGCTGTCGGGGTCAGCATGCGTACGTGAACCTATATTTCTTTTCCCGAAGCTGACCGTTTCGATTCTCGATCGAAATACACGTGGTAAGGCCATCACTTCTACGCCCGGTCTTTGTGAGTCGCCTACAACAGGCTAACGGGTCTAGCATACCCATCTGATTAAAAGTCTGAGCAATCCCGAGAACGGGATTCGAACTCACAACTCAGGGTTGTAAGCAGGTATATTTTTGCAATCGCATTATTCCACTCGGCTATACTGACCCTATATATATGTTCAGCTGGTTTAACCGGAATATTATTATAGTATACTGCAGAATAATTAGATATCATACGTTTACCAATAAATAATAATTTGTCGATTTGATGCCATTTATTTTTTGCGTTATATGTTTTTTCTCTAATTTGGATGCGATTCTTTTCTGGAAGAAATTGGAATGTAGAAAAAATATTTGATTGTTACGTATGACCCCAGTTTAAATGATAGCGGTTACTGTTTTGATAAAGTGCTCGTTGGACTTTCAAGGTGATAGAGATAAGATAGCCAGCTTATCACCATTCCTCACAATGAGCTGCTCCCATTAAATAATTTTTATTTATTTATTTATTTTTAGTTATTAAATTAATTAAAAATGCAACATGTTAATGTGAACGATGATGTCGACGTCATTTTTTGAAAAAGGCATAAGCGCCATTTAGCACACTTTATAGGAAACACATAAAACGATAATTCCGTATTGTATACAGTACAAAGTTAAGGAGTTAATTAAGGTGGCAAAACTGTTATTATTGTTAATTAATATTATTTGGGTTTCTAGCATTGGTCAAGAACAGAGTAACGACTGAGAGTCGTTAGTATTTGGTGCATAAATTATCAATAGTCGATTTTTAGACCTTTTAAAAAAAAAAAATGTCTCGATATATTGTGAGCGAAAATGGATAGAAGTGGTGCTCAGGTCCATAATCTATTGACATCTAAATTTCGACTTTTTGCCGAAAGCCTATTTCAAAAATGACGTCGATATAATGATATGGCACAAACATGAAGAGAAACTACCCATTGGCTGCACTCCAATGACATTTTTAAACTAGAAAGTCCCGAGGCCAACTTCTTTTACTATTTATTTAGTAAACATTTTTATATAAATATACAAAATTTATGTTCAAAATCATTTTAACTGTATTGTACATATCACGTTTGAAACAGTCTGTTTCAAAGAAAAGAATTTAGATATCACTGTATATGTGCTCAACATTTTTTAAGTTAGATTATAGTTGCATACATGCATATAACTCATTTTCGATGAAAATTGCACTTACCACGTATGCACACTAGCATCAATATATGGTATATATAGGTACATACATACTTCAAAAAGAAACCAATGATTTTTAAAGGGAATTAACCACATAGCTATTTAATTTTTAAGATATTCATCTTACTTTTGATTCAAAGATTTCTTTCTCTATATCGATTCTCCGGTCAACATTATTATCCATAGTTATGGAGCTTTTTACAAGTGAATCAGAATCTTTCCACCTTCTCACCTTTCCATTCTTTAGCTCGAGACATCTCATTGCACTGAATGAATCTTTCTGAACCTTAAAAGGGCTGGTTTTCCCAACGCATTCGCTTACCTCAGATTGCATATCGTTACTGGGGACGAGGTGTTCACGACCTCGGACGGGCATTATTGTCGCGACTCTATTGACACAAACTTTTATTCTTCCTCTTAACAACAACACCTAATAGCATCGCCGAGTTATTGAAGTTCAAAATAATATAGTAACGGTTCCAAATAGTAACCATCCAGTTCTTAAAGAGTTATTATTATTACAATAGTTATTTTTGAGAATACTATTACGATTATTATTATTCTACTTTGACAGGCTAGGACAGACCCACGGAAAGGTCCTCTGGGGCGAGCTGTGGAGAGACTGCAGAAGAAGGCGGGCTACAGGCCGGGTGCAGACTCAGTCCTCAAGCAGGTCTTCGATGCAAAAAGGACTATACATATTCAGCCCGTGGTAAAATTTAATTTTATATAAAATTAGTAAAAAATTGCAAACGTCTCACTAATACTAGTAAGTAACTAACCAGTCAACGTTTCGTCAATTCAGTCATTATCAGGTCGGAAAATGATAAGATCATATAAATACATACCAGAGGCTAACTAATAAAGATAACTTGCATCAACAGCCTAAAAAAAAAAAAAAGGAAAAACCAAAATTTTCCAATTCCAAAACACCATCTTCCAAACCAAGGATACACTGATAAGTTGTCAATAGTCCATTTCATCATCTAGTCCAAAACATCTCCTTTTTTTTAGGCTGCTCATGTAAGATGTGCCGTCTTTGGTCTGCATTTGCGTGATCGTATCTTTTTCTATCCAGTAAAAGCCTGAATTGGTGAAACGTTGACTGGTTATTTATTTACTGCTATTAAGGCAGTGATTAGTATCCTCATTGTAGCTTCACTTATCAATATTTAACTTTTATTTTATATTCTTCATATTTAATTATTTTGCTTATTTTGATCGTGTTTATATATTTATGTTTAATTAATTTATTTTTTGTACAAATGTATTGCTATGTATTGAGAATACAGGGATGGAAGGAAATATTTCCAATAAAACAAGAGTAATTAAATAATGGATAATTTAAGTAGTTACCACGTAATTCATTCAATAGGTTTCCCTTTCGTACAAAGAAACATCGTGCACGGGACCTTTGAGGCCTATACCTGAGAAGGTAGACTTGAGCGTCTCTCAAGATAAGGTCTTAACATAAAGTCAGCTAAAAGCACCATTAAAATAAGGCAGAGGCTCTCCTGGCAAGGTACAGCAAAACTGCCGCCAAAGACACTCCGCCAAGGAGAAGAGAGAGAACGGGCAGCCGACACGAAAGGAGAGTGAGTTAGAGCTGGAAGGTAGGACGGTGAAGTACTGAGTGAGTCTGGCAGGAAGAGCAGCTGAGCAGTTCATCCCAGACGGAGTCAGCGTGAACGGGCAATCGAGGAGAGAAGACCAGACCATCAAGCGGCAAGGCTGAAAGTAGCCGAGATGACGAAGACGAAACCAGAGTCATAGTCCCTTACACTCATTCTGTGCATTATTCTTTAATATTGTGTGGTACCAGTTTTAGATTTTAGAGCAAGTTAGACCCAGTATTTAATTAATAAAATTATCTTAAATAAAGTAAGATCTTCTATCAAAATCTATTATTATTATATTTACCCTGCATGCCATCATATACTCTAGTTAAGTGAATTGGCAAACGCGATACCGTTGGAAAGGATCTCCTATGGTATTTATAATATCCAAAGCTAGAGCCCATAGCAGGGAGAGGGGGGGAAGGGGAGAGGGGAGGGGGGAGGGGTTTGTTCTCTAGCCTTTTAAGTTAGTGTAACTAAATAATCAAGTTGATTAATCAGTTCCCTTTTGGAACCGCTACAAATACAGAGTATATTAAATCAGTTAATTAAGTAAATGCAGTTTCTGGAACCACCACCTGCCTTAGAAAATCAGATTGCCAGAAACATAGCAGTATCATAGTTATCACTATTACCCATTGCCCAAGATAGTTGCAGATTGTAATATTTATCAACGAACAAGTTATTTAAAAAAAAAAAACTTAAGGCTTTGTTTCGAAATCATATATGCATATATATATTTATATTGTACAGATAAATAACTCTAACTGGAATAGCCCCGAATCGGCAGGGCCGCCACCATTACCAGTCACTCCCAGCTGTCCACCGCCAGTATACAATTATCTAATGAAAATGCCACCTATCAAGGTAATTATTTATTATGATTATAATACATAATAAGCTTCTTTAGATTAATAAGCTTCGACCTCATTTTTTGTAACTATTTACCATAAGCGCAAACTTAGGGAGATAGAGAGGGAGGAGGTGCGATCGCCAATAATAAAAGAGAGGGGACCTGAGTATGATTTCGTCCCCCTTCTCCTATAATTTTATGTAGAAAAATATAAATAAATTAAAATAAATAATAAATCAATAATAAATAATCTACATGAACCAATAAAAATTTGTAAACTATGCTAAGGCCTAGAAGTAAGATTAAATTTGAAGTAGAATCGAAGTCTGTAAGAGTCTAGATCAGCCTGCTTAATAATTGAAACTTATTTTTGTTTATTGTGTGCCAGCGTTTCAGCCTACTTTTTTAGCCTTTATCATGCCTAAGCAGACAAAACAAGATAATATGATATTTAAGTAGCATAAAACACGAACACATTTTTTTTTATTTTTATTTTTCATTCTTGTTATTCCTCCATGAGACATAGACCCTTGATGAAGTGACACCATCTGTCTCTGTCTGGAGCCATCTCCTTGAGGGTAGCCCAAGTATACTTTTGCCTCCTAGGCTCTTCCAGGACAGAACTCCTCCACGTCTTCCTTGGCTTGCCAACTCAATGTTATCCCTGAGGATTCCACGCGAGAGCTTCCCGGACGATACTTTTCTTCCTCCTTAAGGTATGCCCGATCCACCTCCATTCCCTTAGCCTATTTCTTCTGTTTTTCTGTGCTTGATTCCTCTCAGTAGCTCTTCATGAGAAATGGTTCTTGACTACCGAATTCCCAAAATATTTGGAGATCTTAAGCTTATATTGCACATGGTTTGCAGACGGGCTGAGATGGATCAGGTCATCCTCCAAGTCACCGAGAAGTAGAGGAGCACGGATTTTACGTTGGACACCACCAACTTTCACCATTATCCCTTTGATCTAGTCCTTCGGCACAACGGCTTACATCCTTATCTTCCAGAACCGCGGTAGGAGTCTCTCAGCCACACCCTCAGGCCATATTTTCAATAGTTCCGCTTCGATGCTATCGATCCCTGGAGACTTATCATTCCTTAGGGCATTTATGGCTTCGATGATCTAGATTAGGGAGTGAGGCTCATTATAAATTTTTATTGATATACCTAAGTAAATATAAATAGACTGATATATAAAATACCGGCATATAAAAATTATTATGTTATACAAGAAAATTAAAATTAATATAATAAGAAATGCGTGACAGAATTAACATATGTAACATATAGCGAAATACATAAAAATATGAAATATATAAGGAAATTAAAAACACATAGGTATAGAAGATATATAATTCAAAACGATAGGTTGTAAAAAAGATAAAGAAACAAAATGTGACTATTGTTTAAAAAAATTATTTTTTAACCATTATCAATCTTCAACACAACTATTAACAATGTATATTTTCATTTATTATTTCTTTTGTATTTTTATTAATTTAATTAAGTGTCTGGAATGTAGCTAAACAAGTGTTATCTGATTTATACATTTTTATAATTCTTACGGGACTATGTGTCCCACAAAAAAGATATTTTTTTCATTTTACTTTGTATAAATTAATATATCAAAAATTCTTGTTGTACTGAATATATACTGAATAGAAATTTCCTTTACAGCCGCAGCTGGGCCCCAAACCCGGCGATCTGGAGGTGCTCCAAAAGTTCTTCGGACTGAGGACACCGCTCGATGTTGAAGGAGCGAGAAGACTGGCCTGTTCCTCAGGGAGAGACGGTTTGACTCCGCTCCATCAGGCAGCTAGAGAGAGTCGAGTTAAAGAAGTTGCAGCGCTCATCCGGATGGGAGCCCCCGTCGATGCAAGAGATGTTTACGAGTTCCGACCAGTCCACAAAGCAGCCGCTTCAGGTTCTGTACAGGTCCTGAAACTACTCAAGTTTGTCGGGGCCGATCTGCATGCAGAAGGGAACCACGGCTACAGGCCGATCCACCGAGCTGCGATGAATGGCGGGATGGAAGCGGTGCGGTGGTTGGTGGAACAAGGATCTCCGGTGGACGCGACGATATCGGGAGGGTGGACATCTCTTCACCTGGCGGTATGGTGGGACCGGGAACCCGTGGTCCGGTGCCTCCTGGACTTGGGGGCCTCAGTCAACTACATGACCGATCGTGGTCTGTCTCCGCTCAGCATGGCCATCTCGGGACAACACGAAGATTTAGCGCGTATCCTTATTAACCACGGCGGTGTCGTAGAATAACGGAATTCTCTTCATTTTTATAAAATGGCAAAAACGAAACTTCCAGTGGTTGTATGATATCTGTTTAAATGATCAATTAACAGATTAAACCACAGTGATAGTAAAACATACATTTCGTTGCAATAGTTTAGGTTAAAACATATATAATGATGAAGACCGGTAAGCTATGGTAAATAAGGTGGTCATCGATGAATTTAAACAGTATATACTCCAGTTGTATTTACTACGAAATGCTATTTCTTGTACTATAATTGGAAAGCGTTCCAATGCGGTTTAAAAATAAAGTAAAAAAGAATCTGTATTACTACAGCCCAAAGGTTCTGGTGTTTTGTGGGAAAGAACTGTTTCTTGATGAACGATTACGCAAGGAAGTAATGGCGATCCGCCACGTTTCCTCGGCTGACTGTGCCCAGGATGGTATCCGAGCTCTGGAGTCGATCAACGGCTGACAGAATAAAGAAAATTTTATAATATATGATACAGTCCAGCCCAGGGGCTTACGCAGGATTTTTTTCGTAGGGTTATTTAATCAGAAGAAGGCAAATCTTTTTTTTTTTCTCTCTTCGACGGATTTTCTTAATTTAATTGGCTATTTATTTTCTGATAAAATTGCAAATGGAAGTAGTTTTTTGCTATGTATATTTACAAATCATGAAGGCGATATTATATTAAAATTAATTTGAATAATTATTATAAGCAATTTCGTTTGTTACTTAAATTTTTCATTCTTAGGATCTTGGCAATTTATTAATAAAGGCATGAGATAAAATGAGTTTTTTTTCTTTTTCAACCCTTTAATACTACGCCATTCGGACTACCTTACGAGTTATCATCATTTCCCAGGGAGAGAGGGAATGCCAAAAATGATCCCAGCATTCCCTTTCTTATTAATTTCTAAACTCTTCAGAGAGAGAGAGCTCTCCCCTGAGCTCCTGACTTCCGAACTGCTAAATCTCTAATGAACAACCGGTCCCGGGTAATGTCTGTGATGGAATAACCTTGGAAATATTAATGATTATTCCACTGAATAATAATAATTACTAAATTAATTGATGAGAGAATAACTGAATATATGATAAGACAATTTTTAAACAAAATCATACGAGACGTATTATGACTTTTTCTTTCAACCCTTTAATACTACGCCATTTGGACTCATTATGAGAGGCTCAAATGACAGTAAATATCATATCATTCAACATCACTACTATATATTATTACGGCAGTATAGATCCCTTTTCTGGCTCTCAGGAGCGATGGATTTTTATGAATGAGGCATCAAAAGAAAGGGAATTTCATGGAGATGTGACGAATTCCAATTTTATTTCTTAAATTCTTACTAGGCTTAAATAAAATTGATGAAAAAACTGGAAGGTTTCAAAGATTTGATGACTAAGAATACATCATACATTCCGCTGGAACGTATGGGTCCAGCGTTTTAAAGCTTAAAAACCTACCGTTTTCGAGATAACGCACGATATAGGTCCGCACGGGCCCTATGCCATCTTGCGTACGTGTTGTTGTCATGGCAACTTTATATCAATTTGAGTCTGTTTATAAAAACTTTTAATGAGTGGAAAATTATATATTGTTTCCCATGTCCAATCCTAAAGGGCACTGTTAAATATAAATACTACACTATACTATAGCTGGATCTAATTGCCTAAATGCTAAATTGAAGAGATGTTTTCCAGTGGGGTAAGCTAATTAATTACTTATTAAGTATGAACTGTAACTTCAACATAATCATTACAAAATATTTAGCTTCACCAAGAGTGTGCCAAATGAATGCATTAAGAATTAGAAGGATATATATCTAATGCGAGAGTTGCCGCTCGGGTATACTAGTTATGACATAATCAGGACAAAAAATGCATCATATAAATGTAGACGAGAAATAACACATTCCACCTCAACAGTAAAAAACTGAACCAAATAAAGATAGAAAATCACTTCATAAAAGTTAAACACATAAGAATATACCGATGGTTAAGAAGTTGTACCAAGTAAAAGAACAAGTTAGAAAAGTAAAAGTGCAAAGGTTTCTGTTTAGAGGTTACGAGTTACTTATCGTCATTAGATAATAATAATTTTATTTTTTTTATTTTAATTTACTGTTTTTTAATATGTTATCGTTTTTCAAAATTATACCAATGTCTTAACAATATATAACTGTAATACATCTTTTACTTTACTTTATAGACACCTCCTGTTTCATAATAAAGTGTATGTACAGGCTAGCCAATATCATTTAAAATAGTTATATTAAAAATAGTAAATTAAAAAAAACATGGAATAAAATTATTAATATTATTATCTAAATACGATAAATAACCTGTAACCTCAAAAAAAAATTTTTCTACTAGTATTTTTACAGCTTATTCTTGTACTTTTACTTGATTATGAAATAGGGCCCAGGTAACTGTACTTGCACTAAAATAGTCTTCATGTGAGAAATCGTAACTACATTATATTTTATTTATTATACCTAATATAACATTATACTGAAAATATTATTGTATTTTGATATGGCTCCTTAGGATTATGAAAATACACAATAACTTTACTATTTCTTTTTAACCCCTTCAGACCTGATTTTTTTTCAGCACACTCTAAAAATGTCACATTTTGTAGGTTAAACTATTACCTATAAAGTAACCTACATTTTTTTTGTTTAATAATTTTTATTAATAGTGGTTTTGGAGTTACAGCATGTCCATTATATTGGATATTGGTCATCAAGTGGAAGTGAACAAGACACCCAATGAGATAAATCTCAATAGATATGAGTTTCAGCTAGTTTCCAAATCTGTTAAGGATCTATTTATCAAAAACTATTGTAATATTTCTCTTAAAAAATTATTAAACATAAATTCTTACAAGTTTATTATATTTATTTAAAATAAATATAATAATTGAGAATCTGTGATATGTAATGAAAAACATAAAAACAATTTCTGGCAGATTTAAATTGCTCTTTATATATTTCACAATATATATATATATATATATATATATATATATATATATATATATATTTGTTTTGTTGGTACACCCAAACGCCTAACATCTTGTATAATTTATTTTTGTCATTGAAAGGAAGGGATGAAGCTGGACTCAGAATCAGGAGCTCTTAAAATAGAGTGAATAACCTCTAAATATTGTAGATTATTCAGATTAAAAATATGTTCTAGAAAGAAAATGATTAAATAAAAAATTACTGTTGAGACCTGATATCCAACATATTGGACATATCGATGTCGTGTTTTGAAAAAAGCGTTTGCGCCATTTAGCAAACTTTACAGGAAACACTTAAAACGATTTTTCCCCGAATAACAATATTTTTTTTTTTAAATTTTATTCTTTATTGTATACAGTCGAATTATTCTGACAAAACCTTTATAATTACAATTTATTTTAAATGGTTCAAGCACTGGTCAAGGCCAGAGTGACGACTGAGAGTCGTTAGTATTTGGTGCTTACGTCATCCATATTCGATTTTTATACCATTTCCAGTTTTTTTCTCGATATATCATGAGCGGGAATCGATAGAGGTTGTGATTCGATTGAAACCTAAATTTCGAATTTTTGGCGCTTAAGCCTTTTTCAAAAAATGACGTCGATATGATTTTTAAAAAATATATTTATGTCCATTACACCACATTTTTTTAAGACAATGTCTGATGACTTTATTATGAAGTATATAAGGATTTCTAATGTAAAATTAACTTTTAAAATAATTATAGTAATATCAATTTACTTATTTGATTTATTAACGATGATACTGTCTTACTTAAAAAAACGATTGGAATTTACCTAATTATTTATTTACCTACACTGTTATTGATAATGATTTGCTGCTTCACAATTATCTGCTAGGATCGAATATCTACTGGGATAAGGTGAAAAATATCAACAAAAAAACTAAATTATTCTATTGAAAAATATTTGTCCAGTATACTGGACACCAGGAAGGATTTCTCTCATTATAAATATTGATGCCTTTGTTCAAAGCTGTTACCGTTGATGAATACACATTTATTTGCAGAATTTTTGTGTTATGCCAATCTTACTGTAACTGTTGTTCTGTGAAATTGATAATTTTTTTTATTATTGAACTTTAGTTTCAATTTATTATTTTCTTTAGAAAATTTACTGTAATATATGTTGGTTTGGTTTATTAATTAAACTTTTGTAAATCTGTTTGTATTTTTTTTTTTTGAGTTGACGAATCTTTAATGCTAAAGTAATATTATAAGATCAGGTAGTGGTGCTCCGCGTTATCTAAAATGTGGAAGTGACTTAAAGTTTGGGAACCAATGTTTTAGAGAACAAAATCTCATTTTAAAAATAATGATGTTTTCAATTGTTCAGACAGAACAAACTATATAATTTTTGGTAACAAACTGGTATAAGAATAATATTATTAAAAAAAATTAAAATACTTCATTATAACTTTTATCGAGACAGCGTTTATAAAGTTTATCTTCCTGTCAAAGTTTGAAGGACACTGACAATATTAGTCATTGAAAGTAAAGGATCTGCATGACCAAAAGGTGTCCAATAAGCATAAATAAACATTGAACTTAGCCCCAGGTAGAGAAGGACGAAAAGGAGCGGTTGATCCTTCTTAGTAGTGTTCGCTGAAGTAATTTTTTTGTTAGCGTATTATAATGAAGTTCATTGAGTTAATGGAAACGAAAAAGATGAAGATGTAGGTTTTTTGGGGGGAAAAAAGGAATTTTGCATAATTGACGTAAATGTGTCATGACATGAAATTACATTTAGAAAACCGGTAGGATCGGATTTGCTCTATAAAAAGATGTCGTGAATACAAAAAGTTACTTCAAGGTACATTTTTTACGGGTTCAAAATTGCCTTTTCGCAAATATTGTTTTTCATTTACTGTTGGTCACAACTACCAAACAGTGACTCATAAATATAACTTTGTTGATACCGAGACCGAGGTGCAAAGCCAAACTATCGAAAGCGGGTTTTTTCCGTTTAGAGTACCGCAGTTACTAACCGGTGATTTATGTGATAATGTATATTATTTTGCATGCTTAATTTTAAACATCTGTAGTTAAATATCAACTAACCTCATTACCTGATTTGTTTACACTACAAAGTTCTAAATTCGGGTAAAATGAAAATGAATGAATATGATAGACGGAAAATTTGTTCATAAAAAGTGCACCTTTTTCAGAAAATCATTGAGAAGATGAGGTATTTTAAACCTTAATAAATGTTTATTTTTGTTGGTCATCGTATGCATTATTAATAACCTAAACTTTAGCATCATATGTTATACTAGTGATCACATAAATAACCGGTTAGTAACTGCGGTACTCGAAAAGGCCCTCGAAAGCCATTGAAGATTAGCGAAACAGTGTAATAAAATTCGTTGTGGCCGCCACCGGTCAATGCTAGACTCTTATCTCTGTGAATTTTTTTGGCGTGGCACCAAGAAAAGGATTCATTTCAACAAATTTTACAAGACACAGTCGTCTATTGGCCTCTAGAATAAAGGTAAGGAGTTTATATTTGTCTGTGTCTGTATAGAAATTGTTAAAGACTGTTGACACATAACCGAAAAGATCCGGAATTCATTATGTTTGGCTAATAATAAACTTATAACGGCTGAACTATGATAACAATATTTTTTTGCGGTAAATATTGAAAATAAATATTTTACATTTTCATCAAAGGGATATTCGTCAATGGAGGCTTTCCGATCACAAAAAAAAAAAAAAAAAAGAAAGAAAAATAAAAGTATTCGTATTCTGAGACTATTTTTCGAAGATAGCGAAATAGGACACACACAGACACACATATATGTATTAATATACAAAATCAGAAGCTCAAAATAGTTGTTATGACATAAATGGAAAAATCCAATAAAGAAGCCAATAGTCTCAAAATTAACATAAATTAATTTAAAAAATCATCTGTCGATATTTCGCCAATTTAGGCACCATCAGGACAGCAGGAGAGAAAGAAATAAAATATAAAGAAAAAAAAGCAATAAAGAACAAAATGCAGCACACCTCACATCCAGAGCCAAAAACGTCACCAACCAGAGACAGCACCCCACACCAAGACACCCAGGCACATACTGAGGGAAAAGGTAGGTTACATGACAACAGCTGGGAAAAGTTAAATTACAAACAGCTGATCATAAAAAAAAGGAAATACTCATACTAAAGTCCCAAAATGAATAAAAGATCATAAAAATAAATTAAATAATTAAATAAGATAAGATCAACCAAATACACGAGGAAAGGGAAAGTATTTTATTTATTTCTCTCCTGCTGTCCTGATGATGCCTGTATTAGGAAAATATCAACAGATGATTTTTTTTATTGATTTATGTTAATTTTGAGACTCTTGGCTTCTTTATTGGATTATTTCATTTATATTATTTACATCATATATATATAATATATATATATATATATATATATATATATATATATATATATATATATAATACAATGTATATTTCACATTCTTCATCCTTACGATATATAATATTGTATTATGAGGAGAATGTCGGAAGACAGCAGGTGATAGCACTCTATGAGAGGACAGAAGGTGTGAAGTGCAGAGGTCTAGCCACTCACTACCCTCCCTCCAGCTCCAGGCTGAATATAAAATGGATCCAATTCCAACTCTAAGAGCTCCCTCCGGCTATTTTTCTTCTCCAGAAGATTTTTTCCCCTTAATCCCAACGTTCCAGAGTTACTTCCAGCCTCGACTGAACTTTTAAAAAATAGCTGTTGGTGTAGTTTGGTCTCTGAGACGGCTGCTTAAACTTGCGGGGCCTTATTCTCTAACTGCTTATTTACTACACAGGAAGGGTTGGCGGAAACAACACTTTCAGCCCTTTACATGAATCCCTTCCCCTCCCCTCACTAATATTGTTAGTAGTGCACGGCAATGAAACTGGAAGCATTCTTTACAACTATGTCATTTTTTATTTGTATTTGACTACATGGATAAATATTGTAGGAATTTAACAAACCATTCCAGTAAAGGTAAAAGAAGATCACTTTATCAGTCGAATTTTAAAATTTCAGTAGGTGCACCTGAATGCATGACACCAGCAGATACGCGGCGCAATAAGTGCGCCACCCTTATTTCCATCTCCTTTCCTCAATATTGAACAAAATTAATTTATTTCCTACAAACTATTACTTAGTTATGGGAGGTAGGATAATAGAAATGGCAATATTAAAAAATCAATTATATAAAATGTTTTATATTACAACCAAATATTACGACTTAGTTCCAACTAAAGCAGCAGGTTTAATTAAATGATAATGTTATAAAATCTAAACATAATTATTTCATGAAGAACTATGCATAATGTTAGAATGAAAATGTTTAATAAAAGGAACAAATTATAAGCATGTTGTTATTTGAACGTCCCAATTCGTAAATTTGAATTATTATTAGATAAAATTCAAAATATACTAGAAAATGAAAAAAAAATTAAATATCAATTGAAGATTTAATTTCAAAACTTTGAAAAATATTGGTCTTGTTTCTTCATATAATGAATATAGTAGAAATAATATTATCCTCTTGAAGTGAAATAAAGAGCTCAACACAGGCACAAACGAAACAAACTGAAAAATCAATATAAAAAACATGAAAGCGGCTAATTAAGTGCGCCGCTATGTTTTTCGTCGTTTTCATGGAATAACTAATAATGTGAGTGACTGAGTAATTTAAAGTTCTCAGAAAACAAGTAGAAGGGATCGATGAACGAATAGAGTGAGCGGATAAAAGTGAATGTTCAGCTACCGGATAAATATAGAAAAAACTACCCAAGTGGCGCACTTTATACTCCAGCGTACCTGCGGTTAGGAAGTTTCCCTATGTGTCGATGGAGTCGTTAAAAAACTATACCAAGCCGCGTAATATATAACCCTTATCTCTTGCATTGGCTACTTTTTTTTCTGACAATCATGGACTTCAGAGTCTGAGGGACTCCAAAACATAAAAATAGATAAAAGAGCAGTTTTTTTTTTCTAACATTATTAGTTGATAAAGGTTCAACTATTAAGTTACGATACACATCAGTCTCATTGCGAATAAATGTGATTTGAATTAAGTTTTATCAGAACTCGAAAAATGTTTCTTATCACTACTATCATAGTATCATCCACTTGAGCATGCAATTGTTAGTAAAGATTAGTCTTGCATTGTTTATTACGTACGTAAATCTAAATAATTATTTTTAATGTATTTGACTTAAGAAAAATTGGATGAAATTACAGCTTCTGATTTCGTCTAGGATGGTCAATATGCTATTAAATTAAAAGGCAAACTCATGCTTTATAATCGTTTGAATGCACTTTAGTTTTGATTATGCATAGATAGTTACATGCATTTATAATTACCATAAGCAATCTACATCTAAATCGATTAATTTGCACGTGATCGAAAAGGAATCCCAAGTCAAATTCAATATTTCTGCAATAACTGAGAGCTAAAACAATAAATAAATTATTCCATATTTCATAGACAATTTGCCTTCCAAATGACACTACTAAAATTCCTGGCCATATTGGCCGAACGAGGCATTAAGGGGGCCGAGTTAAGAATGTAAATTGGGGGAGGGAGGAAGGGGATGAGGAAATGTCCAATTTAAATGAAAATTGAGTTGATTCTGAGAGGGCTACTAAGGTTGGGCAAAAAGTACATCTATGTTGCAGCGCCTCCTACATTTTAGATTGTATAACTTAGCATGCGGTCCCAGCGCACTCAGTGGTGTGTCATCCTAAGCGGTTTCCCAGGTGTAATTCAAAATCTATTGAGGAGGTTCGATTCTCACACGTATTGACAAAAATGATTCATGTAGTCAACAGACAAAATTACAATAAACACATTTTTAAGTATTTATACTTTTTAATTACATCTGTTGTTTCTAAATTTCTTTCTTTTATAAAACCTTCTTTGCTTCCTCACTACCAAAAGTAGGAAAGCTTTGTGTTTATGCAAGAAAGAAGCGAAATTTGTGCCCTCAAAATCGAAAAATTTCCTCGATTTTCCCGTTTTAGACATCCAGAAAAAAATTTGGTTTCGCTGGTTGGTTTTTATGAACTTTTAATGCGCAAAACATCTAGGTCATTAGCGCCCGATCCATGTAATAAAAATGCTACGATTAATTTTTTTTCTAAATAATAAAAAAAACGCAGCAAATTATTACACAATGGTTTATTATTTCCACTTAGTAATATTTCAAAAATATCTATTCTGTCCAAGTAAAAAAAATGAAGCTGTAGGCACCAAAGGGAAATAAATTATAAAAGAAATAATCCAAGGAAGGATACAGCAGAGATATGCGAGAAAGTCAGAAGACCAATAGATAAGAAAAAATTCGAGGCCTAGGATCACGGAAAATTTTGCGGACGGTTTTTTTTTTATTCGATATTTGGATTCTACGTATCTTGAAAGGTAAAACATCAAATTTTGAGGGGGAGTTACAAAGATTATTTCCTTCCTCGATTCCAAAGGTCTATTAATGAAAATAATAAACCAAAAGCGTTTACAGATAGAGATTTTTTTATTTTTCGTTTTTTTTCTTTTTTCTTATTTTAATATGCCTTGTTATGATGATTCCAAAACACCTTAGATTTCTCCTCTGACAGTCGTTAAGTGCAGCGAACATCCTTAGCATTTATAATGGAAGTTGATAAATTGTCGTCAAAAATTACGCATCGAAAATATCCCTCATTGGGTTCTTCCTTGTGTTCAGCTGAAATCGAATGCGGATGTCCAGGATATATTTGATAAATCAAGGGATATATTCCTTGAGTAATTTTTTACGACAATTTACTATTTAATATCATAGAACAAAATGGGCTGCCCCTTGTAAATGCTTTAAGCTAGATTTTAAGAACCACCCAAATATATATATATATATATATATATATATATATATATATATATATATATATATATATATATATATATATGCATAACACAAAGGGGGAAGGGATTAATTTAGCCCCGAATTCCGGAGAATATGTGAATAAGTAACTGCTAATCCTGCCTACATTTATTTGAGTATTTTCGCCATATTTCGACTGACCGATTCCACAGGAGCTTCCAAGACCGGTACACAACTCTGCCTACAAACTCTGCATTCTGCTACCTTTAACATGTTTTACCTCCATTCACCTTTCCCAATATTTTCTCTACCCTTTTCCATTTACAGTTCAAAGAAATATATTGAGGACACATACAGTGAGTCTGTTAGGATCAAAACAAACATTCATCTTGTAATATAAGACACAAGGGAATGAGAAAATAAGCTAAAAATACACCAAGCAACGGAGGGTTGTTTACATAACCGTTTTTATCGGTTGCTTTTAAATACAAACCATTTTTTTTTAATATAACATACGTTCTAATTAAAATTAAGTTTAGATAAAATTTTAGTACGAGCGAGGGACAGTTTTAATCGCAGAGAAAGAAAAACAAAGCATTACCTTTTTTTACTAATTTCACTTCGTTTCAGAAAAAAAAAACGTGGGAAACTGATGGCAGCAAACAGTAGCCGCATAAACATAATGAAATTACATTAATAAAGACATAAATAATCGGCATTTTCAAAAGATGATCAATCTTCTAAAATATAAAATAAACTAACCAATGAAGTGCTTCAGTGTTTTAACTTTCCTTACCATGTAGAAAAGGAAAGTATTTAAACCGAGCCAAATTTTCGAAGTGATGTTTTCAATAAATCTATGAGTTTCCAAGCCTACTGGGTCCAAAAAACGCATTTTCTGCCATTGGTCTGGCTGTCTGTCTCAATTTTTTAAGCAGAAGAACAGTTTTTGGTGTGTTTTTTTTTTCGGTTGTCTTATCTCCGATACTTGTGTATCAAATCGGCACCCTGTACGCATGATCCGAAGGACCTGTTTTTATATAGACTGCAACGCCAAAATGGCCGCAACAATCTTGATGAAACTTGCCTAAAGTCTTCTTCTTAAAGGCTTATAACTATTCATATAAGTAATACGTACCTAAAAAATTTGAAAAAAAAGTTTATAAGCGCATAACTCAAAAAGGATACCTCTTATGGTAAATTGTCCAACACAACATTTGGCAGGCTATTGAATTCTCTAAAAAAAAAAAAAAAAATGATCGAAATGGGACCATTAATAGCAAAGATACAGCATATTGAATTTAGTAGCAACGTTTATAAAATATTCTGTGCATATTCCTATTAAACTCCCTTTACTTTTTTTTAGTTAATCGAATCATATGCCTCCTGGAAAATTCCAGACGCTCATTTGAATGATAATCAAACGATCAACAAAGCTAAACTTAAAAAATAAAAATAAATCTTGTTGGACTAATATTAGCCAAAGATACAGCAGACTATTTTTGAATTAGAAGTCCTGTGAATGGACACACTGGATATTTTTTCTTACCCCTCTATTCAAATAAATGAAGTTAAAACACGTTTAGCTAAAAATAAAAAGTTTGTATAGTGAACTTGCATTCACAAAAATGAAGTTGTCGTGACAACGGTTACGGACATCTACCTACCTACGTACGCACACAAGATTTATATTATATATATATAAATACATGTATATCTTTTTTTTAATATTCATAATTGTGATGGTTATGCAATAGCTTGTTGTTGCTGTAGTCATTCATAATGTGTTGTTCCTACCAATATGCTTTTATGTCAAAATATGTCATATTTTTTCGTGAAATGATCATAACAGAAGTTTAACATTATATAGCTTCATCTTAGATCAATAGCGTTCCTCCATCAGTGAATGGTTTGATTTATAATTAATGTTGTGGTCTGTTAGTGACAGATTGAAATAGTGTATTCAGCCACTGCTGGTAATTCCAAAACAACCGTCAACCATCGATTGAGAATTATACCTAGAATTAATTGGCTACTCGTAATGAATTATGAATATTTAATCCGAACCGAGGGCAAGACGGCCTTAAATTGTAAAATTAGCCCTGGAAAGTTCCAGAAAATAGGAGCCCTACAATAATCCAGTCGCTGAAATAATTATCTAACTATTAACTGGAATATTCCAGTTTTAACTTTCAAACATTTCTCATTCCCTTCCAACTAATACATCCTTCCCCCTCCAACAGCTGAGACTTCGTTCAATGAACCCTTATTATAAAAGTTTACTTAATATCGATCTGTTAAATAAATAGTTAGAATCGTATATATTTTTATTATTATTACAGTCCCAATTTATCGAGTATATCTTCGTCACCTCGACTGTGAATGTAGATACTGACCAGGAACGAACTTTACATTTTACATTAAACTTCTCCATTCCGAAAAATGTTTTTTATCTCTGGTCCTTTTTATTACTCTGAGCCCTAGATTTGTGTTGATTAGATTTTTGTGCAAATATGGTCCTGACAGATTATTAAAACTAAGGCATTCGAGATTTTTCACATTCGTTAGTGAAACGGGGATGCGGTACTAATATAAATCGGATTATATGTACATTGGCTGCTTATCTGTAATAAATTTGGGTGAAGATTTCCTGATATCTTATATATGTTTAAACCCAGTATTGTTAGCTATAAAAATTGATCTATAGTTTAAAATAAACATATCTTTCGCCTAGTGGAATTCTTAAATAACACTAATAATTTTTTTTTTTTTTTTTTAAATATAATTGATTTTAAAAGATTAAAATAACTTTCACATATAACACAGTGATTTTTTTAATGATAGATTAAGATGAATTCTAAAGACTCGGTGATTCGGCCAGAATCACGCTCAGCTGCCAGGTTTTTTCCTAATTTAGGGGAACACTTTATAGAGGCTGGGTATGCCCCAGGAGGATCTCTAGATCTTAGGATCGATACACGGCTGATGTAACAGAATAAATAATTATTTGCCATAGCCGGACTCGAACCCAGACCCGGAATATAGGAGCACAGTACCTTACTCACTCAGCTATTCCCCTCCTCGTAAAAATAGCCATTACTATACGTAAAAATTAATTTTACTTATTAATATAAAATTATTTAAAAATTATAGTATATTACCAATATAGGGGAGTAATTCTATTTCTTTTTTCGAACTAAACATAAGATTATTAATAAAAAGAACAATGCAATTATATTTTTATAAAGATTATTTTATATGAATAAAATTTATATTATTATATTACATCACGCTGGTATTCGTAAAATTTTACTGAAATTTGTAAGTTATAAAACAATTCATTCGTTTTGTACAGCTTCCAAAACCTCCCTTAGCCTATTACAACCAGCTTTGTTCTATATTTTTTTATTTCACTATTTACATAATATATACATGATACTTAGTATAGGTTATATAAGATATAAACCTATCAGATATAATGTCTTGGTACTGTATTAACCTTAAATTTTAGTTAATAGCAACAAAAAAAAAACTATTAAAAACAAACGCAGTAAACCAATCTGCCTTTGGTTTTCCATTCCTACTCAAACTCCAGGTTTTCCTAGTATTTATATCAATTAGCGTTTTATCCTCATTCATCCTTCATCCACAAAAGCGGTTTTTCCTCATTGCATTTTATTTAATCATAATGCCATATATATTTTTCTTTCATTAATTGTGTATTTATCTGTTTTTTATTCCGTTGCTTTTTTCTTCTCCCCCTCCCCCACTTCTTTCATTACTTGAGTTAATGAAAAAAATTCACATTGAGAATGTCATATTCCAATTACGCCATACCGTATATTATATTAATGTCTATTATATTAATCATGGCATGATTGCTTTTCATCACTTACATTATTAGCGTCCCTAAAGGGTGCCCGGGCCGATCCACGGTTAGAGGGAATAAAATAAATTATTACCTGAAGCAGAAATTCGAAACTGAACTGAGAAATAAATATCCTGTACTATTCTTATTCTAAACAATACAATATTTAAATAACGATTAAGAAAATAATAAAGTGATGTGGCGTCACATAAGTTAAAACTGAAGAAAAAAAAAATTATTAATGGATGTAATAAAAAAAATATAAAAAAACCGTGAGAAGCAGAACTCCGTCACCAAGTTCGTATTTTCACTAGAAAAAAAGAAAATATCCGATATGGATGCAGCATGATTTCCTTGTACACCTATTAAACTATAAAAGGTGATACTGAATTTGTTACTAGTTCCCGAAGATTGAAATATATCAAATTACGATGAGACTTCATTTGTTTTAAAGCTAATTTAATTTCCTTTCAAATGCAATAGGTTTTAAGTCATCTAACTCAATTTCGAGGAGCTTTAGAGGTTCGCAAATATTTAAAAAAAAATCGAAGAACCCGGCTAGGTGGAGGTACCAAGTTGAGACCCCAAAAGATACTTCTCCAACACCAACTCAATTCACATACAAATTTTCAGACCTATAAACTAAATTGGTGGAGCTGTAGAGGTGTACAAAACTTAAAAAACGCCGAAATATCAGGTAAACATGCCGAAATTTTGACTGGAATTTACCCATTCTTTGATGGTATCGTTCTGCCTGGAAGAAAACCCTACCCAATTTCAGCTCATTTGACACTATTAGGGTCGCTGGAGGTGCTCAAATGTAGCGGGAAACAAAAAAAAGATTATATATGTATATCAGATATCTCCAAAACTTCCATAATCGTGCTCAAGGTGTTATGAAACGGATAGAAAACGCTAGTCTATTTTTTTCGGGGAAAATACGACTAAGAAAAATGATAATAATTTAGAAACTTAATTTCTCAATAATTATTTTAATGTAAACTAAATAAATAAAAATAAATCTAAAAACAAAATTAAATAAATTCATAATAAACGCTAAAAATAACGAATGCATTTAGTGTTTTTTACTCCTCCAAGATAGAATTGATTAAAGTCGAAACGTTTGATAGAATCAATTCTAAGTTCATAAATAGTCGAAACACAACAATAATATTTTCCCGCACAATATACATTGCAGTTGATATGGTGATATATATCATATATCAGACATCCCCAAAACTTCCATAATCGTCTCTCTAGGGTTTATGAAACGGATAGAAAACTCAGTCCCGCACCCTCACCGCCGACCTTCGATCCAGTGCAATAGTCTATTTTATTCGGGGAAAATATGACTAAAAATTCAATTAACTAATCAACGTAATAAATTGAATTTAAATGAAATATTAGTAAACGTATTGACTCATGGAACCTAGAAACTTTAATTTACTGTACCTCGTCTCTATTACCTATAACTTTATATTGAGATAATAAATAAAATTAATTGATGATTAATTATGAAGAAACAACTGCAATATAAGTTCATTTAGTTTTAATCTGGTGGCGCACTAAGGTTCAGTCACCGGTATAAAACTAGTCGTAAACATTTCCACGTAAAATTAATATTTTGTAACACTTATGAATCGAATGTCTTTTTATTTTAATAAAGTTTTGCTCATAAAAGTTATATTTTTATCCCTATAAAAAAATAGTGGCTAAAGTTTCCTGTTTTGTCCAGAATTCCTACGAGTATGAAAAAAGAAAATTCATTTAGGATGATGAGATTAGTTTTGCAGTTTTTTTTTTATTTTTATATACCCAGTAATTTTACCATTTTTTTCTAAGATATGTTGTATGAAAATTTATAAAACAGCGAATATAGTCAAGAAATCATCTCCACCGGGTTTAAGTAAGGAAAAAAAAACCATTGCCTTTTAAACTTTTAATTTTTTTTATTGCAAATATTTTCTTATCTATGAGCCTTTTGATGGATTTTTTCAATAACGAATCTTTGTAATTTATCGAAAAAAAACAAACTTATTTTTTACTTTCTAAGTCTCATTTACTGATCTTCAGACTAATATCGTTATATATCAATGCAGTCGACTATAAATTAAAAGATAATTATCATGCATTAATTTTTTAGTTCTTACCAACCAGCGGGTGAGGGATTAATGAAAAGTCAAGCAATCATTAAGTGTGCATAGCAACCAAACAGTTATTTCATTTAAAAAAATTGGTTCAAAAACGATTACTCAAAATACAAAACTTATATAAAAATCATATTTTTCAAAACTTCGGAGAGGGAGGAAGAAAATGTCAAACTTCCCCTCTCCTTGCTCCCGAACGCCACTAGCTCCCACAGTTTCAAACTAAGTGTGAGTGGTATGTAATTTAAAAAAAAAAAAAAAAATGGTTTTATATATTTTTTAATGGAATCTAGACTTATTTCAAAAAGTATTTATGTTTTTAAGCATAAAATGATCAAAGATAAAATAAAATCATGAGTTGTAATCAGTTATTGTACAAAACAAATCAGTGTCCAGTTGATAATAATAAAGTTGATAATTTATAATTTACATGTTCAGGAGTTGATATTATTTCTAGTTATACTAAGAATGAAGGAGAGTTGTAATGAAATGGTTTATTTTTTCCTTATTACAGAAGAGCTGAAGACAAGATACTGAAGAGGCCTCCTCGAGTGCCTCAGTATCCACCGGAAGGGAAACACTCAACTGCTGGAGAACTAATGGAAAGTTAGTGAGGAAGTGGTGAGGTACTGGAAGCACTGGAAGCACTGGAGGCTAAGCAGATTACTACTGAAGTGCTCCCCTCCTGGAGCAGCAGCTTTAATATCTCTCAGCTGGAGATGGTTAATTTACTTTAATCGAGTTCTATGTTTGCACACACCCCAAGGATACAAAAAGCTATACAGGCAGTCTAAACTTATCTCTCAATAGCACATAATTCTCATGGTTCTTTCCAGTATAAGTATACAATACATCACTTGGTTGTAGCTATTTCTATAATTTATTATATCAAGGACTAAACTCTTTATATAGTTCATCCTGTCTATTTTTCCCTTACGTAACGACGTTTCGAATCGGCTGGCTCATTATAAAGTCGAATATACATACATTTTAGCATAGCTAATATATCGCATAAAATAAAAACAATATATCACATATTTTAACAAATTGTTTAAAAAAATATTATAAAAAAGTACTCTAATAATTTTCTAAGCGTGACGGAAATATAGGTATATTTTCTGTCAATTTAAACCAAATCAGTAGAATGAATACAATTTATAACTCTATTCATAAAATTAACATTCATTTAAGATTATCAATAGATGGCGACATCAATCGCTAGGTGCCAAAAATTAAAATATGAAAAAAAATACAAAGAGAAGTTACTAAAGGTTTTTTTTAAAATTAATTAGTATGGCTTTGTGAAGGCTACTAGATTACTAGATTAATAAGGTATCAATAGAATAAAACCCTTACATACGTCCGACCGTGTCCAGCCTTCAATCCAGCTAAATCCCCACAACCATTCAGTATTGCGTGTCCCGTGTCAATTTCAGTTTTTTTTGTTTTGTTTTTTTAAGTCTTTAATGAATAACGATACAATATAATCTGTCACACTCAAGGACAAAGAATATTCTAAGTTTCAATAATAAATAATAAAAATTAAATTAAATTCAAAATAATAAAATTTAAATAAATAAAGAAACGAAAAGCGTATATATAAAGATAAAAATGATTTGAAAATATTCACATCTCAACGAAATTAAATAGATAGATTGAATAATAACATTAGTAAATCCAAAATAAGGAAAATTATTAAGTTAAGTAAAAATAAAATAATTCTAGTTGAACACATTCATAGCTATTTACAATATTTACATTCTGCCCCAGAGAACTCTGAACCAAGCATTACCCTCCACATGTGGGGAGCAAAGCTGGAATCAAGAAGATCCCAACACTTCTCTCTCAGTCGCGTATTAAAAGCCAGTGGAGACTGAGTGAGGGCACTAGAGCCGCTTTTCTATAAGTTACATCAATAGAAAAATTATGAACATCTAAAGAGAATATAGAGAATACCGGTAGACAGATGTAATGTGTGGGAATAAGTAAACAAGGCTAAATAAATGAATACACTATTTTGTATTTTTTTCTAATAATTTTAAAACCCATCTTTAGGATGGGTCCCCTTCACTAAGTTAAAAATAAAAACTTAAACTAAACTGATTTTATTTTTCTATAGCTTGTCTTTGAAATGCAGCTTCATATCTTATCCAAAATTAATTATCTAAGCTTACTAAAATCAACTTTTTTTTTAAAGATATATATGCTGGCATGATAGAAGTTATACTATTGCATAATATAACTGGATAAGAAAGTATCTCTTTGTAGAGTTTTATTTTCTCGTGTCCTGCAAGATAAGAATTTGGATTAAAGACGATAAATTGTGCAATCATTAGTAACAAAGAACGCTTTCAAAAATTTCAAATACTTTTTGAACCTTAAATACTCAAATACACATTTCAGAAATAGTCTATTTCAGGAAGACACTTTTATGAAGAAAAAAATTAGCTTGTTTAAGAAATCCAAATTTCGTTAAGCAGTTTCCCGAACTATTGGTTCCATCAACAAAACTCGATATATGAATAGATAACGATATTTAATATTTTTTTTTTTTAAGTATTGTTTAAAACATATTTCAGACTACCTTTACATTTGAAAAATAATCAGGTTGACATCCGCATGATGGCATAGAAGGATCAATCTAATTAGGGATTGATAAATTATTTCCCACTTCTATAAATTGGTTTTATTGAAAACTAGTTTCGAATGATATATATTCATCTTCAATTCTAAAAACATGCAATTCAAAATATAGTTTGGTATTATAATACATATTAAATTAGATGTAATATAAATCAGTATTATAAAACATTTATGAATTATGAATTTAATTAAGACAAGAAATCATATATATGTTGGTACTCACCAAGGTTTAAATGGATTATATCAAACAGAAAAGTTTTTACTGGTTTCTTCTCGTACTGAACTAACAATGAAAGAAAAGTGGGATGTTTATAGGTAAACGTTTAAGGGTTCAACAGTTTTTCCGGTGAGTAATTGGTTTTTCTGTTATAGATAGGAATAAATTTAAGAGTGGACTATTGCAGATATTTATTTTGGATTTTCTGTGTGTTTTTAGAACTGAAGATGAATCTATAACATTCGAAACTAGTTTTCAATGAAACAAATTTATAGAAGTGGCAAATAATTTATCAATCCCTAATTTGAAAAATACTTTATATTCACTTATAGACCACCTATGATGATTTAATTTTCTTGGAGCATCCATGATTTAAAGATTATATCGTTAGTCAAATATCAATTAAATAAATAAATCAATGATAAAAGTAATAAATTATTAATTTGGACTTTTCACTTTCATCTGATTTTCTAACCACGGATTTAGTAGTTGTAATTAAAATTAATGTAGGCGTTTAGATATAGAGGAGACAGTTGTTAGTTAAGGAACTGAATTCCTTATAATCAATTCATTAGTCAGAATTTTTAAGTATTTATTAATTTATGTTTATTCCATAAAATGTAATAAAATATATAATAAAGAATAAATCAATTTAATTAAATGGTAGACTATTCAATTCAACAGAGCCAATATTCCTGTTTTGTATCTGTTGTGATGCGAGCGACTACAAAGAAACGATACGGCCACTAACCCACTAACTCAGCTAAACCGCTCTGAAAAAAAATCCCTCGTTTTTTGCTCATAGTATTTTATTCCATGGCGTGGCAGGAAGTAGGGTTAGACCGACCAGAGGAAACAAAACAATATAAAAACGACCTATATCGATCCTATACATTCCAGTAGTACGAGCCAGCCACTTTGTTTCCACGATGGATAAAGAGTTCAGCTTCAGTAGTTTATATATATACACATATATATCCAATATAATATAAATATATATATATATATATATATATATATATATATATATATATATATATATTGAAATTTTTATTTTTGTGAGGTTTGAAGTTTTATTAAATTTTCTTTAGCTATTTAAAATTTAAATTTTATTTTATTCTAAGATCAAAAAAAGGTTTAAAGGAAAGTTTTAAATTTATATTGTAGCTTCTTTTGTTATTTAAATGTGTAAGATATTTTTATTTATTTTATATTTGTATGTATATATAAATATTTTATTTTATTTATTTATTTTTTAAATTCAATTTTATTAACTGTTCTATTTGTATTTAATTTTTTGTTCTATTTTTTATCCAATTTATTTTGTTAACTTTTATTTATTTTGTTTATTTATTTATTTTTCTTATGTTAACACATTGTACATTCAACTTGTAACATAAATTATTTTTTATTGTATAAATTATATGTATAAAACAAACAATATATATATATATATATATATATATATATATATATATATATATATATATATATATATATATATATATATATATATATATATAGTATGCCTCTAAAAGGCATGTAACATGTATTCAATAATTAAACTCTCCTTTTACGCGGTTACCATAAAATGAAAAAAATAAAATATATATATATATATATATATATATATATATATATATATATATACACACACATCATATATATGTGTATATATTATATTGCACTTCTTAATTATTTTAAATACTGGCGCATTGCCGTATTGATTGTTCTGTTAAATATAGTATTATGTAGTATTTCAGATTGGACTATTGGAGATATTTAAATGACTAAATAAATATCCCCAATAGTCCAATCTTAAATTTATTCCCATCCATAATAGAAAAAAAAATTACTCACCAGAATTAATGGGAAAACCCCGATCCCTAATCCGTTCCATTTACCAATCGTACCTAACACCCCACCTTTCTTCCATTACAGTCATTTCCATTGCTAGTTCAGTGCGAGAACAAACCAATTTAACATTTTCTGTTTGAAATAATCTACTTAAACCTCGTTGAGCACCAACATACGTTTACCAACATATATTCGTTTTGCCTTAATTGAATTCATAATTCACAAATATTTAATCACACTAATTTATATTACATTTAATATAATAATATATAATAATATAATATATATATATATATATATATATATATATATATAATATTATATAATGGTATTATATAATGTATAATAATACCAAACTGTATTTTAAATTGCTTATTTTGAATTTTTGTATGTTTTTAAAACTCAACATGAATGTATAGCATTTGAAAATAGTTTTCAATAAAAACAAAATTACAGAAGTGGCAAATAATTTATCAATCCCTAATGATGTATTTTTATTTCTTCTGATATTACCGATCAGCTGTGTTTTGCCGTTTTTACTGATATTTAAGTCTCGTTTTCAATTTTCTGTCGTGGTAGTACAGACGTGGCAGTGTACGTGTCTATACGCTTACCGTGAGACTGGTGATAGCCTATTGAAAAAGTGGCGGATGCCCAGATAGCTGTCCACTACATTACAGAACAACTGATGCAATGATTATTTCAAAGGCAATTCATTAAAAAGAAAAAGTAATGATAATCTAGAAACTTAATTTGTCAATAATTAATTTAATATATACTAAACTAAATAAACCTAAATACAAAATAGAAGAAATTTATAATAAATGCTAAAAAACAAAACAACTAAACAATAAGTAAACAAAACTAAAGTGTTTAGTTTTTTTTTACTGCTCCAGGATTGAATTGAATACAATCGAAAGGTTTGATAGAATCGATTCTAAGTTCAGACATAATCGATACACAACAATAATATTTTCCCACAAAATATACATTGCAGTTGATAAGGTGATTATGTTCACTCAACTTAAGTGCACGTCTTCAAAGTCAAGATAGTTAATGTGACAGTAGTTAACACTGTCGCGAGATCACATCAAACCTGATAGTGTGAAAGAACTTACACGAGAGTAAATACTGTCATACTGTTTACACTATGGCGAGAACTGCGATAGTAGCTGTCATGGCTACCACTGTCACCGTGTGATTTACTGATCAGCTGTTATCACCGATTTCCATCAGTAAATATTGAACGGTCTCGGAGAAATGTATTATTTCTGTTTGGTTGGTATTTTCTAGAATGATGATATGAGATGTGCTAACTCTGGTCGATATTTAGGTGATGTCACGTTTTTCAGTCCTGATGATGGCGAAACTTGACTGGTTAATAGGCTAGTTGACAGTTTTGAGGATTTTCTAATAATATAATAAAAATATTTGTTTCTTTTATTGCGTTTTTGCACTTATTAATTTATTAAAAATAAATTGAAATGACTGGCATTTTGATCAATTTTCAAAATTGTTAGTGAGTATTCAGTAAACAAATGCAGGTATTTAGCTATTTATTTTACACGAAAATCCATTCCCTTGTGATGAGTAACTTAGCCTAAGACGTTCTAATATTCTACGACTTCTGCATTATTTTATTAATCTATTTGATATATATATATATATATATATATATATATATATATATATATATATATATATATTTATTTATGTGTTTATTTATTTTATTATTATTATTTTATGTTATTAGTAATTCCTTTCTTTAATGCAAACATTAATTATATTCTGTGCTGTTATTTTCTTCTTCTTTTTTTTTATATCGGTATGTAATTTGTTTTCCATGACAGAAGATGAAAATGATCCTTTGGTGAAGTTTCATTTGGATGAGAAAAGAAGAGGACAGAATGGTTCATTTACTAAACAGAGAGAGAAGGCTAAGATAAGACTCACGCGAAGGCAGCTTATCATCAGCCGCACGGAGACACACAAGACCGATAGGTCACGTCCGCGTCACGTTATTTTGATGACTTCTTGTTACTTGTAACTTCCTTATAAATCACAGGCTAATACAGAGGAGCTATTTTTAATATTTCAAGCAAATATACTTGTAAAAAAAAAAAAAAAAAAGATCTATTCAAGTAAAGAACGATGCCTCCATGCCAGAGTATGTCAAGACATACGTTCATATTGACAGACTATCATCAAGAACCTTCAAACTTGTGTAGAAAAATGCATTACAAGAACTCCCAATCCAGGAACCTTTTGATGAACGATTTGGAATAAATGCAAACTTTCGATAAGCATCGATAAGTTTGACTACAATTTCTTGAGACCATTCCTATATCCAATTTCCTAGGACAAGGATTTTTCACAATCCGGAATCTTATTCGCTCTTTTAAATATTCTCGTTTTTGTCTTTTTATTTTAGTTTATATGTGAATAATGGTTGCACATTGTAATCATTCGACGAAATTCTCAAAATCGCGGAAAAAATTTATTTACTATTTGCCATCTTCAAGAGACAAAAAAGTAACTCATAGTATTTTGCCATCTGATCACTCATAGTCTTTGTCTCATCAGAATAAAAATTTTTTTTTAATTTCATTCATCCATATCAACTTTTTTATATTGCCATTTTAAAAAGATAAAATGACGAATTAATAAATAAAACAATGTAAATTTATCGGAAAAGATTTTACGCACGATCTTTTCAATTTTTTTTCATTTTTCGATAATAATAAAGATAAAATTATTAAGAACTGACTGAAAATATATAAACAAAATAAAATATAGTATAATGCAATAGAGGATAAAGTAAACAATTAAAAATATGAGGTAATATAATTCATGATCATAATAATAATGAATGGTGGTAAATAGTTGAATTTAATATAAAAAAAAAATAAAGATGAAAATTCCATTTAGTTTCCTAGGAACAACATTTCAATTAAATAACAAAAAGTAGAAATTATTATCTAAAACAATAACATAGGTTTATAAGTTTTTCGTCATTCTCCAATATTTTCTACAAATCATTATATGCTAGACATTAATTTTTCTAAAATCTTTAGCTATCCAACGGTACCATTATACATCTATATTACAACTCTTATTTCCGGAAATTTGCTTTCAAACTCGAAAAATATTTCTACTTCACTACCGAATAATTTCATAGTTTATAAGAGAGACAAAATGAAAGATACTTTAAAGAAGGCCATTTTAAATATTCGATACTAAAGCCCTTCCAGTATACTTTAATGAGGTTAACACCTAGCTGATATTAATGAGGTTAACACCTAGCTGATATTAATGAGGTTAACACCTAGCTGATATTAATGAGGTTAACATCTAGCTGATATTAATGAGGTTAACACCTAGCTGATATTAATGAGGTTAACACCTAGCTGATATTAATGAGGTTAACACCTAGCTGATATTAATGAGGTTAACACCTAGCTGATATTAATGAGGTTAACACCTAGCTGATATTAATGAGGTTAACACCTAGCTGATATTAATGAGGTTAACACCTAGCTGATATTAATGAGGTTAACACCTAGCTGATATTAATGAGGTTAACACCTAGCTGATATTAATGAGGTTAACATCTAGCTGATATTAATGAGGTTAACACCTAGCTGATATTAATGAGGTTAACACCTAGCTGATATTAATGAGGTTAACACCTAGCTGATATTAATGAGGTTAACACCTAGCTGATATTAATGAGGTTAACACCTAGCTGATATTAATGAGGTTAACACCTAGCTGATATTAAAGAGCATTTAATTGTGCAATGATATAACAAGTTTGATAAAAATCGTTAGAGCCTTTTTCGAGGAAATTGTAAAATATGTAAAATCAGTGATATAAAATGGTACTTCTGATTTGTCGATTTTGGCGAAGGAGTCGCTGTAGCATAACTACCTGTAATATATTTGTTCTGCACAGACACACACACACACACACATATACACAAACGCACGCACACATAGACATACCATCTTGTTAGAACCTGAAAAATCGGATTCGATATTTTACACGATGGCAATACAGATCCTTTCTATACATTTCAAATATAGCTTAGTGAAAGTAAGAATACACATTGAAACTGCAACATAAAACAACTTAATGAAGAAATTAATATTTCTTTTAAATTGGATCGTACAATCTAGCTTATTGGATTAACAGTTGAAAAGCTCTTTTAATTTCCGAAAAACTTCGTTTCTCAGATTAACTCCTAAATAAAGCGAAGAAATAAAAAGATGGGGAAAAACCATGGGAAAGCCCTTAACTGCCAGGATAAGCTGACTAAGAGGAAAAAAGGGAGCATCAAATCAAAGCCATTAGAGGAGTAATTTGTAATTTGTCAAGGATATCTCGGCTCCCTGTCGATGGATACCGCCCTTAAATCAGACCATCTCGGGGAAAAACTTTTGCTTTCTTTCCTCCTCCTTGGCGGGAGGAGCGGAGAGGGGGAGATTAGCCCCCCTGTCCGCCGGAGGGGGAAGAGATTAATGGGGCCCCCATGAATAAAGCCCCTTGTTTCAGCACAACAGGTGGCTGTCTCCTTCAGGGTCAGTCGATCGCTGTTCTCGCTCCTCAAGATCCCAAGAGCATTGGTATTTCACCTTCAGGCTGTTCAATTGTATTAGGTTGGGCTTATTTCAATGAATAAATAATTAAAAACTCAGGAGGAAATATCAAAAAGGAAGCGTAGGAAGCGTAGTATAATAATAATAAGTGTGAAGATAACTATTGATATAAAAAGAGCGTATAATTGAGAACAGAAGTAGCTATATGAGGGAAAGCGTGGAGGGACGGGATTCGGACGCATTTGTCTAATTTCGGGCACACTCGGCATTTCATTTGAGTTCGGGCGCTAAATAAATAAATTCAATACGCTGTACCTCTGCTAATACTAGTCAGATTTAAATATATTTAATTATATATATATATATATATATTACTAATTACCGTTCTTATGATTATATACAAATTTATACATTTTGATTATAATTATTATAATTTTTGATTACGCACTGCTTCAAATACACTCACAAATACACTAAATGCGGAATGCACTTTTTCAAGAATTTTCTCACAACTGTTCAAAAAGTTAGTTTTTCAAACAATTTCAATACTGTCATATACTATACTTTTTTTTTTTTTTTTTTTTTTTTTTTTTTATAAATGTATATTTTTGTCAAGCACAGAATAATTTTAAAACTATCGCTTTTAGTTTCCATCCTAGAAATTCTACTTTTATATTATTACAATACATTTCTACATAGCCTATTGTTAACAATAGATTGACAGTTTGGTGGAAGGAGGTTATGTTGTATCCGCCTCCTTTCGGACGCGCTCGGCTTTCCATCTCAGGTCTAATAGTCCTTATAAGATACGCTGTATTTTTGCTGATATTGGTCCAATTTAAATCTTTTTTTTTTTTTTTTTTGCAAGAGGATTTAATTAGGTACCTTTCGTTTGATTTCATTTATAATTTACCATTAAGATCATACTGTTTGAGTAGTGCGCAAAAAAAATTATTTTCACTATAACATTTTTTTAATTTTTTTCCTGCATTTTTTCATTTGATATACTATTGCATGAAAAATTAAAGGGCTTTAAGGAGAAGACATTAGGCAAGTTGCACTCACACACACACACACCTACACAGAACTGTTTTATTTGGACTATGGGGACCTTAAAACGTGTATTTAACTTGAAAAGTCGAGTCGTATTCACGATCGCAATACTTGGCCTTTTTATATATTTCATACACGGGTAATGGAAAATACAAACGAATATAAACGTGGCGTTGCCGCTGAAAAGGAGATAAGTACTTAATGTAATGCTTAGTTCCAGTGGCAATAGCGTACAAAAAAATGAACTAGTTTACTAAAAGAATAAATATACGTTTTTCAGAAGAAAAAAAAAGGTCCACTGTGTTCATTATTTAATATATCTACTTATAGTTTTTCGATCCTCCTGTTAAATTTCATTTTTCAACATCAACGCCACAAAGGTTAAAATAAAAATAAAAGGTAAAATCCAAAGCATGTATTCAATGCATACAGCATTCACTTCGAATTTTATATTGAAATTGGAAAGATGCTTTTTAAATCTGCATATATGTACGTAGATAGTTAGAAAGTTTTATTTACATATATACACATTAACAATATTTTCAAATATTTTAACATGATTTCAAATAACTTATCTTTAAAATCAACAAATTTGATTTTTGTGATTAATAATGTTTGAGAATAAGTCGTATCTCATAAGTGAATTTATATATTGGAACAACAGTAGGAAAAATTAATCAAAAACCTACACACACAAAACAATATTAATAGTAATTATCAATGAATAATAAAAATAAATTAATAAAATAGGAAACTAACAATAAATAATATACACGATATATAAAATAAGTCTAAACATTTAAAGCTATAATTAAGTTAATGAAAACATAATAAAAATTGTTAGTTTAACAATAAATGATTTGTCCTTTTATGAGTGTATCGTTTGAGTGTACATTTGTTATAATTACCGATCTCTTTTATCAGTGGGTTTTCACTGGCTGTTTTTTTACCAAAATATGAAGCATTTTGTAATAAAACCAATTCTTTTTACATACTTTATTTTAATTTGAATTTACAAACGTATATTTTAGATGAATATGTAGATATATTCAAATATAAGAACATTGTGCTTTCAGAGCACGACATAAAACATCAGTTTCAATGGATGTTCTATTGCGAGGTTTCACTGTTTATTGTTAACTTGGCACTCTACATTGTAAGATTGAAATAAATCATATATAAATGTTATTTAATACTCTTAAATTGATATCAGTCTGTTATGCTTTTTATGCCCGTATTTCACGAGAAAACGATAGAACTTTCTTCTGTTGTTATACAGAACCGTAAGAAGATTTTAAGCACAACCAACCTGCCATTCACTATCTAAAAGAAAAAAAACAAGACGGAAAATAAAAAAACATAGATATTTTTGTTATTTAGACCCATAAAATGGATTTTAACAGTATTGAACAGCTATCCGATTTGGGGTTCCACGAAACCTTCAAATTCTTCCCGTATTCAATCCTTACAATCTAAAACCATCCACAAAGACGTCAATTCCATTTGTCACAGATTTGGCCCACAATGGATATACCTCCTTTAATTCTAACCTCCTTGTCCACAGCAACGCACTTGTTCGTAAACCTTCATCACAAACTATTCCCGCTAACCCTCCGAGGCGTCTGAAAAGAAGATGGCTGTAAAACAGTCATCGATTGCTACCAATGGGTAGTTCATTCACGAGCTACTATCAAGTTTTATATTCTTAGATCATATTTACTTATTGTATTTTATTTGAAAAATTTCAGAAATATAAAAAAAAAAAAATCCTACCTACCTTTTGTTCATTGTTAGTTCAGTGCGAGAAGAAACCATTCCAAACTATTCTGTTTGATATAATCCATTTAAACCTTGGTAATTACCAACATGTATTTGTTTTCTTGTCTTAGTTAAATTCATAATTCATAAATGTTTTATAATACTGATTTATATTAATCTAATTTAATATGTATAATAATACCAAGATATATTTTGAATTGCTTATTTTTTAACTTTTTGTGTTTTTAGAACTGAAGATGAATGTATAACATTCGAAACTAGTTTTAAATAAAACAAATTTATAGAAGTGGCAAATAATTTATCAATCCCTAATTAGATTGATCCTTCTATACCATCATGTGGATGTCAACTGATAAAAAAAGAATTGTTATCTGCAATCTTAAAGAAATGACAAACGTACTAAAATTTGATTTTTATTTTATTAATCAGAAAACCAGATCAATAGACCGCCATTAAAAAATGATTACTTAAATAATAGTTAATGAGGAGGCTTGATAGTGAAACCTTTAATTATCTTTAACACTTAAAAAAAATCTTTTTTCTCACGTCGTCTTCAAAATTATAAAGTTATGATTAATGCTATGATTAATTCTTTAGATATTGTTGGTTGTAACAAAAAAATCAATATTTTACAAATTAAAAAATATTAAGAAACGAAATAAGGTCATATAAATAATAAACGGCCTCTTGGTGTTTCTCGGCCAACGCTTTTCTTTTTCTCGGTTTAAAAAACAAATTATTAATGTTCGCTGCAAATCAAAGATAACTGCTTTGAATAGACAAGATCAATATCATATAAATAATTATAACGAGATTCCTTGTATCAGTTTGCTAATTTGCCCAGTATTGATGATGATGATGATGATGATGATGATGAATGTACAATGGAGGGAATTGGCTGTTCCGGTGGCTGTTAATTCGGCGAAGGGAGAGACGCGACAATAGAGCAGAGCCCTTTGTGATGGGCGCTATAATAAGGTCATTGAATGTTTAATCAGCGGGGGTCAGGCCGAACTATCATCTCTCCGGAACCCCAACAGCCACTCCCCTTCCCCCGAGGGTTTTTACGGCCGTCACGATATCGTGTTCCGGATGATCGGGCAATGTGCCTATCAGTGTGTGACTAATAGGGCTCTCTTTATTGGGGGTAATTCGGTTCAGCCGGCAGCATCCCATAGGGGGATCAATCATAAATAAAATGACATAGTTGAGCATGAAAGAGAGGTATATTTTCTAATTGTTTTAATTGTCTATAAAATATATTAAATATAGAGGGAGAATAGAGAAATATTACAATCATATTGAAGATTAAAGGCTTGTTGTATCATAGGCTAAGATCGAAACAGTATCGAGATTTACTTGATTTTGGTTGATGGAGTCGATTCTCCCATTGTATAAGTGTGAATCCACAGAGCAGAATTATCAATTTGTAGAACAGTACAAAAATATTAATCCAGATCCGCCATTCCTGATACCATAGTATCCGCCATTCCTGGTACCATAATATCCAATATTCCTGATAACATAGTATACACCATTCCTGACTCCATCGTATCCACCATTCCTGATATCCACCCATAGTCTCCATAAAGGTACCTTCCATACTACATAATTTAAGATGCATTTATAAAATATGTTAAAATGTAAAGTTCTTATTGATTATAAATACATATGAAGAGTGTGTGAAAACAATTTTAGTTGTTATAATAGCTTGTTTTTCTAGATTTTTTTGGTCTAATGTATAAATTCTGATTTAGGTGTTTATAAATTCTGTCTTAGGTATTCTTTAAGTAAAATTCTTACAATATTAAATCGACCTCTGGCAAACGGAAATTCCATTATCGTTGTAATTTTATGTTTTTCTTTTGATACTTATTGTATTAATGATATTTTGAAAAGTAAGATTATTTATTATTATTATAAATACGAAACATAAAAATATATATTGTATGTTAATAGCAATCGAATTTTTAATTTGACGTAATAAATAAAAAAATTAATGACTATGCGCACAAACTAACATATCCCACATCAGGACAGAAGATATTTTAGAATCTTATATTCTCAACGCCATTATTATTTTTCAGACGCCTCTTACATTGGAAACGTGGAAATATGGTAATGTATTTTATGTACTTTTTCATCGCCTCTCTATAAAAAATATTAGATAATTATATTAATTATAATATTACCAAGATTCTGGGTATATTTTTTCTGAAAATATGCCAAAAGGTATTTTCTGAATTGATTATTCCTCAATTATGAAAGAGAAATTGAATTTAACAATAGTAACATTGACTTAAATAATAATAACATATAAAGATATTCTTAAACGGTTTACATAAAAAGAAAAAAAATATTAAAAAGAACTATCGTATCCCATATTATGAAATTCTTATAATTAAATTATCCTAATATATAAATCTTATATTTACAGTAAATATCCTAGTATTTATATTAGTGTTTGTGCATACTGTATGAATATGTTTATACTTTGTTATTACTACTCTTATTGAAGTGGTAAAAACATCGACTTTCATAAAAAATATTACACCTAAAAAGATGAAAAAATACACAGAAATGATGAATCAAGTCTCCAAGATTCCGATTTATAAGGTGCCTCAAAAATAATAAAGGCGTTGAGAATACATTATTCTAAGAGCAAGTAAATCCTTTATTTTTAAAGACATCGAAATGTGAATTGCGTCCTCTTTTATAACTTTTCAATGACTATAAATGGGAGTATTAAAATGTAGTTATTTGCTAACTCCAAGTTTTCCCCGCGTCAGCTGCGCGTGTCGTGTCTGAGCTAAATAGGATAGATTAGGAGCAGTATCCTTCTTTATAAGGTTAGATATTTTCCAAGTATTACTTAATTTTTAAATTTTTTTTTCTTTAAAGGTTCTTTCAACATTGTTTAAAGGTATTATCCCTTCTTTAACTTATCCATTGTTCCAGAACATGTTATTTGTTCTCCATCGACCACATACACTTTTCTTCCTCAGCCCAGTCTTCGCTAACCTTAATTTTGATTGTGGTGCTATTTATAAGCAAACGAAAATGCCGAGAACTAACTTATTAACTAAATAACTTATAATGTATTTAATAACTAACTTATCCATATCTTAAATGTAATCCGTTAATTTATAATGATTAAAAATTACCTTTGTCCTCATCTTTGTACCTTGAACAATATTGTCGAATTCTGTTAATTTTTGTCATTCTTAGTTTTGCTATGATCAGGATTCTTTCTATTATTAAATATATTATTTTATATGCACTATTTACATTAAAATACATATTTTTGTTATAATCTAATGCTATTACCCATGAGTTAGTAGTTTGCCTTCCTATGAGGATAAAGGTAATTTTTAATCATTATAAATTAACGGATTAGATTTAAGTATTGGATAATTTTCAAAAAGCAAATATAAAATAAATATGTATGTGTATATTGTAGAATGTGGATAGTATTTATTATAAAGAAATAATAGCAGATAAGATTTAAAATAAAATGAAGTGTTGAAGAAAAATAATTAGCGAACAACAATTTAATTAACGTGTTATAATAATGGAATTATACTATACTTTGGAATGGACAGGCTAGTCCGAAACGTCGTGAAAAGAAGATGGCTTAAGAAATTAAATTATGATTGATATATAATTATATCCTAGAGATAAATAATCAATTTAATGAACTTAGCTCGACGAAACGAAAAGCTTAGAAAAAAAAATTACTTTTGTATCTAGATAGCAAATAGTTTTTTTATATAAATTGGCATTAATTTGTAAACGAATCAGTCTGAATTATAATAAATAGCAGAGGATTAATAATTTGTAGAAGCGCTGAGGAATCAGTAGAAGTTGTGTTAACAAGAGGAATGAAATGGGCGCCGTCGAGCCTTACCTGGCTACACCTGTTGAACCCCATTGATGGTTCACTTATCCCAACCGCCAGATCTCTTTGTAGATCCTTCTTTGTACCGCCATTGTGCTACTCATAATGTTAATAAGTCCCATGTTAAATAACAGCATATACAAAAATAGTAAATAGTGAGGGAATAGCTAAAATATCTGATGTGGACACCACATGACTTCCTTGTACGCAAATGTAACTTATGACTCCCTTGTATTAAATGCGAAAATTTTCAAATTTAGTATATGAGATTTTTATGCCAATATGAATAACATACTAGATTTCGGATAAAATTGGTCATCCGGAAGTGGTATTTTACCGGAAGATACTTAACCTTGTACGAAGTAAAGGAAGTATTGTGATCGCGAAAATTTTCGGTTTTCAGATTTCAACGGAAATATCCATTTTGACCATCCCTGAATCCATTATGATTAGTTTCGTCGTGATGTCTGTACGTACGTTCGTTTCTCGCATATCTCAAAAACGGTTAGCTGTAGAAGTTTAAAATTTTGTATTTAGGATTGTTGTAAAATATAATTGTGCATCTTCCTTTTTGGTTACAACATTATTACCAGCAGTGTTACTTTACTTAAAGGTCATTATAAACTTTCATATAAAAAATATATTAAAATATAATACAAAACATCTCAAATTTGGTATAAGATTTTTAAATCAATATAAATAATATACTAGATTTTTGTTAAGATTTATAAGCCGCATGTAGTGCATTACTTGAAGGTCATGGATAAACTTTCATCAAAAATTGTATTGAAATATAATGCAAAACTTCTCAAATTTAATATTTAAGATTTATACATTAGAGAAAAACTTAATTAAAAAGATGTGCTGCCTAACTATATTGGGTCGCTGTACACACAGCATCATATTGACAATTTGTAAAATAACATACTAGGTTTTAGTAAAAATTAGCAAACCGAAAGTGTTGCTTTACTTGAGGCTCAAAAGAAACTTTCATCAAAAATTATATTAAAATATAATGAAAAATATCTCGAATTCGGTATATAAGACTTTTATATCAATAAACTTTACCTAAAACTGTTTTTTTTTTTGAGATTGTTACAAATCGATATTTTCAAGGATAAGCACGTTTCAAGGTTTTAACATTTTTAGAATGGTGCGCGAGCGCACGTGCGCATTTGTGTGTGTGTGGATGTCGTATACACTCTAGCTCAAATACTAATTAACCAAAAAGTGTGAAATTTTATATTTCAATTTTAAAAAGTCATTCCTTTATGAGAAGATCTGATAAAATTTTGTTTATAATTGTCGAACCGGAAGTAGTACTTTGTTTGTATTTCTGCGCAGATTTTAGTAAATAAGGATTAGAAAAAGTTAAATAGGCGTAAAAGGAAGTGGTGTGGTACTCCGCATCAGATATTTTAATTTTAGAAATAAATACTTCAAATTATAATTTTAACTCCAAATAGAATTTGGTGAAAAAATATACCTAAATTTAATCGGAATCTTTTCAAATTTAGTATTAGAAACTTTTATATCAGGAATAATATTCAATAACCAGAAATGGTACTTTTCATGAATTGAATTGGCGGAAGGTCATGTGCTGGTCCCATCAGATTTTTTAAATGCTTCTCTATAAATTCAATAGAAATATTACCGTCAAATAAAATTTTTAGAAAATAAAATTCTGGCCTGACACATCCAGAATTACGAGCCCGGACACCGTCACAAGTAACCGACCCCATTAGACGGGGCGACGCCGAGTGGCGTTTTTGAGATACTGCTATCTTCGGGATCTAGTAACCAAATTGTGGTCCAGAATCACTTTTTGAGCCACCGGTTTACATGGATTTATGATTGAGTATTTCATCACATTAAAACTCTATGATAGAACTTCGTGTTTTGTGGCATAAAACTGCTTTGGCCATCAACGTAATTTTTTTTTCCCATTATAACTTTGTATTTTTTTTTTATATATACACACACACACACACATACTCTATAAAGGAATTTGTGTATCATAACTTTCGTCCTAGTCATCCACTGTCTACTTCTAATTTCAAGACTGATTCTATTTTTGTATGAAAATCTCTGAGGGTCTTTGATAGATCAGGGTATAAACTAAAACCATTGAGGTGTGAGTTGAAATATGGGCATTTCTGGAAAATATGGCTTATTATGATATTGGTGTTACAATACTGGCATTTCGGTGGTATTTGTTTTGTGATGAGTTAAGAGTAAGTCTCGGGTGACCTATTCTCAATCTAGTCAGATATAAACTCTTTGATAGGATAAATAAAGTAGCAGTCATTAACCTTCATTTTATATCTATTTAACAAATATTTATTTCAGGTTTGTTTTGCACTATTTACAGGGTCTAAATGTAGTTTTGTTTTAGTTTTTTAGACACACATCGGTAAAATTTAATTATAAGCTATTATTAAAAACTTGGTATAAACCTCCTAATATATTATGAGATATTAATTTTATTTTCGAACTATTGTATTGGATTAATAAGATACCATTGTATTGTTCAATAGATGAATGAAGAACATAAAATGAACAGAGGATGAGGAAACTGATGGAGTCAACTGAGGTCAAAGGTCAAGTGTGAGACTTCCATTTAGAGCTCTTCTACATTTCCCTCACCTGGCACAAAGATTCCATTTCGTATGATTAAATGTATTTAACCAGGCTTGCAAGCAATATATTTATATCAAGTATATCCCATCATTTTAAAATAATTCACCTGCACATTTCCTGGAATACAGGAAAAAATATCATTTTTACAGTTTTTGCTTAGCTCAAACTCTGATCAATCAGAAGTGTGTAATTTAATTTCAAAATTCTGAGTCACTTCATTTTTACTAATTTATTTATGAATATTCAAAGATACTAATAGAACACCTATTTGGCATACATGACCCTTGTGAGAGGTTGGAGAGCTTTTTTTTAAATTGTTTAAATAGCTTTTTTTTTTTAATTATGCATCTTTTGAGTGTTCTAACTTGTTTTTCTTAACCTATTAGGCTTCTATTTAGGTTAAAATAGTATCCAGCGAACTTAGTTGATATTTTGATTTTAATATGTATCGTAAAAACATTGTTCTGACTGAACGTATCCGGAAAGGGATCTCGGTGGAAAGTTTTGGTGAAGTTCTAAAAATTTGTTCACTTATGTTTATTAGGGTTCTGATTACGAATTTCAGTTTTTCCATCTCAATTTTTTTCTGAAAGTATCAAAAAATTCAACAAAAGATGTTTTTTTTTTTTTTGTTTTTGCTCATTACTTGAAATCATTTATTTGAATAACTTCTAATATTCATTTCACATCAAATCAAACAAGAGTAAATTACCTAATTTTGATTTAAAATTTTCAAGCGAAAGTGAGTTGAAATTAGAAGACGCAATGTCGCAGTCAAATGGGAACGAGAAAAACGGTGGAAAGATTTGAAGAAGTTCTAAAAAATTAATAATTTAAGCTTTTTGGGGTGCCGAATGTAAATTTCAACTTTGCTACCTTAAATTTTTACGAGAAACAAAAATAAGCTATAATGCTCCAAAAATAAATATCTATAATCCGTCTCACAATTTTATTGTCACGAAACTTCAAAACTGTATGTACAACTGCATATATGGTAAAACATGCCTAATAATATCGACAAGATTCATCTGCATGGTGACACTATTTAATCCTCTATTTAACCTATTGGGATACTCACGAAAAAAAAACCAGGAAGCTAGGAAAAATAATATCCAAAGTATTATAATAGAGCATACTCGAAATTTCAGCAGGGCCCCTACCAATGAGGATGTTATCAACATGTTTCAAGTGGCATCCTATGTTTTTGTTAATAAATAAAAGAAAAACCAAAAAGTCAATTCTCGATCTCCGAGATGTAATTAATGTACAATAGTTGCGAATTAGTTTTTTTTTAAATTTATATTTTATTGATACTGTACTATGTTTTATATCAAATATAAAAAGAAATATTAATAATATGTTAAAACTTTTTAAATGATTATTTTTTAGTAAAATTATATTTATTAATGTTCGTATAATTTTTTTTCAACTGCCACTTTTATTTACCCAATTATTTTTTATGTATTTTGAATTATAATAAACTTTCATCAAAAATTATATTTAAATCATATGTTTCGGAAGTAAAGGTTACAAACGCGATTTGGTTTCCAATCCAATTAAAAATTTTTATTACTTATTTTAAGTGTTAAAATTGAGTGTAAAATACTGGTTTTCCTCTCCATTTGTGTATCTGTGTGTGTGTGTCAATAGATGGACGTCGCGACGCCGCGTGTCGTTTTTGAGATACTGCAATCTTCGGAAACTAGTAAGCAAATTCAGGATCACTTTTTGAGTCACCGATTTATAGTTTAATATGCGTACAAGGAAGTCATGTGTTGTCCACATCAGATGTTTTTTATTTAGTTTTAAAACATTAACAGAAGACAGAACTATTGTTCTTATCATTCCTAATCATCATTCGTCATCATACTGTAAGGTTTGTGCAAAACTTTTACAAACAGCTTTTTAAAAAAAGAAAAGATTCGAGTATAAGTTTAATTTTAATTTTATTTCTTTATATATTATATAAAATGTAATGTATATATAATTTAATTATATATTGCACATTTCATTATACTTATTTCTATATGAAATGAAAGGGAAAGTAAATTAAAGTATTATAGCGAACATAGATTCATCAAGGAAACACACCATTCAATTCAATACTCTGACTTGCTTTGTCGTAGCTATGTGTAAAGGAATAAAAAGATGAGGGTTTTTTCAATTTTTTTTTATTATAAAACTAGTACTATTATAAATGTGATTTTATTACTTATATAACCATAGATTTCAGAGAAGAATGTATTTTTTTTTAATTGACTCATATTTATTTAATAACAAGGAAATTTTCAATTCTCAATTAATTGATAAGTTAAGAAAATTTTTTAACCCCGCCTTCTAAAGTCTCTCGAATGTTTTTCCTATCTGATTTCTACGCAATTTATCAATTTAATTTTTTTCCTAATCCGTAAGGGTACGTTTCGTCCTTTATAGGTACGAAAATTCTCGGAGTTGCGTATATTTTGGTATTCTCCGTCCTCGTATTAGCCTGAGGGTCCTGAGGATTGCGGATGGAAGGTATATAAATATCATACACTTCTGGGAAGAGGAAGGATCTAAAAGAAGCTGGTGTCATCGTCCTCCATTCCGTCCGCGGACAAGGGAGTTTTACATCTTAAAACCGTTGCCCTACAACAACCAACCCATCCTATCCGTCTTCCTTTATGGCTATTTTTTTTTATTTTATTTTTATTCTATCCTCATTTGAATACGAAACCAGTTAAGCCTTTATTCTAGTTGCAATAAACCTTGTTATTCGCCTTTTTATTCGGACTTTAATGTTGCGGAAAATCCATTTCCTTCTTTAGAAATATTTAAAAAGTTTTATAACTGTTGTAATGATTAAAAAATAAAGAAATTATTCTTCAGGAAAAGAAATTTTAATAAATTTACATTAATTTTATTTATTTTTTTATTATTTAACTTTTTTGAAGTTCAAACTGCATTTGGTAGAAGCGGCTGACATCGTATTTAACAAAACTAAAAAACAGAGTCTAACTAATAAATAAAAGTTTGTTTGCATAAAATATCTATAGGATGAATTATAACTTTTGATTAATAATGACTTATAATTATAATTCTATTTTAATCCCATCATTTAAATGAGATTAAAAAAAAAATCTTATGTGGACAACACGTGACATAATTGTACGCCTATTAAATTATAAATCGGTGTCTCATAAAGTGATCCTGAATTTGGTTAATAGTTTCCGAACATTGCAGTAAACACGACACGGCGTCGCGATATCCATCTATTGACACACACACAAGTTCTGGAGGTCTCATTCCGTTATTATATATCGTTTTCTTTCAGTAGGCAACTAGTTTCCAAGAGATTTCTTCGTGTTCTGTGACAACATTAGAACTGTCAATGTCACTAGATAAAGCATTGGAAATCGACAGTTTCAACATTTTAACCCCAAGAACCCACTTAACTTAAATCTTATTCTACTGCTGCAGACTTGTTCATCTCACAAATGGGGAAGAAAACCAGTATTTTACTCGTAATTTTAACACTTATACAAAATGTTTAATTTGAGTGGAAAAAAAATCGCGTTTGTAACCTTTATTACCGAAACATATGATCTCTGTAGTATTTAATTTTAATATAATTTTTTATGTAAGCTTATTATGATCTTCAAGTAAAGTACCCTTTTCGGCTCTCCAATTTTAATCAAAATATAGTAAATACATTCGTATTGATATATAAGTCATATTTAACAAATTTGAGATGTTTTACATTATATTTTAATATAATTTTTGATGAAAGTCTAATATGACCTTAAAGTAAAGTATCACTTCCGGTATGCCAATGTCAACCAAAATGTATTATGTTATTTTTATTAATATGTAGGTCTTATATACCTGATTTGAGAAGTTTTGCATTATATTTTAATTTAATTTTTGATGAAAATCAATAACGACCTTCAAGTAAAGTACCACTTCCGGTGATCAAGTAGTGACCAAAAAGGGAGGTTCACAACTAGATTTTACAGCGATCCTAAATACATCATTTTAACTTTCTACGTCTAACGGTTTTTGAGTTATGCGAGATACACTCGTACGTACGAACATACGTACAGACGGCAAGAGGAAACTAGTCAAAATGGATTCAGGGATGGTCAAAATTGATATTTCCGTTGAAATCTGAAAACCGAAAATGTTCGCGATTACAATACTTCCTTTAATTCGTACAAGGAAGTAAACAAATACACTCTTCATACAAGTACATTAACAGGAAAAACTTATCAACAGTGCCTCAGAATTTAATCAGCACAACCTGCTCCTGTTTTGATACCTTCATTCGATTACATCAAAACAATTCAATTTTTGGTCAGGTGTATTTCAAGTGTGGAATGTATTGGTGCTCTCCGAAAGACTGCTTGTTTGAGATAGTTAAAGGAATGGTATATCATAAAAAATAAAAAAAAGTTGAAACGAAACAGTGAATAATAATTTCGAGTTCCAAGGATCATTCTTGGGTGACCTGTGACTTGGTTCGAAATCTAAAAAAAAATCGTCCCAATAGTCTCAGAGAAAAGCCGCGGACGGCGCACTGCGGGGCGAGCATTCATTCAGTTTCTTGGGCATCTGCTGTAACTTACTCAGAAAATTCAGCAGATGGCTCAATTTAACTCTGTGTATTTGATTTGAATTCAGGTCATTTGTTCGACAACATGAATAGAATCAAAGATAGTAATAAAATATTATTAGTATTTTCTTTTTTTTAAATGATATTGAAACACAAAAACCAGTTACGTTCTCAAATTGGTATGTTTTATACTATCTACAAATAAAATATATTTCTGTAGTCAATATGTCTCTAACTGAGCAATTTCTAATTAAATGATCATTTCATGTAAAATAAAGATTATAAAAATATTCTCATTACCAAGAAATTGCATAGTTTTTAACTAATTAAAAAATAAATTTAATTATATTAAAATATAACTATATACTTTTTTTAAAACATTTCAATATTTTTATTCATTGTTTAAAATTATTTATTTATATGTAAGTTATATGTATGTATGTTATATATTTAATTATTTATATGTTCGTAATTTGTTCAATATAGTGTAATATGCATTTAAAAAATGGGTTGATGAAAAACTGCTATCAGTTGACATCCGCATGATGGTATAGAAGGATAAATCTAATTCGGGATTGATAAATTATTTGCCACTTCTACAATTTTGTTTTTATTGAAAATTAGTTTCGAAAGTTATACATTCATCTTTAGTTCTAAAAACAAACAAAAATTCAAAAATAAGCTATTCAAAATACAATTTGGTATTATTATACATATTAAATTAAATTTTATATAAATGAGTATGATATTATAAAACATTTATGAATTTTTTCCATTTATGAGTTTTTTCTATGCAATGCAATATTATGAAAAATATGCATTATAGTATGAAATATGAAAAATATAAATTCATGAAAGACTCAAGAGTTAAATTAATATACATCACGTTGAAAACAGCCTCAAATTGAATATAATTGAAGCACTTGAAATTATAAAATCCTTCAAATCCAATCCAGATTTTTGCTTAAATGACCAAATAAATATCTCCACCAGTCCAATCTTAAATTTATTCCCATCTATAACAGAAAAATCAATTACTCACCGGCGTTACTGGAAAAAAACTAAAATCGTTTACCTATAAACATCCTACCTTTCTTTCATTGTTAGTTCAATGCGAGAAGAAACCAGTACAAACTTTTCTATTTGATATAATCTACTTAAACCTTGTTGAGTACCAATATGTGTTTGATTTCTTGTCTTAATTAAATTCATAAACGTTTTATAATACTAATTTATATTACATTTAATTTAATATGTATAATAATACTAAACTGTAGTTCGAATTACTTATTTTTGAATTTTGTGTGTTTCTAGAACTACGATGAATGTATAACATTCGAAACTAGTTTTCAATAAAACCAAATTATAGAAGTGACAAATAATTTATCAATCCCTAATTAAAAACGAATATGCTTAGAAAAAAATTAAATAAATAAAAAATAATCATAGTCCCTTAAAGTTCAACGTTGGCGCATGTTAAATCCTCAATTTTTAAAAGTTCAAACCTTTATTAACAGGGGCTGAGTAGTTTCTCAGGTGATTTGCATAACAGTGTGAAATTGTTTACAATATTTGGAAGCGTCAAAATAATTCTGTATATTTTTAAAACCGGTGATTCACCTGTTTTAGGATTCACTAGCAGTGGCTAATTATGCTCAGCACATAATATTACGTTTAGGCAAACTAGCTCTAAACAAAAATAAAAATAGATAATTTTCCTCCCTTCAACTATAATTTGATATTAAGAAATTTCAATCGCGACAGTAACGTTAAAAATTGCTGTGTATGACGGTGAAACGATATTAGTTTGTCACTAATTTCCAAATTTTAACTTTAATTTTTTCACCAATTGTCCAACGTAGAGATGTGCAAAAAGTACTCTGAGTAAGGAGTAACTAGTATTTTACTCGAGTACTCTCTTAATCCAGACTGGTGAGAGTATTCGAGTAAAATACTCGGTAAGAGTAATCAATATTGACACCTTCAATTTTTAGTCTGGAGACTTTTTGGTCTTAAGAATTTTTTTTTTCTCCAACAATTAATAAATACCTGCAGTTCAAAATTTAGAAAAAAATTTAGAATTTTTCCTTATACCTAAAAAGATTTTCAAACACTGTGTTAAAAAAAAAATACAGAACTGATAAAAACTAAGACTATTTACATATTTACTCATCGCATTAAAACCGAAAACTGTTATTCATCATTATTTTTAGATGATTTGCTAAGACGATGTTTGAAGTTCCATCATCTTTTCTAAAGAATATTGTTGTATCAGAGAGAGTCGTAAATTTGTGAAACTGTTATCTTGCGGCAAACAGATAACGGGCCTTATAAATCTGGTAGCAAAATACGAGTCATTCGCTCACGAGGTGATATGATGTTGCTGTGGACAGTATTATGCTCTTGCCTGCTCTTGGGTGCCTCCGCCTCCGAACCTGACACCTTCCAAGTTCTTGTCGACCTCGTCAACGGGCTCTTCATCGACAGTGCCCTATCCTTCGAATATGAGTTCGGAAGTGGAGTGCCCTTATTGCAAGGAAAAGCTACGGTGAGTTTTATATCTCAAACGTGTTTTAATTATTCTATAAATGGGAATATACAGTTGTTTTGTGTTAGTAAGCATTGGATATATAAAAAAACAACTTATGAACTAAACAACTGAGAAAGTTGGGAAAATTACAGATTCCACTCCTAGAATATAAATTAAAATAATATTTTCCAAATGAAGGGGTTCAAGGAGATAATTTTCAACAACTGGCTACCAATGAATTATATTCCGTGATGCGAAGTAAGCCGTATATGGGACATTGGTGATGCTGTAACGCATTGATAAAGTACAACTACAAACAATTTGAATTAATTAATTGGGTTAATTTATAAATCTAAATATCAAATGTCAACTAATTTAGGCAATAATTTAAAAATAGGAACAACTAAGAATATTCAAAAGAAAAAAGTGTTATAATTGCCGAGCTACAAGAACGCATGATCAGATACCAATTTTTTGTAGTTTTCAAATGTTGTTTTCCAGCAGCAGTTTTACAAAGAATGGAGTTGAGGGAAGGTTAATCAGATATCAATCACTACTGTAGGTGGAGAGATAACTGAATAATGAGTTAATGAAACTTTGACATGAATTTACTCGAAACACAGGAAGTGTTACTTGGAACCTTTTTATTCCAAGAGGTCGATTTGCAACAGTAAATTTGCTTAGCAAAATAATAAATTCAAAATTAATTTAAAAATCAAAAAGTTTCTTTAAAATTAATTTAAAAATAAAAAGTTTCTTTCATTTCGCTTAACAACAACAAACGTAAAATTCACATAACATCACCGAAAATTCTACAAATGAAAATGTGTCCATCAAAAGGAAGAAACATGGACTTTACGGAGAAATGTATCAATATTTTTCAGTTGGAAGCGTGCTGTTGTTTATTTATAATCAGTACATCAATTTAGTCAGGGTTTATTTGCAGAATTTTTTTTCATAAGTGGATTTAAATTTATTTCGGAGGGGAATTTGATAAGAAGAAGGCAAGTAATCACTAATGTATCTAAAATTGCCAAATTTGGCGTAAAGAATAAGCATTAAAATTGGATAAAACATTACTGTAAAAAATACTATCCAAAATACAAACTTTATGATGGTAGGTGTGAAAATAATATATTTTCATAAATGTAGGCAGAAGGGGGGAGGGTATATCCCTCCTCCTACGTACGCCACTGATACTAACCTGTTAAGCAGACACACTGAGTGCTTCCATCTGTACTACAGTAACCAACCTGAATTATTTTTTACTTTCCCTTACCTATATACGAAGTATATAGTAAGCGGAAGTATTTAATAAATTTAAATAAAATTTTATTATTTGTAGATCGTGTTTATTAATCTTTTAACTGATGCATTCAATATTAATTTTAAAAAAAACTGTATCCCTCATTGAACGTGTTGAAAAGATCATTTTGTTTATCTTGTTCGCATACCTCCTGCGATGAGGTGCTTCTCGATTAAATGATAATTGGCAGCCAATCTAAAATAGCGAAAATGCGTCGGACTTAAGTGATTATGCTTCCAAAACGCGTGTCTATCTCAATAAAATGGGAATCCGCATAATTTTAAACGTACCAATCTAAAAATATAAACCAATGATTCAGATTTTTAAATGACATGGTGAACTTTAATAACCCTATAAAGACAAGGGGCAGCTATTGTTCAATATTTAAAAAAAAATAGGAACAAATATTAAATATTAAAATTAAAATAAAACTGTCTAATAAAGCTTATATTTCTTAATATTTCAACCTTCCAAACAGTAAAAAAAAAAAAACAGCATAAATTATATTTAATTGTTTGAATTTCGCGATAACCTCGTAATCTGAAAATTGTTTGTTTTAATATTTCATAATTTTTTATTTCTATTATCAACAACCTGTTACGAACACAACGGAGTTTGTTTAATCTGAGCGCCCTTTGTGTTTTGATTTGGATTTTAAAAGGGTCCTCTCGGATAAACAGTTGATACCAATTTCGTTTATACTTGACACCTCGTCTCTTTCCCTTTCCGATTTGAATATTAATTCCACTTCCAGGAAAATATTTGTTCCATTTCAATTCTATTTATGTTTATTGTCAATGTTTGATTTTATTCGTCGACAATGCGTTGTTATGTCGGCTTTGCGATGGTCAATATGATTAAAATTTAGCCGCAATAATTAAACATACAAAAAAGTCTATAAATTTATGTAAAAGGTATGGTAGTATACAATGCTTATATTAAAGGAAGTTTTTGAAAATGGTTTTAGTGTTAACGATACATGAAAATGAATTTTAAATTATCATGAATAAAACTTAACATTCATTATTTTTAACAAACCATTATGAAAAATAATATGAGTTTTTTCAGAAGGAAACAAGGGCGTAGGGCCAGCTCAAAACAGAATAGGGACAATTTTCTAAATTTAATTTCTTCTAAGAGGGGGGAGGAGTTTATGCTGCCATGCAATAATTTACCGGAACAATAAAAAAAAAAACAATTTATTATTTAAAAAACATTAATTCTTAAACAATATTTTGCGAGGATTTGCTTCGATATATATTTTTTTTTTTACACGTTGAAAGGGGGTGGGGGCAGCTGCCCTCAGCGTCAATAACCCTGGAAAGGAATTATTGAATTTGTTTTTGTTCTAATTAAATCTAAACGTAAAACGAAAACATTATACTTTATATAATAATTTAACTGATAATGGAAGACTTATTTATAATTTCTTTAGTAATTAGTTGAGTCTACAATACATATAGTGAAAATTAACTGCATGTAAGAAGCATTCCTTTTGAAATTTGAAATTTTTTACAAGTATAATATTGACAAAATATTTTCAATATGGAAGGAAAACAAATGCAAACATTATAAATGAATATAACTCTGAACTTGGAATTATAAGATTGAACCCTGAAGATGAGGCAAATGACCACGAAACGTTGGTTCTAATGTTGAATAATTAATAAAGTAATATAGAAGAAAATATGAAAATAAAAAAATTGTTCGCAATTGCCTTATATTAGTTATTATTGTCAATTTCTTCTTTATCAAATCCTGAAATTTTTGTGATCCACATTTTTGACACTCATTAATCGGTATGTAAGAGGTAATTGGCGAAGTATCGCAAGAGAGCAGCCAACGGCGTTGTTCGCTGAATCGGACGATGAAAAATATCAAACGTAAATAATGTTGTTGAATGGACATCCAGCATTATTTACCGTTGATACTTCCATCTTCCGATTCAGCGAACGATCGCTCTTCGCCCGCTCGCGCGATGCTTCTCCAATTAGGGCCTTGCCATTTTCTAATTTTTACAGGAGGAAAAAAGAAGGTTTTAAATCGCACAGTATTGCTTATTGTAGATAGTCGTCAATCTCTATAATTGAAGTGTTGCATATTTCGTAACCTTTTTGGCTTATTTACGATACTTATATTAGATAGACTAGAAAAATATGGCCAGAATAATGCAAATGCGATAATAATATCAAAATCAACAAGAATGGACTAAAGGCAGTCTACCTCTGACGTACAGAAATAATATTTATATTTTTTTGTTGATAAATCTTAAACTTCTGTTATCTGCATGATGTTAATCGGGTAAAACCAATGGTAATTAATATTTTTATCAGCATATTATTGAATTTAAGAATTGGAAGTCAAGAGCATTACAAATAATATTTATATTTATTTATTAAGAACAATATCATACATTATATCAGAAGTAAATAATAGTTTTTAATGTACAAGCTTCAACTTTGCTATTCGACTCCTTATGTTTGTATTTTTCATTATCTCTCTTTTTCTTTTCCTTTTTTTTAATTTTTTTTTTGTTCATATTAACTTTTTGTTTATATTTTCCAAGACAAGAATTTATATTGTTTGGCTATTGATTTTATTGAAAACATTTAAAAATTTAATTGATTTTTATTTTGTAGTTTTATGCTCAGATAATGTTTCTGTGTCCTACGCACGACACTATCCCATAAACTACCAATTAGTAAATATTATCCTGATAAGTTAAAGGTCCATCATTCTTAAAGAATGGCGATACTAGATACTCCTCTATATAGCTTAATAATTTTTATAAGGAAAAATTTTAATTAAAATTTAACCCATACTAGGAAAGGTGTACAATAGACGTTGATATACACATTATTGCTACATTCTTTTGTCAATTCGAATCTTAGAAGCTATTAGATTAACAACAAGGCTCAATTTATAAAGAGAGCATTCCTTCAAAAAAACATTTAATAAAGTGATTCCCTATCCCAAAATTCCCTACTACACAACTAAGGTCAAAGCATAGACATATATCGTATTTTTAATTGCTTGTTTATATTATGAAACTCACCGAAACAATAATTTCATTTCAACTTACACAATATCACAATATATATATATATATATATATATATATATATATATATATATATATATATATATATATATATATATATATATTAAATAATATATATAATATATATATATATATATATATAATATATATATTAAATATATATATATATATATATATATATATAATATATATATTAAATATATATATATATATATATATATATATATATATATATATTTAATTAAATTCAAAATATAATTAAAATATTGAAAACAGAAAAAAATATAGAAATTTATATGATAATTTTATGATTATACTTATTCAAAATTCGGTAACGAAACAGGATGATTTCGAAATTCATTTGTTTATTGTAGAATTAATTTGTTATTAATTTTCCATGTAGAAATACGAAGTACGAAGAGAATAACCATTTGGCGTACAAAAAATAAAACAACTATAACATTTTTTAAACACTACGTTCACCAAATATCCTTCATCGAAATTTATTTTCCTTCGGATTAAGTATATAGTGATTTTCACAAAACGTAATCATCACTTTTATATCCATTCAGTTTCCTTTCGTCCTTGACCTGTTTAAAACTTTTTAGCATACGTTGATAGAAGAATGACGCCTTAAGTTAATTAGAAATAAAATATTCCTTTTGCAAATAATATGACTGGAAGATGGAGACGGAAATACAACGATGTGATCCAGAATATTTAAGTGGGATTATCATTCATTAGTTATTTTAGATTTTACAGCACGTCGATGTTCATAACGACTCATTAAATATTAATATATCATAAACAAATAAAATTAATAAAATTAGGTTAACATTAATCTATAGTACCAATCGACTTTTTTTAATCGATCAAGAAAACAAAATTTAACCCTCCCCCTCCAAAAAAAATTAGGTATACGTAGAATCCAAATATCGAATACAAAACAAACCGTCAGTCCTTTTTTTTTTTTTTTTTTTTTGAGATTTGGCAAAATAGTCACAGGTCACTGCAGGATTATCCTAAGAACTTGATATTACCATACGTCATTTCAAGATTTCAGTCGATTAGAGATTTTATAAGGCCATATTCCGGCCAATTATGAAGATAGAAAAAAAATGTATAGTTTTTGGAATCAGCATAACAAGGCATTAAAAAAGATCTATGTAAAAGCTTTTGGTTTATTATTTTCATAAATGAACCTGTGTGTCCGACCATTGTGTAATAATTTATAGCGTTTCTTTTTTTTGTTTTGTTTTTTATAATCTGCTTTAATTTAATTAAAATCTAACGTTAATCGGTATTAGGAAGCTCGATTGAAATACATAATAATTATACAATATCTTGTATTAATATATTATGGAGATTGAGATGACATAAATAAAATTTCCAAATTAAGAGGATAAATTTAATCGTTCCTTGAATAAATTAGTTATTTAAAGTTCAAGTTACAAATATCGATGGATGGGCTTCCTTCATGGTCTGACGTACCAATTTCATCAACCAACTTATTGTCACAGGCTCAGCGACATGTGCAGATATAAAAATAAAAGAAAATATCTGATGTGGACAACACATGACTTCCTTGTACGCCTATTAAACTATAAATCGGTGACACAAAAAGTGATCCTCAATTTGGTTACTAGTTTCCAAAGATTGCATCAAAAACGGCACTCGACGTCGCGACATCCATCTATTGACACACACACACACATTCTTGTTTCTGGAGGTCTCATTCCGTTATTATATGTCGTTTTCCTTCAGTAGGTAACAAGTTTCCAAGAGATTTTCTTCGTGTTCCGTGACAACATTAAAACTGTCAATATCATTAGATAAAGCATTGGAAATCCACAATTTCGACATTTTAAGCGGAAAAACCCACTTAGCTAATATCTTATTCTCCTGCTGCAGACTTGTTGATCTCAAAAACGGGGAGGAAAACAAGTATTTTAGACTCAATTTTAACACTTAAAACAACTAATAAAAATGTTTAATTGGATTGGAAACCAAATCGCGTTTGTAACCTTTATTACCGAAACATATGATTTATGTATTTAATTTAAATATAATTTTTGATATAGGCTTATTATGACCTTCAAGTAAAGTACCCTTTTCGGCTCACCAATTTCAACCAAAATCTAATAAATACGTTCTTATCGATATAAAAGTTCTATTTACCGAATTTGAGATGGTTTACATTATATTTTAATATAATTTTTGATGAAAGTCTAATATGACCTTCAAGTAAAGTACCGCTTCCGGTTTTCTAATTTAGACCAAAATCTAGTAAGTTATTTAAATCAATATATAAGTTCTGAATACTAAATTTCAGAAGTTTTGCATAGTATTTTAATACAATTTTTAATGGAAATCAATTATGACCTTCAAGTACCACTTCCGGTGGTCAAGCAGTGACCAAAAAGGGAGGTTCACAACTAGATTTTACAACAATCCTAAATACAAAATTTCAACTTTCTACGGCAAACCGTTTTTGAGTTATGCAAAGTACGAACGTACGTACAGACGCCACGACGAAACTAGTCAAAATGGATTCAGGGATGGTTAAAATGGTTATTTCCGTTGAAATCTGAAAACCGAAAATTTTCGCGATTACAATACTTCCTTTACTTCATACAAGGAAGTAAAAAATTGTTCATATGATAAAATTGATTTTTATAAGTCGTTAAATAGGTTATGATCATAAAAATGAATAATTAATGTATACCACGAAATGTGGAAAACTACACTCGGCTTAAAATTTATATAATTACACTTTATATATAATACAAAATCTCTATATGCTATACGTTACCATACAAAGCCAGCTTAAGATAATCCTCCCCCGGCAGAGGCTCAGATTACCACACCCTTTCATAGAACAATATATATACACCCTGATTCTGTTCTTCACCTTCAATCCTTTCATCTCTTCCAGGTCTCTATGTTACGCTAACACACTAGTTGCTTTTATTTTATTATTTTAGGTTACTTTGTTTTCTTACTATCAGAGACTATAATTATAGATTTGTATTATAGAAAAACAGATTGACAAAAAACAGTTTTTCTCCAGAATATGTATTACATAATATGTATTTTACTGTTGATTTAACTTTTATTATTATTTAATTTTTCAAAATTCACTAAAATAAATATTTTTATAAATTATTGTTTTTATATATTTTTTTAATTTTAATTTTAGCACGTTTTTACCATTCATTACTGTACTCACTATTTCAAAGGATGTTAGCTGAAAATTATTGATGAATAGATTAAAAGGAAAAAAAAAATAGCATTGCTTAAAAATATACATATATTTTTTGGGTATGAATTCCAACCAAAAATAGTTTTTATTTAGAATATTATTACTTAATATGTATGTTATGGTTTCTTTACCGTTTTTGTTCTTTAATTTTTAAAATTCTCTAATATATATATTATCATAAATTATTGTTTTTTAAATTTATTTATTTAATTTTACCATTCATTACTGTACTTACTCTTTCAAAAGATATATATTTTCTAATATATATATTTTCATAAATTATTGTTTTGGTTTATTATTTTCAATAATAGACCTTTAGAATCGAACAAGGAAAACATTTTTGTAACCCTCCCTCTCAAAATTTGAGGTTTTACGTTTCAAGATATGTAGAATCCAAATATCGAATAAAAAAAAAATCCGTTTTGGAATCAGCATAACAAGGCATTAAAAAAAAGAAAAAATGAAAAACAAAAAATCTATAATAATTGCCGATTAAAGATCTTATATACCCATAACTCGGCTATTTATAAACATAGAGGAGAAATGTAAGGTGTTTTGGAATCAGCATAACAAGGCATTAAAAAAAAAAGAAAAACAAAAAATCTATAATAATTGCCGATTAAAGATCTTATATACCCACAACTCGGCTAATTATAAACATAGAGGAGAAATGTAAGGTGTTTTGGAATCAGCATAACAAGGCATTAAAATAAGAAAAAAGAAAAAAAACGAAAATAAAAAAATTTCTATCTGTAAATGCTTTTGGTTTATTATTTTCAATAATAGACCTTTGGAATCGAACAAGGAAAAAATTTTTGTAACCCTCCCTCTCAAAATTTGAGGTTTTACGTTTCAAAATATGTAGATTACAAATATCGAATAAAAAAAAATCCGTCCGTCCGCCGTCCGCCGTCCGCCTTACGCCGTACGCGGCTTTTCTCCGAGACTATTGGACCGATTGTCTTAAGATTCGGTACCAATGTCACAGGTCATCCCGGGATGATCCTCGGAATTCGACATTACCATCCGTCTCCTTGTTTCAAAATGGCGGCCAATTAGAAATCACATAAGCCCATAACTCGGTCATTTATAAAGATAGAGAGGAAATGTATAACATCTTAATTCGGAATCAGTATAACAAGGCATTAAAAAAAAAGATATATACATATATATGTATATATATATATATATATATATATATATATATATATATATATACATATATACATATAAAATCTGTATAATTACCGGTTAAAGATCTCATAAGCCCAAAACTCGGTCATTTATAAAGATTGAGAGGAAATGTAAGGTGTTTTGGAATCATCCGGCTTCCTGACTTATCTATTAGGCTTCTGACTTCCTCGTATCTCTCTGTTTTATTCTTCCTTGGATTATTTCTTTGCTTCCTTTAGCTTCCTTAGTCTTTCCTTTTTTTTTCCTCCTGAAGTGCAAATCAAATATTTCCTCTGTATCATTTTACATCACAGCCTACTTGCATTGGCAGAGTTTTTTAAATTAACAATTCCAGTTCAGCACTCTCACGGCGATCATCTTGTGAAAAGCTTCAAATTTCTTTCCCGTTGGTGCCTACTGCTCAATTTTTTTTTACTTGGACAGAAGAGATATTTTTGAAATATTACTAAGTGGAAATAATAAACCATTGTGTAATAATTTGCAGCGTTTTTTTAAATTTATTTTTGTTTATTTTAATTTTAGCAAATTTTTACCATTCATTACTGTACTCACTCTTTCAAAGGATGTTAGCTGAACATTTTTGATGAATAGATTAAAAGGGAAAATAAATAGCATTGCTTATATATATATATATATATATATATATATATATATATATATATATATATATATATATATATATATATATATATATATATATATATATATATATTGGTTATGAAGTCCAACCAAAAAATAGAAAAGAAACAGTTTTTCTTCGGAATATTATTACTTAATATCTATTTAAACTGTTGGTTTACCTTTTTTTATTCTTTCATTTTTCTAAATTTACTAATATATATATATATATATATATATATATATATATATATATATATATATATATATATATATATATATATATATATATATATATATTGTCATACATTTTTTTTTAAATTTATTTATTTAATATTTTTTTATTTTACTACATCTTTACCATTCATAAAAAAAATTATGAATAGATTGAAAGGGAAACTAAATAGCATTGCTTAAAAAGAAAAATGTTTTGTGAATCGGGGGCTTAAATTCCCATATTATATCCCATACTTCTCATACAGGAAAAAGGGTATAGAGTGATCCAGCCAGCCCCCCCTCACCCTTTAATTACTTGTCCGCCAGATAAAAATAAAGAAAGAGTCTCGAGCGACTCTGTAGCCAATGTGAGTGCTAACATATATATATATTTGTGATTATATAATTATTACAGTCTTATTTCTAATAATTTGGTAATTACGATGATTTTCCATCTCAGAATCAAACTAGGATATTCAGTCGTAGTGTTGATGTTTACAGGTAACCATACAACCACCATTGCAACTTCTTCCTAACAGTACTGTAACCTACCCCAACAGGTACACACAACTCTGCTCACTGGACCTTCAAGTACTCAGAAACATCACAATAACACAAGAAGACAGGTAAGAAATAAAATTATAAATATATTTGTCGGTTATTCGGAGAAGGAATATAAAATTGGAATTCGGTTTTGTTGGATAAAAAAATTGCTTCTGAATTCATTATTGTCAGGTCACATAATTGTTTTAGAAATATATTTTTTCACTATTAGCGTTTATCGAAATTGCATATTAAATTAATTTTGACTAAAGCAATGAATGAAAAAAAAATTAAAAATGCCTGAAAAAAGGTTAAGTTGAAACTGGTCAAACCAATAATTGAATTTTTTGATAATGTTTTTCTTGAAAGTTAAAAAAAAATTCCATAAAAATTTTCTACTGCTTTTCTTGCTAACATTTTGATAAAATTCTATATTAGTCTCACATGATTTCCCATCCAACAATTTTTTAATTATATATTATCGTTATGAATAGATCGGATGTGTGGCAGTTTAAAAAAAAAAAAGAAAAGTGAAATTTCTATAATTTGTACCAAAATTACTTCACATCCTCTTACGCATCTAACATACAGTATCATTTGATAAAGAAAATCAGAAATATGTTTTTAAAAAATAAAATAAAAATATAATTTGTACCTCAGGGGAAAATGGTAAAGTTTTATTTTATGTTATGAACTTATTTTTAGTTTATGTTATGAACTTATTTTTAAGAAAAATTGGACACCCGATACTACTGAGGTACAGTATTAATAATTAATATTAAAAATAATAATAATTAATATTAAAAATAATTATAATTAATATTAAAAGTAAGTATAACTAATATTAAAAGTGATAGTTATTAATATTAAAAATAATAATTATTATATATATAAATATTATATAATTATTAATTATTATATATTAATTATTATTAAAATTTAATTTATTATTATTAAATTATATTAATCATTATTATTATATTATATTATATTTATATATATATATATATATATATATATATATATATATATATATATATATATATATATATATATATATATATATATATATAATAATAATATATAATAATAATATATATTATATTATATAATATATATATTATTATTAAAAATAGAAATAATTACTATTAAAATAATAGTAAATAATATTTAAAATAATAATTAATATTAAAATTAGTCATATTTAATATTAAAAGTAATAATAATTAATATTAAAAATAATAATTAATATTAAAAATAATAATAATTAATATTAAAATAATAATAATTAATATTAAAAATAATAATAATTCATATTAAAACTGATAATAATTAATATTAAAACTAATAATAATTAATATTAAAACTAATAATAATTAATATTAAAAATAATAAGAATAATTAATATCAAAAATAATAATAATTAATATTAAAAATAATAAGAATAATTAATATCAAAATAATAATAATTAATATTAAAATAATAATAATTAATATTAAAATAATAATAATTAATACTAAAATAATAATAATTAATATTAAAAATAATAATAATTAATATTAAAAATAATAATAATTAATATTAAAAATAATAATAATTAACATTAAAATTAATAATAATTAATATTAAAATAATAATAATTAATATTAAAATTAATAATTAATATATTAAAGTATAAGAGCAAACGTTAAAAATGAGACATAAATAATTGTTAAGATATAAATGGAAAGTTGCAAACAAGAAAACAAGAGTCTCTTAAATAACAGAAAATAAATCACCTCTCGATGATTCGATGTTGTTGTTTTTTAGACTTTTGGCTTTTTTTTTGGAACTTTCCATTTATGTCCTAACAATTATCTACGTCTCATTTTGAACTTTTGCTCTGGTATATTATATTAGTATATTTTATGGAATAGCCGTGTATCTACTGTTTTCTTTAAAGGGACCGCCTTCCTCTTCTGTTTATTTACATTTTATCCTTCCTCATGTATTTGTTAGATATCTTCTTATTTATTTATTAGATTTATTTTTATGATTTTTTTTGTACATATTTGGGTTTTTAGTATGGATATTTTTTTATTTATTTTTAATAACAGCTGTTTGAATTTCAACCTTTCTAAGCTGTGGTCATGCAACCTCCCTTTTCCCTCAGTATGTCTGGATGTCTTGATGTGGGGTGCTCTGGTTAGAGTCTTATTGGACTGTCTTGTTAGATATGAGATGTGCAACATCTTCTTCTTTATACATGTTTTTATTTATTTATTTTTTCCTCTCCTGTCCTGATGATGCCTGAATTGGCGAAATATAGACAGGTGATTTGTTTTCTGTTATTTTTGGGACTCTTGGCTTCTTGTTTGAAACTTTTAAAAAATAATAGTTAAGATTAAAAAATAATCAAACTATATCTAATATGCTTCTGTTAAGGCCTAACTTGGACCTGGTGCTGATCGGGTGCCAGATCGAACTGGACGTGGCCGTCTGGAACAGATCCGACTGGCGAATCGAACCGCTCTTCGTCTGGCTTGAAGGCTGCGACGCGATAGTTTTCTCCAACGGGGTCGCACCTCCGTCCGCGGAGCAAATACTGCCCACGCTCTCGCAGGGATTGCTGAACACGGCCGTCGAACTCTTCGCCAAGGACTACGACGAGGCGGAGGACATCAAGACAGACCCCAGCGAGAACTTCAAGGTCCTTCAGGAAATGTTCCCTGTGCTCATGTACCTCAAGGGGAGGCCGATAGTAGCCCAGGTTGAAGATGAAGATTAATAATTAATTGACAATAAAATCTATAAACAATTATTTCTTATAGATATTATTGTTACCGTTCATTATTGTAATCAATAAATATCCACCAGGAATCGGTTGACGACTACGACAGACCCTCAGGATTGGAAGCTGTTGGTAGAGGAGAGGAATCGTTACCAACTCTTGTTGCCATCCTGGCTGTAATAATAATTACTATATCATTTATTGTTATTTATCTCTTTAAAAAAAAAAGTCTGAAGAGATGCCGTATCGAACCCAACCAAGTTTAAAACAATGAAAAACTAGTTCAGTGATAAATGGATTGGGTTGTTAAAATACACAAGTTTGTACATTTGCGCCAACAGAATAATTAAACTACACATTGATAGTATAAATACGTTTATTTTATTTATTTCCTTTGTACATTTATTTTATTTATCTATATTCTTTTTTTTATTAATATATTCTCTAGATATCTCTTAATTATTAAAAATATGAGCCAACTCCTAAAAAAAAAGTCAGAATTGTGAGAAAACACTTGAAAGGATTTTATTTTTTTAATGGATTTTTCAACTGATATTTATCTTCCTGTTGCGTTCTAATATTCCATATAACGCTTCTACGCCTAATGTTCATTAAAAGCAAGAAACGTCTAATAAAATAAAGTAATAATTTTAATTGTTTTCTATTTTTAAAAACTGATGGATTTCAATTCCATTGTCATATCAACAAAACGATGATATATATTAAGTGCCTCCTCGTATCTTCAAAACTCCTACTCTAGGGAAAAAAAAACATTTTTGCAACGCAATTAAAAATCGCCCAAGTTTATGTGAATCGTTTGTTTCTCTAAGGAGGCAAAAAAAAAAAAATATATTTTTAGGATTTTTCGGCTATTCTCTGTGAGTAATAATACTAATTATAAACAGAAAATTTGTTTACTCATCAGTGATTAGATGTTATCCATTTTTTTTTTTTGCACTTATCAGTTTCGCCTACAAATACTAGGTCTCATCAGGCGATGGCGTTTAGTTTCATGTTATTACAAACGTCAAAAGATGAATTCTGTATAAGCCATCGCAAATCAAAATATAATTTATATATATATATATATATATATATATATATATATATATATATATATATAATATATCTGATTCAAATATAAAATCTCATTAATCAGTTCTTCATAAACTGAAATTATTTTGTGGTGAAGGATATTTATCTAAAGTCTCAATGAATATGTGGTTAAGTCGAAAATTCTAATTTTTATGAGAGCAGATTTATTTCACATTGTTATATCTCTCAATTACCGTTGTTTCTAACATAACCATTAACACATTATGTAAAAGTGAATTTTTACAATTCTTCGGAACCTCTTATTTTTGTCATAGATGTAACATATATACTATATAACTCTGTTATTATATTATTATTAACATTTATAATCTGTTAGCACGGCCATCTAAATAAAAAAATACCTTTGGTTTGATGATAGCTGGGACAAACAAAATGTCCGATTGAAAACCTTTTGATTTCAGTGATGCATTCACAACGGCTGTGATGTCCCATCAAAGGTCTCTTTGCTCAGTCAATTCCAACAATATATTCTGTTCAGCTATCACAATAAAATTTAATATTATACAATAATAATAGGCCAGGCTTGTTTATAACAACAATCTTCTTTATATAGCTTCCAAAGGAACATATATAGTCTCTATTATTTTTTCAATAAATTAATGAGATATCAATAAAAAAAATATATAATTACAATAAGTTCTAAAATTACAAACGCCCATTATCCTATAATTGAAAAAGATTAAATGACGAAATTCTGGCTTAGCAAATGTAACTAAGCCCTCCTTAACGGTACAAAACGTTGTTGGTTTATCGCTAGGTCAAACACACACAATTATATGCTATTATAATATTTACTAACCTTTTCAATATTTTCAATATTTACTAACCACTTGCGATGTTACGTATATATTAAACCATTACCTAAATAATATAATATGTTTGCCTCAGACTTATAAGTTTGTTTCACTTCGTTCTTCTTCCAATTTTTACATAAGTTTAACTCGTGCACAAGATAACAGTCTTTTAATTCAGATCAAACATTGTTATTTTTAAATTGAACATCGTTTTACATACCGACATTATTCTATTTGCAGTTTCATAATTATAATTGGGTTAGGATAGTACTCAAATGGATGCTTTATGTTCAAGGGTTAAGCTCATCAAACTAGTTATTTAAAAGAAGCTTTCTATTGTAGTCGTCACGAAATTAGGGGTTTGGGATCCACAGAGAGAATTTCTGTTGCAAGAGATATCAAAGAATGATTTGGGAAGCCAAAGTAAGTGCATTATGCTCCTAAATTTGCGACGGCTACTATAGGCAGCTTTTGTAATTTTATAAATTCTACATATTTATTACCCTACCATTCATCCAAAGCATTGAAGAGAGGACCTATAAAGAAAAAAAATTATAGGATAAGCATTGTTTGTTAGATTTAATTTATATCCAACAAATAATGCTATCAGAAACTTTTAAAAAATGAGATATTTTTACCGTTTGGAGAAGATAAACTACAGATTTATTTACATTTAAGATAATATTTTTATTTATTTACCACACGAATTCCAACACTTTTCAAAAAATACTGATCAATATGATAAAGGTTGAACTAGACGAATTAATCAATTCGAAATATATAGTTTATGTTATCATCCCTAAAACTAAATACCTAGTGCTCAAACAGTCGAACATCCATCAGAAAAGTTTCTTTTAACCCTTTGCCTGGTAACCTGTGATTTGTGGGACTATATTCATAACACCATAAAATATCCCAATCGATTGAAAAATGAAAAGCATTTTGCACAATTGGGATTTTCCAGGAAAATGGGAAATGGTATCTCATCAATGCATATGAATTATAAAGGATAAACAATTTGAGAAAATAAAAATAATAAATGCTCTTCAAACTCTGGAAGTTGAAAAAAAAAAAAAATAAATAAAAATCACATCAGTATCTTGGCAAAGTATCTGAGGAGATACTTATACTTGTGTTGTTATAAAACGATAGAATAAGATGTATTTATGTAAAAAAACTTTTGTAATAGTAACCTTATATGTGGAGAGAACAATTATGAGTTTTCAAACCCAAAAACATATAACTAAACACGATAAAAAAAAATTAAAACTTGCCATTATTGATACTTCACTTGGAAAAACTAAAATAAACTGATGTTTAACGTTAAACAAAGTAATATATATTAATAAATATATTAAAATAAATCTTACTATATCAAATTAAGAAACAATATAATTAATATATTAAAATAAATCTTCCCCTCTAATCTGTGTTGGTTGCTCTTTGATTGTGGAATAACGATAACAAATTATAAAATCAAAAATCATACAATCGATTTTAAAGATAATAGTCTTTAAAGTTATGTTATCTTAAGGGACAATCTGCCAAGAAAAGGTTTAAAACTCTTAAGTTTCAAGGGTTAATGAGTTAATAATATAAAAAGCTAATTCCAGAAAGGATTACTAGGCAGTGACGTCAGCGTAGGGGAAGGGAACGTGGGAGGTGGCCTCACTCTCATCTCCCTCCAATAATTGAAAACCCAAATAGATGGGAAGTAAGTAATTCGAGAACCTACTTCAATCTGTGAAAATTGTTGAAAAACATTTTACTCACAATCAGAAAAATATTAAAATTTAAAACCAATACCGATACCTTTTAAGTTAAACAATTTGAATTTTATCGATACAATGCTTGAATAAAAAAAAATATTGCTGTCACGTGTCAAGATTCAATCTTCAATATTCACTAGTTGCGAATCTTGACACTTTAGTAAAGAGTAACGAGAAACTTTTCTCATTCAAATCCAAAAGAGTTAGGAATATAACAATATTTCATAATATAGTAGTGAAAATTAAAATATTATATGACCATAGTTATGAAAAAAAAGATACACCCAACGATTTTGATTTTTCTGTTTTGAATGATATTGATAAGGTTTTAACATCTTTTATATATTGCAAAAATATTCCAAGGAGTACCAATATCATAGAATACAGAAAAATCAAAATTGTAGGTTGGATCTTTTTTGCATAACTACAGCCAAAGATAGTTGGGAAATATGGTCAAAAAATTGTAGGGAGATTTTAGATTTTAAAATTAACATTCTAATATCATATATTATAGATTAATATATTACCAATCTGGAGGGCATTGGCATTAGAAAGTGGGACTCAGCTAAAACATTTCCATTCGAAGAATACAGTCTCTTCAGTAGAAAATAAAATAAAGGACTTATTGATACTGATATTGCTTACAATTAAGGTGATAATGAAATTTCTTATGTAATTTTCATATTGCCAATTTACTTTATTGTAAGTTAATTTTATTTTCTACTACAAAAATGTTTGCATTAATCTTAAGAGTCTATATTATATAGAAGATTTTGAAAACATAAAAACGAGAACGATAGTGGCTGTGAGGAGAAAATTTACTTAACCCATATAAAGGAAAGCAGACAAGGAACCTCTTACCCAAAAGAACAAGCATCCAGCTTCGTAGTCTAGTATAGTCTTAGCTACGATCAAAATACGTCGTTTTTATATTGTTTTGTTTTTCTTGGTCGGCCTAAGCCCTGCTTCTTTCTACGACATGGGTATAAAGCATATTGAATAGAAAATAAGTCTCGAGGGGAGAGGGGAGGGGAGAAGGCGAGGCTGTTGGAGGAGATTTTAGTGCTGGCTGTTCTAAAACGTCAACGGGATTTTAAAATATAGATATATAATTATATAAAAAAACTCAATCCTTGAATTCATATTAATAGTTTTATTCTTATCCAGACGTATAATATTTATAAAAATAGAATTGTTTCCCTACGCTATGTCAACGTCGACCACCGGTGTCCATGTAGTCCTATATAACTATTCCTTTTTAAAATAAATTTCGTCCTCTTCTTTGAAATTTTCAAGAACATCTGCCAATGCAGGGCAAAGTACCCAATTTGCATCTTCAGCTACTCCGATACAATAAGGACGCTTACGGAGGTAATCCTGATCAGTTAGCGTCCATGAACAGACTTCGTCGGAGGTTCATGAGGAGTCAGGTGCATCTTTTAAAACAGCATAATCCTCGGATACCGAATCCCGGTGACCGTCCGTATTATTGCTCTTTTTGTGACCTCCAAAGTCAATGAAAGGTAAGGCAGATACTGTTTTGTCCCTTCTTTTTGGCGCTAGTCGGTCAGATATTTCGTATCAGTAAATTCCCCAGTGATTCGGAATTCATTGAAATGAAACAGTCCACCCCTCAATTACTATTTGGCTAACCAGGTAGAAATAACGGGAAATAACTCAGTATAAATTTCGAGTCGGAAATTCATATAACAAAATTTTAAAAAACTTGGTATATCTGGGTATAAAACTTGATAGGCACCTAAAGTGTAATGCTCATTTCTCCAGAAAATGATCAAAAGTTAGACAAAAATCATATAAATTCAGCTACCGGGTCTTTTCCATTTTCCAGGCCTCCGGTTACTATCATGATATCTGTTACCCGATTCAGATAACCGTTTTTATTAATGATAAATAAAAGCACATGTTAGTTTATATGCAAATATTCGGTATACGCAACAAGGTTACAATCATTTAACCGTTAACCATTCTTGTATTTCGTCGACCCGGAATCTGGAACTCACGCAAATACAGTAGAGAGTATGTGGCCTTCAGCGAAAATGCGTAACAAGGCTAATTGTGGAACGCATAGAACCCTCATTGATAGCTACCTTTGCGAATTCATTTGGAGGAGGAGATACGCGGGAAAGGATTTGTTTTACAAAATTTTAACAAAAATCAATGAATTCTCGGCGGCAGATTTCAATTTCACATAATAAATATTCTCATTTTATTTTTTAATAATATATATATATATATATATATATATATATATATATATATATATATATATATTCTGTATTGGTTTTTGTAGTTACTTTCGGCATGGTTATATCTTGCCCAGCTGTTTCTTCTAGTAACATTTTCATTAAAATGAGTAACCGATATCATTATAGTAACCGATATCATAATAGTGACCGGAGGCTTGGAAACAGACCTTTCTTCCTCCTAACAACCACAAATCACAGCCTCGGATTAGTACTGCTTATTTATAAAAATATTCTTCGGCCTTCTCTCCTATACGGAGTGCTCCCTTACTATCTCATATATCAGTGAATACAAGAAAGTGACTCCAGCAATTCCAAAATTGTATTTTAAAAAAGAAACGGCAGAAAAACTGCAAGAATTATTGAATTTACCAGTAGATGAATTCATAAAGAGAGCAACCATACAATTGTATGTCTCACTAGCATATCTACCAAACTCACAATTTGATTGCCTCAAATTCCGCCGGCTCCTTTTTAGATTAAGATCAAGCGGTTCTCACTAGGCACAAGGTCTGGGGAACGCGGCGGGTGGGGTAGGATTTCCCATTACAATCACCAGTGATTGTACATATATCCATATATTGATTATACATTATACATTATACATTATACATCATATATATATATATATATATATATATATATATATATATATATATATATATATATATATGTATATGTATGTATATGATACCTAAGCAGTTTTAATAATCTTCAATCGGCAGCAGCTGCTCGCTAACAACCTCCGTCCTCTTTACTAGGAAACTTTCAGCCCTCCCCTCTCCCCCCCCCCTCTCACTAACTTCTTCTTTCAATAAAAAAAACTATGAAAAATTGAATTAATTTTCCTCGGCGTGGGCCGATGCAAGTTGGTACGGTCTTTTCACTTCGGACGAACCGTTTTCCACCCGGACTGTTCCTCCGGCAAATTAAAGGAAGTCCAAGAAAGAAAAAAAAATCTCTTGAGAGAAACTTCCTAATTGGTGAGGAGCTTCCACAACTCTCCATCGGGTAAAATGTAAATAGAATCCGTTCTTCGAGTTAGATCCCGATCATTAGCTTTTACAATATAATCTTCTGATGCAAACTTGAATCTCATAATAAACAACGAAATTAATATCCATTGAACATTATATATCATTATTATATATCATTATTATTATCATCATTATATATCATTGAACGTTATATATTATAGGCTTATAAAATCTCTGACCGGCCGCCATTTGGAAAAAACAGACGGATGGTAATGTCGAGTTCGAGGGTCATTCTGGGGTGACCTATGACTTCGGCGCCGAATCTCAAGAAAATCGGTTCAGTAGTCTCGGAGAAAAGCCGCGGACGGCGGACGGACGGATTCTTTTTTATTTATTCGATATTTGGATTCTACGTGTCTTGAATCGTAAAACCTCAAATTTTGAGATGGGATAAAATAGCGAAATGGGATAACGAAGGTCTATCATTGAAAATAACAAGCCAAAATATTAAGAACTGACTGAAATATATGATTTTTTACAAATTTCCATTACCTTTTGAGCCCATGCGCTCCCGGAATATATTAATCCATTTAACTCCCTTCCCCCTCCTTTTTTTCATCTCCCAAATTCGCATATTTTCCGCAATATTACGATTTGAAAAACTTAATTTTATAAATAAAATAAAATTGATATTTTTTTTATCCACTCTAATGTTCGGCTTACTGCCAACACAGCACTGAACCAAACGGTAAAAGTCCGAAGGGTAAACCGAGGAATAGATGGGAAGATTTTGTTAAGTCAGGATCTAGTTCACTTGGATTTTGCCGAAGAGAGATCAATGCAGAGAAGGATTGGTGGCACTGGCATCGAACCTTCGGGTTTGCGAAACCTTTATTTATTTTATTATTTATAAACTTGTATAATTGAGTTTAAGAAAAACTTTTGCTAATAACCCAAGAAGGTTATTATAATAAATCAATACTTCAGTGGGATATAACTATTACCCTTATATTAAATATTACCCTAATTTAAAGGTAACATAGAGAGGACGCTAGTTTTAGAGAGAAAAAAATTTAGTGCGAGCACCACACAACATTCGTTATCCACTTGAATTTCGAATGAGTTTTACATATTTGGCCTATATAAAAATTTTCCATCTGTTACTGCAATAAGCGAATATGCCAGCAAAGAACATACTGGCAAATATAGCTGGAAGATTAAAGGTAAACCTTTGGAATTGCTACTAACAACTGTTAAGAGGTCTAGATTTTCAGACCAGACTATACTTTCATCAACTGCGCATGTGCAATTAAATCCTCAAACCGACGGATCCTCAGTTGGAACGCTGGTGCAGGGTTAGGTCAGACTTCCAGCATTTTTACGAAGGAGTTTTGCAATGCTAAGAAGACAACAGAGGAAAAAGGTTAATTTGATCCATGACCAACTCATTCGGGTTATGCTATTAACAATTTCGATCCAAGGACCAACTCAGGAACTGCGAACCATCATACGCCAGGGAGCGGAAGAATGGTAAGCCAGAGGTGTAGTAATGATAAACTATTGCTGACAAGTGCCATCCGGATTCGTTGAAGCTCAACGCCGCCTTTTCATTAGAAAATGAATGCAATTTTCTAAAACTTCATGGACGAAAATCTATTGATCCTTAGTTTTACAGATAATTAGTAAATTTTTTTCACCACTTGGACTAAACTTCCCAGATCCGAAGCTAATAGAACGTTGAAGAGATTGGCCATGATATTTAAACTTAAAGATGGTGTAGGAAAGAAGGCGGTGGGGACAAGAGATCTATTCGGTAAAAGGCGGGAAGTCTGACCTAACCCTACATGACTATTCCAAGTGATAAGGATCCATCGGTTTGAGTATTTAATTGGACATGCGCAGTGGGTGAAAGTATAGTCTGGTCTGAGAATCTAGACCTCTTCAAGGTCGTTAGTAGCGATTCCAAAGGTTTACCATATTAAATTTAGATTCAAAAGATTAAAAAAAAAAAAAATTACTTGAAACAAATTTCAAAAGTTTCCATTTGGTTTCCTTGAGAATTCCATTTAGTTTCCATAGAAACATTTTATTTCCATTAAACAATATAACGTAGAAATTATTAACTATAACAATCACTTAATTGTATGCTTCTTTTCGTCACTCTACATTCTCTACTGTACATGTGAGATAATATTTTTTTTAAATCATTAGCTTTCTAACGGTATATTATACATCCTATATTACTACTCTTATTTTTAATTTATTTTCTATCTGGCAAAATATTTCTCTTCTTAAGTTGGTGAAGGTATCACCAAATAGACCTAAAATTATGTATTAAATTATAGGCTTAGAGAAACAAATAATAATGTATGTAACTACTACAAAATAAACAATAAAACTCCTTCAGTTAATTATCGAATTATTTTATAGTTTATAGGAGAGACGGTTAATTCTATCAAATTAATAAAAAAGGTGCTTTTGATAAAGCCATTTTGAAAATTCAGCTTTTGAAGCCTTTTAGAATATTTCAATGAATATGCGAACTAGCTTATATCAAAGAGCATTCAATTGTACATTGATTGACCGATTTTTATCAAAATCGTTAGAGCCTTTTCGAAAGAAATTGTAGAAATGTGTAAAATCGAAGTAATAAAGTGGCACTTCTGGGGAGTCGATTTTGACGACAAAGTTTCAGTAACGTCAGTGTCATATACCAACCTTAAATACATAATTTCAATTTCGTACAACTTTTCGTTTTTGAGCCAGACTTAGCAGATACCATTTTGCGAGACTTTTTCTTGTACTCAAGGGACCTTAAAACATGCATTTCCGTTGAAAACTCGGATTAGAAAATTTTAACGTTCGCAATACTTTGCCTTATAATATATTCCATATATGGGTATGTAAAAGTAAACATCACTAAAGGCTTATAAACATGTGATGTCAGTTCTGAATATCACATGATTTAGAATTGAACATCAGCACAAAAACATAGTCTATTCCTTCATACACAAACTATTACAACCAAAATAATAACTAATCTACATAATTTTTCAAATCGCCATCAGGAATCTTATTCAGAGAAGGGGGGAATCATTGAATGGAATTAAGGAGCTTCGTCGACGGCCTGTTTATTCGTTTGAAACTCGCCTTTGAGACAGTCTACAACCATTTCCGCGGATACGTCATCCTGTATAGATTCGTATGATGGGGAACATATCCGCAGTCGCTCTTCTCGACCAATTTTATCGGGTACAAACCCTGAAGACCCAGGACAAAGACAAGAAGCCGAAGGAGTCTGCTAAGGAGGAAGTAAAAGAACAGAAGAGCATCGCTTGGAAGTGTCCTCCGGAATGGTGCCAATATGAGACGTCATTAGACAATGACTTTGTGAGGATCATTTCATTTTCCTGAATTAGTATTTGTGAATTATGTTTTATAATTAAAGTAAAAGGTTGACTTTATTCTATGTATTTTTTTTTTCGAATTATAATATATAGAACTATAAAAATACCATACTTATAAGTATGTTTATATCACTATATAAATTCAACTATAATTATAAAGACAATTATACAAATACGCTAATACTTATTGCACAACAAGTAGGCACAATAAACATAAGCTAAATATCACTACTATATATTATTACGGTAGTATAGATCCCTATTCCGGCTCTCAGGAGCAATGGATTTTGACGAGTCAGGTATCAAAAGAAAGGAAATTTCACGGAGATGTGACGAATTCCAATTTTGTTTCTTAAAATCTTACAAGGGCTTAAATAAAAGTGATGAAAAAACTGGAAGGTTTCAAAACTTTGACTACTAAGAGTCGGCGGATCGAGACGGGATAAGTTGGGTTTTAAAGATTTTGACGCGGGCATCAAGATCATATACGCTCCTACGGAGCGTATTGGTCCAGCGATTTAAAGCTTAAAAACCTACAGTTTTCAAGATAATGCACGATTAAGGCCCGCACGGGCCTCATGCCATCTTGCGTACGTGCCGTTGTCATGGCAACTTTATACCTTTTAAAGCCAGTTGAGACTGTTAACAAAAACGTATTAATAACTGTGAAAACGTTTTGTAAATAAAATATTGTTTTTATGTTTCTATGTATGATAGAATACCACAAACAGAAAGACTTTCCAGTAGGGCAAGTTAATTACTTAGTAAGTATTAACTATTACTTGAACATAGTCATTATAAACTATTATAAAGTTTCACCAAATGTGTGTGTTAAATAAACTTTCTTGATAATATCATATTGTTTATCGCTTATACTTCGATTTCATTGAGGATTCATTAGGATATGTAATGCGAGAGTTCTCGCTCGGGTATACTAGTCACTACTATATATTATTACGGTAGTATAGATCCCTTTTCCGGCTCCCAGGAGCGATGGATTTTGACGTGTGAGGTATCAAAAGAAATAGAATTTCACGGAGAAGTGACGAATCCTGATTTTGATTCTTAAAATCTTACAAGGGCTTAAATAAAAGTGATGAAAAAACTGGAAGGTTTCAAAACTTTGACGAATGAGAGTCGGCGAATCGAAACGGGATGAGTTGGGTTTTAAAGATTTTGACGCGGGCATCAAGATCATATGTTTCTCTAATATCGCTTATACTTCTAATGTATAAGGGATTATGCGAGAGTTCTCGCTCGGGTATTCTAGTCACTATTATTACGGTAGTATAGATCCCTTTTCCGGCTCTCAGGAGCGATGGATTTTGATGAGTGAGGTATCAAAAGAAAGGGACTTTCATGGAAATGTGACGAATTCCAAATTTATTTCTGAAATTCTTAGTAGTGCTTAAATAGAAGTGATGAAAAAACTGGGAGGTTTCAAAACTTTGACGAATGAGAGTCGGCGAATCGAGACGGGATGAGTTGGGTTTTAAAGATTTTGACGCGGGCATCAAGCTTTAAAGCTCAAAAATCCACCGTTTTCGAGATAACGCACGATATAGGTCCGCGCGCAAGTGCCACATCTTGCATACGTGCCGTTGTCATGGCAACTTTATCAATTAGACTATGTTTACAAAAACTTTTAATGAGTTTAATATATTGTTTTCCATGTCCATTCCCAAAGGGCACTGTTAAATATGAATACTACACATATGTAGATAATGGCATAGCTGGATTTAATTATCTAACTACTAAATTGAAGAGATGTTTTCCAGTGGGGTAAGCTAATTACTTATTAAGTATGAGCTGTAACTTCAACATAGTCATTACAAACTATGTAGCTACACCAAATGTGTGTGTTAAATAAACTTTTTTGGTAATATTATATTGATTATACGAATAACGATGTTTCTTGTTTCTCAAAGAAACAAAAAGATGTTGATTAGTTCTCGCTCAGGTATACTAGTCATAATATTTCTATTTAAACGAATCTAACCTGTATTACTTACATAACTAAATCAATAAATAAATCATCGTTGAACCAGTTATATCTGAAACGACATATTTGTCATTTTAATCGGTTTTGAGATGAAAGTACGATAGTTTAGGGTATGCTGTTTATAGAGGAATAGTTTATCAAAAAAAAAAAAAAATCGATAATCCATTCCATGAAAAAATCGATACAAAACATTTCGTTTCGACCAGAAAGAACAGAAATGAATTACATTTACTGTTTGTTGCTGCAGAAGATCTTTAGCAGCTCTGCGTCAATATTTTTTACATTCACGATCTGATGTCTAACAAGAAGAAACTATATTTATATCATGAGAGTAAGGCTAATGGTCTCTAAAGTATCCTAAAGAAATACGAACTTTTTGAGATTTGAAGAAGCTAATGGTTGTTTGCTACGAATATTCTTATTATTATTACTTTTTTGTACGAAGTAAAGGAAGTATTGTAATCGCGAAAATTTTCGGTTTTCAGATTTCAACGGAAATATCCATTTTAACCATCCCTGAATCTATTCTGACTAGTTTCGTCGTGGCGTCTATACGTACGTACGCTCGTATCTCGCATAACTCAAAAATGGTTAGCCATAGAAAGTTGAAATTTTGTATTAGGGATTGTTGTAAAATGTAGTAGTGAACCTTCATTTTTGGACACAGCTTGATCACCGGAAGTGGTACTTTACTAGAAGGTCATAATTGATTTCCATCAAAAATTATATTAAAATACTATGCAAATCTTCTCAAATTGAGTATTTATTACTTATAAATTGATTTAAATAACATACTAGATTTTGGTCTAAATTGGAAAACCGGAAGCGGTAGTTTACTTGAAGTTCATATTAGACTTTCATCAAAAATTATATTAAAATATAATATAAAACATTTGGTAATAGGACTTTTATATCGACATGAATGCATTTAATAGATTTTGATTAAAATTAGTGAGCCGAAAAGAATACTTTAATTGAAGGTTATAATAAGCTTACATCAAAAATTATATTTAAATTAAATCCAGAAATCATATGTTTCGGTAATAAAGGTTACAAACGGGATTTTGTTTCCACACTAATTAAACATTTTTATTGCCTGTTTTAAGTGTTAAAATTATGAGTAAACTATATTATGAGTAACCATTTGGAGATTAACAAGTCTACAGCAGGAGAATAAGATATTAGTTAAGTGGGTTTTTTCTCTTAAAATGTCGACATTTTCGATTTCCAATGCGTTATCCAGTGATATTGACAGTTTTAGTGTTGTCACGGAACATGAAGAAATCTCTTGGAATCTAGTTACCTACTGAAGGAAAACGACATATAATAACGGAATGAGACCTCCAGAAACAAGAGTGTGTCTGTGGGTGTTTGTGTTTGTGTGTGTGTGTCAATAGATGGACGTCGCGACGCCGAGTGTGGTTTTTGATATTCTGCAATATTCGCAAACTAGTAACCAAATTCCGATTTACAAGGAAGACATGTGTTGTCCACATCAAATATTTTTGATTAGTCATCACAGTCAACTATTATCCATAACTTTTTAATAATTCCTAAATGTATCTTTTTCTAAAAAATGTTTTTAGTAACCCGTAAGACAGTTAAGAAGTTGGACACCGGATCCGCCTGTCCCGAGATCCAATCTTCGCCTCAACTACTTCAGAAAGCCTGTCTCCAGTTTCTCAGGAATATCCTCGATTTCCAGCTTTATGTGATATGTGAAGCTGCTGAAGAGAATTGGATATCCTTTTCAACGGATTAAAAACAAGCATCGGCAAAGTGAATATCGCTTAAATATTTAAAAGAAGAAAATAATTTTCTTACGGCGCTAAGAACCAAATATAATTAACATTAAAATATCATGAGAAAGAAAGTAAAGAAACGGCAGACGCTGCATATCGAGTGCAAGATCGTGTATCGTCCTCTTGAACGTTTATTTGAATAGTTCTCTAAAAAAAAAAATCTAGTGCGCTGCGTACATCGCAACTTTCCTTTACGGTCCTATAAAAATAATCTTTTTAACATAATTTTAAAGAGTTCACATAAACACTACTTTTAATAAATTCAACAGAATGCACGTCCTCTTCAAGTCTTCCTTCACACAAAGTACAATGAATTAATATTTTAAATAATTTTAGTACACTTTTATAGGTATTAATGGTTTATCAAGCAATAAATATATTTTAAATTTTTGGTTCAGTTTCTATGAAAACATTTTTTTTTTATTTACTAACATGAACTAATGTCATTTTGTTGTGATTGGACTTAAATTTTTTAAGTTACCAATGTCTCTAAGCTTAGTACAAAGAAAAAGTAACCAAAATGGTTGAAGAACCCAAAATTATTAATAAATAATATAATATAAAAGTAGAAATTATTAAGTTAATTTCTACTTTTATATTATTACAGAGCGTATTGTTGACAACAGGTTGGCTCCCTTGGTTGGGGGAGGGTCGATCGCATCCGTCTCCTTTCGGACGCGCTCGGTTTTCCATCTATGTTTTCCCTACGCTGTATCTTTGCTAATACTGGTCCGATTTAAATTTCGGTTATTTCAGAAAATTTTATTACCTTTCGTAATTCATTCCTTATAGCCTTACATATTTTCGACCTTTTTGTGAGACTCAGGGGACCTTAAAACGAGTATTTTCACGATCGCAATACTTCTCCTTATTATATATTTCATATACCATATAGGTAGAGGGAAGTAACAAATGCTTTCCTTCAGGGAAATTAGGAACTTTATATAAAAGTCATTTTTTACTGTTTACATCCGAGGACAATGAGATGATTGTCTTAGTTAATTCAGTGATAGTAAAGGTGCTAAATTATTTCAGCAGTGCATTGTACCTACAGATTATCTCCATAGGGAGACAAGATAACTATTAGAGGCTGGTACTAACTGAAAGCAGGCTGGTATATTCTGAAGAAGATTCCCGGACCCTATATTCTGGGGCGGTTTTTACCACAGCTCGGGAGCGGCCACTAAAAACTAACCCGACAGAGGGCAGATGAAGGCCACCAAAGGCATTTATCATCAACAGCTCCATCCATCATCCCCTCCCTCCCACCCCCCCCCCCCCCCTCCCCTCCGCTCTGGATAGTGCACTTTTATCAAGGCCCGCCTATCTCCCTTCTCATCTATGTATGTATAATAATAACACCCCCGATAATATTAAATATAAACACACATGCATGCATAGACAAAAATAACATCAGAAATATAGGTATTATAATTACGGTACTGTAATAATGGCGGCAATTGAATAAAAAATACTTTAAAAATGTCTGCATAGAGAGAAATGATTTATTGAAAATCAGTGCTAACCAAATACATTGGGTTGCTATAGTACACAGCATACTGATCAATCCCTAGTGGATAAAATATTTATATAAACACATAAAAAAGGAACATCACAATGATAATAATATTAAGTGTACTCATAACACTGGTCTACAAAAAAGAACTATTTTTCTTTAATAAAAATTAAAATTACAGATTCTAGAAGTATTTTCCATGCTGAATTCATATCATTTCAGTTTTTCCCATCGGGCAGGAGTTTATTTTTTTTTTTTTTATAAACAGCTCCTTCTGTCACCAAAAATGTGGCAGACAGTGATTTTCGGGTGTATTTTGCATCTGAAAAATCTCTCTTCTTGGTCCAACGGTAGTCACTATAATACTAGGTTGTTACAAATCTCTCTTCTTGGTCCAACAGTAGTCAGTATAATACTAGGTTGTTACGAACCTCTCTTCTTGGTCCAACATTAGTCAGTATAATACTAGATTGTTACAAATCTCTCTTCTTGGTCCAACAGTAGTCAGTATAATACTAGGTTGTTACAAATCTCTCTTCTTGGTCCAACAGTAGTCAGTATAATACTAGGTTGTTACAAATCTCTCTTCTTGGTCCAACAGTAGTCAGCATAATACTAGGTTGTTACAAATCTCTCTTCTTGGTCCAACAGTAGTCAGTATAATACTAGGTTGTTACAAATCTCTCTTCTTGGTCCAACAGTAGTCAGTATAATACTAGGTTGTTACAAATCTCTCTTCTTGGTCCAACAGTAGTCAGTATAATACTAGGTTGTTACAAATCTCTCTTCTTGGTCCAACAGTAGTCAGTATTATACTAGGTTGTTACAAAAGTACTTTTGCATGAATACAACCCTCGATTAACCGATGAATCGATTAACGTTTTTATATTCTCTGAGAAATTTCCACTTTAATATATTTTCAAGAGCGCACTCCAGAAAAAAATAAATAAATAAACTTGGTAAAATTCCAAAAATAGATTTTACAAATTCACAAATTTTAGAAAAAAAATTACTAATTTAGAAATAAAAACAAAATCAAAATGAAGTGTTAGAGAAATATAAACTGAACGAGAATATATTCTTCTCTCTTGTTTATCAACATTCTCTTATTCCTGTGGACGAAATCATATATCCATCTGTTTTTATTGTCTTGTTTTCAGATATATTGGAAAATTCCTAGCCTAAATGCATGGCCAGTAGCGATAATGATATTTTAAAGTGATTCGCCCATTAGGGTCATTTAAACTTAACAGTGTACAATCAATGAAACGATTCAAACTGTTATAATCCAGAATTAAATGAAATATAGCAAGTTGGCGAACAATGAACAACAATATTTGTAGAGTAAACCAAAAAAAAATATATATATATATATCAATATTACGAGCTTGTTACAAAAGTCCTTGAGCATTAACACAACCCTCAATTCCAACTCTCATAATTATCCTATAAGAATGTTTTTGTTCCTACTATTTATGTCAATGTTTACTTGAACTAATCCTCTAATTCCTTGTAATTTGAGTTCCTTATGATGACGTTCTTTTTGAATGTGTGAACCAGGACCCACATGCAACGAATCGTGATTTATCGGCCGTAGTATGGAATCAAACCTTTACTGTGAACAGCTAGACAGTGTTTATGCAGTTTTTAGTGCAAAGTACCTCGGCTTTGGTCAACAGAAACATTTTTAAACACGATAATGACCCTGCACATCGTTCTCGTTTAACCAAGGAAACATTATCAGAACTGCAAGAAGTAAACGTTTTGCTTCATCCTGCGTATAGCCCAGATATTGCACCATTAGATTATGGTTTATCTTAGATCAATGGCTCATTCTTTAAAAGGTCGTATCTTTGACAATTAAGAGGACGTAATAATTGGATGTGAAGAGTTCTTTGCCTCAAAACCAAAGGAGTGGTACCGGCATCGAATCTAATTACTGACAAAAAGATGGGTGAAAGTAGTTGAAAATAATGGGCTTTGCTTTGAAGAGTAGTATTCAATAATGTTTAAAATATGTAATCTGAAATAAACCTATACTAATGTCGAAGGACTTTTGTAACAACCTAGTAGAACTCCACTTGCCTTTATATCTCTTTTCCATTTTAGAAATTTGCTGATTAAAACGCTTACCGCACTGATCGCTGACAGCCCCAGTGCAGATTTTCCTGAAAGAAGTCTAAAAGAGAGTACAAGAAGTGAAAGTTTAAGAATTCAGAAGATGAGCCACTATGTCACGGTAATTTTCTGCATTAATGGTTTCCAAGAAAATTGTAACATACATTTTTGAAAGACTGCCAGGTTGTTTTTTTCAAAATGTCCATTAGCCATTAATGACCGAAATTGTACTCCTATAAAAATTCTTTTTTTTCAGTTCAACATCACTGACTTTGGCGAATTTCGATTTCAAATACAAGAATCCATCGGAAAGTTTATCCATAGCTTTGACAAAATTTTTCATTACTTCTAATTTAATAAGCAATGAATGTAAATATTATTTTTTTAGGATTCTCTAAAGGGAAATGTGGCACATTTTTCTGGCCAGTGATAAGAGATTCACGTTTAGGTCATAATTTTCTCACGCAGTGAGACTTCCTATCTCTGCTGTCCCATTCGCACAAAAAACAGCAAAATTTGGTGAACTCAAGTTAAAAAAAACAAGCAATAAACCAACAGCCTTTTAAATTACCACAGATATACTATTTATACTTTTTATATTGTATTTGCTCTATAACTAGTTTCATATGTCTCTTTCATATCAGCGGCATGCGCTACAGGTATTGATGGAAGTTCATAGCCAATATGGAGCAGTTCAGCCTTCGAACTAACTTTAGAGGAGTCTATGAACAATCGCCACTGATCTGGCCGGTGTTGATGCCCAAGAGTTTCCATAACAGAAAAAAATATCATCATTATATAAAATAATGATTATATAAAATCACTGTGGCGGCAACGATAACTACATATTTTTGTATATTTCTGGAGTTGATTTCAGCCTTAGAGTCTGGAAGTTAAAACTTTAGCTTGCTGTTTAGACAAGTTCAAATCCCGGTTCTGATGAACAGCTACAGGCTTCAAATCTAGGATCATTTGTATTTTCGTCTGAAGCATTTTCAGTTTGAGCTAGGTCGGAATCAGAGTCATCGCTTAAGGTCATACCTGCATATACTGGTACAGGGAACTCTTCATTGTGTAAGACAGGTCTCATTGCAGATGGCAAGTTCGGATACATGACTGAATATTTTGTTTTAGATTTATATTAAATAATAAAAATAACAAAAATTCCCAAATCATGGGAATTTCAAATGGCATATGAAGTGTACCGTTTTCCACCCAGTCAACAGTGTACAATTTGGGGTCTTATCAATATCACTAATTTGACACCCAAAGTAAAGCCTATAAAACTTTTTTACAAGTGGGGTGAAATGTTGAGTACCCACCTGTATTTCATTTTTTGTCTTAATTAAGTTCATAATTCATAAGTGTTTTATCATAATAATTTATATTATACTTAATTAATTATGTATAATAATACCAAACTATATTTTGAATTGCTTATTTTTGAATTTTTGTGTGTTTTTAGAACTGAAGATGAATGGATTCGACATTCGAAACTAGTTTTCTATAAAAATAAAATTATAGAAATGGCAAATAATTTATCAATACCTAATTACTTTATTTTTGTTTGAGCCTCATTTAAAAGACCTGGTAATTTTATTGGTTGCTTCAACTGAGGTGTTGAGCAGAAGTTAGAAGGACTCTATCTTTATAAATGTATCAGATAGAACATTTCCTGCTTTATCTTCCATATCGGTTTCGAACATATTTCCTTGCTTTTATTTATTCAATGTAATGGGACGTTGAAAGCTTACTCAATTCGATTCTACGATATGCTAGCTACATTATTCAGGATAATAGCTTTCTGTAGGGCTCGCTCAAAAGAGGTAAATGATGGACTGAGAGCCGCATCAGATGCAGACACGATAATGTCAATGCTTTGTGAGCAATCGAGTCAACTATCGACTTATGAATAGTGTATTCGATTATTGCTGTACCGATTCGTATACGGCAAACGTGATAGTCATTACTGTCAAAAAATTTTGTCATTTTCTTTTCACCTTTTTGTCTGAGCTGTTTGGACTATCACTCAGATCGATAAATTGTTCTGCAATTTACTACTCACCTGAGAGTAATGCGAAGCAGTAGAATATTAACTTTATAGATTCATCAGGTGACAATAGATTCAAATAAATATCATAAATTATTTCAGTTAACTTAACTAACAACCCAGCAATGCGCTTCAGTAGATATGCAGACGGGGTCTGTACTGGTAGTGGGCTGCACTCTGCCGCTAACTAAGCACAACTCATTAGAAATGAGTAGCTGGCGGAACCATGACGGCCAATCGTCCCGTTCTAGGAAACGCCGGTCAAATGAGCACTTATTTACAGCAATTACATATAATCACCCACAACCAATATTAAAAATTAAACACTTTATAATATAAAGTAAATAATATAAAATAATAATAATAATAAATAATATAAAATTATAATACGAAATAAACTAAACTAAATGTAATTTAATTATATACTAAACTATTATCAATATGCATATATTACCTCTATGATGTTCTTCGATGAGAGCTGCCTAGTTCATAAGAATACATACTACATTATTATCTGTCCATCCGAGAGAATCTTTCTGGCGGTTGTACACTTTTCGAACGCCAAATGCGGATCATTGTTGTTCAAGATGACACGTTGTCGTATCATATGACCTTAAAGACTATGTTAACGTAAATATTAATTAAACACCTGACTCACAATCTTCGCAAGGCTGCCAACTAACTCTACATTAAACAGCTGACTGACTATCTTCGCAATGCTGCCAACTAACCCTACATTAAACAGCTGACTGACAATCTTCGCAAGGCTGCCAACTAACCCTAAATTATTCTACAATAAATATCGCATATGGGTCATTGTCACGAGACTTGTCAAATTCGCATCTTTTAGCTTTGAGGTTGTTTTTCTATTCCTATAATTATTATGGAGTTGACTTCAACTTTTGTGCGTATTATTGGTGAGCACACCTATCATTAGTTAATAGTGAATGGGCAAAATATTTACATTTAAAGTAAATTGTTGTTAAAATGGTTAAGAGGCCACCAAGAACATATGTCTCTAGGGAGAGGTGAAAACGTGAGCTCAACCATATTATTTCGGATAATATTCGTTTTATTAGGAGGTAACTCTGAACTCATCTTACCTTGGACGAATCAATATCTCATTATGTAACAGTTTTACCATGGAATTCAAAAAATTTGTGTCAAACTGAATCTACAACTGAAATGATACTACTGTGATTAGCATACTTAAGCACTCGTTTTCACCATATCCTAGAGAAAAAAGTTCTTGATGATCTCATAACCATTGGAAATGTTGAAACATTTGAATACTAATATTTTTTTTTAATATCACACTTCTGCTTTATGAGTGCTAGTTTCAATTTGAGCTAGTTTTTTTTTTTCCATCAGTGTATGTCAATATGGACAGTAACATACTTGATAGTTTTGAATTGATTGTAAGATTTAGTAGATGATTGTATAGGCCCTGCTGAGATGAACAGGATTTAAAGTTGAGGTAATGAATTCCTAAGAAGCCAGAACTCTGTATTCACTCTTTACGACTTTGCCTCCTCTTGATCCACGAGAGACCAGACTTCTCACCAAATCATCCGTTCTAATCTAGGAAAAATATATGAGCATTTTAAAGTATTACGCGTTCTGGAAAAAAATAAATTGGTTCAAATTTCATCATTTAGCAAAGCAACGACTTCTCACTTCCAAGCTGTGTACAGGTTATTTAAAAGAAAAATTAGAAGAGAGAATCATACATAAATAAAAGTGGTTAAATAACAAACACGCTAGGGCATCTCCTTGTCTCAGTCCTCTTTTCGAGTCAAATTCTGGTGACAAGTTTGACTGCACTTTGACTTTGCACCTCACATTTTGATGAGGCGTATCAATTTTAGTTACGCAATGCTTCGTAGAGTTTGGGCCTCTTTATACTGTCGTACGCGCTCTTGAAATCAATTAAAAGATGATGAATATTCATTTTGAATCCAGTTGACTTCTTGACTATGCTGAATATTTGATCTGTCGTCGACTTTCATCTTTCGAATCCCGTCTGAAACTCTCCTATTCCTCTTTTTGTAAAAGGAAGTAAGTTTGAACACAATATATTCGAAATGACTTTATATGCACATTGGAGTAGGGTAATGCCCCGATAGTTTGAACATCCTAAGATATTCCCTTTCTTGTGAAGGGGACAATTTAATCTTTTCGTCCACTGGTCTGGCATTTGTTCCTTAACCCATATATTCAATATTATATCATAGATGGCCTTATGAAGTTTCCCACTTGCTTGCTTTAAGAACTATGCCGGGATTCCATCTTCACCCGGGGCTTTGTTATTCTTGAGGACTTACCTCTATGAAGTCTTCGTATTCTGGAAAGTAAATTCCTGCTTCTTCTTCAATAATTGCTGCAAAACTGTCTTGTACAGTATCTTCATCTTCTTCATTCAGCAAATTGTTGTCGGGCCCATCTTGACAGGATTTCTGTCTTCTCTGTAGTAAGTGAGCCGTCCTCTCCTTTACAGGCCTTCACCCTGGACTTGAAAGGTGCCCTACTGCTGTTTAGTTTCTGGTAGAAGTTTCTAATCTCATTCAGATTTCTGTGCTCCTCTACTTCCTCCAGTCGCTTGCGTTCACATTATTTCTTCTTCTGACGATGAAGTCTCTTATAATATATCCAGTGGCATTAAAGTTTTGACCGGCAGTATATAAAGCTGAAGAGTTCGTGTATTGGAACGCGCTAACCACAGGAACGAGTGAAAAATTCTTTTGGCGTTAGATAGAACGTTCATTAAGGAAGGCTTTAGGCTTTATAACATCACGCTACGACCCTGGGGAACGGAGCAGTAACCATTAATAAATTGACAAGAGAAAAAGTGTCCTAATTTCGTTCGCGTCGTTGTCATGACTACTCCATACCCATGCAAGCAAGCCGACTATACAAACTATTTAATAAATGTGAAATAATTGTGTGAAAACGTTGTAAATAAAATGGGGGGGGGAGAGGGGAAAGAGGGAAAAAGTGTGAAAACGTGACTTCATAGCCGTTTATAAAAATTGATTGAAATCATGACTCCGTTTCTTGAAAATCTCTGCAACTACATAATGAGAATGAACAAAATATTATAGGTTTTTTATTTTAAAGGTTGTCTTATATTTTAGGCGTTAATCCAAATTTAACGTGGGTGACACAGCTCATCACGTAAAATAAATATAAAAAATTACAAAAAAATCATTTTTGAATCGATTAACGTTTCTATTTTCTCTGAGAAATTTCCAATTCAATATATTTACAAGAACGCACTCCAGAAAAAAATAAATAAATAAACTTGGTAAAATTCCAAAAATAGATTACACAAATTCACAAATTTTAGAAAAAAAATTACTAATTTAGAAATAAAAACAAAATTAAAATGAAGTGTTAGAGAAATATAAACTGAACGAGAATAAATTCTTCTCTCTTGTTTAACACCATTAAGTCCTTATCCTTTTTCTTATTCCGGTGGGCGAAATCTTATATCCATCTGTTTGTATTGCCTTGTTTTCAGATATATTGGAAATTTCCTAGTCTGAATACATGGCCAGTAGCGATAATCATATTTTAAAGTGATTCGCCCAGTAGGGTCATTTAAACTTATAAGTATAAAATCAATGAAACGATTCAAGCTGTAATAATACAAAATTAAATGAGATATAGCAAGTTCGCGAACAATGAACAACAAGATTTGTAAAGTGAACCAAAAAAAAAATCAATTATTACGAGCTTGTTACAAAAGTCCTTGTTCATGAACACAGCCGTTAATTCCAACTCTCATAATTATTCTATAAGAATGTTTTGTTCCTACTATGTATGTCAATATTTTATGTTTAATGTTATAATGTTTATGGGGTCATTTACATTTTTAAAACGCACGTGCAATGTCAGAAGAAAAAATCGTGATTCGCGGTCTTCGAGACATTACTGGAGGTTTAAGCGCAAAGGCAGCCGCCGAAGAAATTTGTGCCATAGAAGGAGAGTCAATTATCCATCGAAATACTGCCGCACAACCAGAACCCACATGCACTTAATCGTGATTTATAGGCCGTAGTAGGGACTCAAACCTTTTCTGTGAACAGCTAGACACAGTTTATACAGTTTTGAGTGCAAAGTACCCCGCTTTGGTCAACAGGAACCAAACCATTTTTCAACGTGACAATACCCCTCCTGCACATCGTTCTCGTTTGACAAAGGAAAAATCATCGGAACTGCAAGGAGTAACCGTTTGCCTTATTCTCCGTAAAACCCAGATATTGCACCATCAGATTATGGTTTGTTTAGATATATAGCTCATATTTCAAAAAGTCAGATCTTTGATAATTACGAGGACGTAAAAATTGGATGTGAAGAGTTCCTCGAAACCAAAGGAGTGGTACCGACATCAAATCCAATTACTGCCAGAAAGATAGGTGAAAGTAGTTGAAAATAATGGACTTTACTTTGAAGAGTAGTATTTAATAGTGTTTAAAATATGAAATTTGAAATGCATATGAACTTTTGTAACAAACTAGTATATGGTCGGTCGAGTAATATTGTCTTTAAAATATACACATATGTCATTGATTAAAAAAAAAATTAAAACTATACATCATGTACCTTTGACACAATGGATGATCTCATAATTACAGGCCCGTCGTAGAGGATTGAGAAAGATGGCAAAATCCCTTTTTCGGGAGGGCTTGGTAAGGTTGAAAAAATAAAATCTATAAAGTCAGAAAGTTTGTTGACTAATATGTGCAAGTAAAATAAATCATTTCCATCAGTAATAAATAAAATCACGTACTTTTATCATACTCTAACAGTGGAACCTCATTTATAAATATTTGTGCTATTTATAGTAAATAGAGAAAAGAAAGTATTGTCTATTGAGTATAAGTTAGCAAGAATATTGAATTTTTAATACATTATTCAAAATTTCGTAGAAAAGAGTGGAAGTACAGCTGGAAATAATTGTTATAAATAAAATATCTGATGTGGACACGATATTACTTATATGTACGCATATATAAATATAAATCGATGGCTCAAAGAGTGATCCTGAAATATTATCTGGCTACCAGATTCCGAAGATAGCAGCAGTATCTCAAAAAGGCATTCGGCGTCGGTTATTTGTGACGAGGAAGTAAGAAGGCACTTTTTCGAAAAAGTAAAAAGAAAAAATGAAACTGTAAAGTACTACTTCCGTTTGAACAACTTTAACCAAAATCTAGTATGTTATTTGTATTGACATGAAAGTCTTTTATACCAAATTTGAGAAATTTAAGTCTATTACGAACTTTAAATAATGTACCAACCATTTCCGGTTATCCAATTTTAACCAAAATCTAATATGTTATTTATGATTATAAATAAGTTTTATATACCAAATTTGAGAATATTTGTATTTAATATAATTTTTTATGAAAGTCAAGTATGGCCTTCAAGTAAAGTAATACTTCCAGTAATCATGTAGTGACCGAAATGGGAGGTGCACAACTAGATGTTACAACAATCCCAAATAAAAAATTTCAACTTTCTACAGCTAACTGTTTTTGTATTATGTGAGATACGGACGATTGTACTTTCAGACGCCATGAAAAAAAAATAGTCAAAATGGATTCGAGGACGGGAAAAAAATCTTCAATTATTACCTTTCTATAAGAGCACACACGCAACCAAAATCTTTCTGTAGTACACACCAAAAAATAAATAAATTAATTACACACTCATATATATATTTTAAAGCCTTTTTTAATATAATTTTACATTCTGAAAAAAATATAACTATATATATATAGTAGTAGCTATATATATATATATATACACACACATAATTAAACGTCCTTTGGCTAGAATTTTTTTTCTTTTATTCTTAAGAGTAGGTTCCCCCATAAGGCCCGAATGTCCGAAAACTTTTGGGGGGAGGGTCCCGAGTCAGAGGGGTGCTTCATCACAATTTGTTAAGTATGTCTTTATTTTATTGATTACTTTAAGTAATAATTTGTTGATAATACCGATAGTTACAACCATTGAAATGACCAAAGTCAATACTTGGCTGGGGTATTGGTGCTTGTAGGCTCGAGTAAAAACCTGTCTGAGAAGGCCCTATGAGCGGCCCTAAGAGACATAATCCTAGAATAAAGTTTTTTTACAATGGAATTCTGAAAATAACATAAATATAAGTAATAAATTTAACTATAATAACATCCTATAAGCTCCATAAATAAGCTGAGCGGAGAGTAGCATAAAGTTTGAACATGTAGCCGACAGGAACAAGTGGCCCTGGGGCTATTTGACTACAATGGTGGCCTTTGGCACTCCACCAAACCCACTCCGCCTCAACTTGCAAAATTATTTCTTCTCTCCCTAACGCTACCGATTTCTCATTTACAAAAGCATTTATATGATAGTCTAAAAATATATTTTCGCCTTATATTCGAATGCAGGATTTCCAAAAAAACTTGAACATTATTATCGTTCGTCTTATGAATTATCGTATCTTTTAGTAGTGAAATTTCTGCAGATATTTAGAAGCCCTGGAGCAAGTTTCTTCGTTTAAATTGGAGTAAGTTTGGTTGATCGTTGATACAATTAAGGAAGGAGTTGGTAGGGAGGAGGAGGGGAGGAGGATGCGGTCAAAGACTAACACACAAATAAGTGTGACTTATTTATTTTGTGCCAACGCTTCGGCCTATGTTTTAAGCCATCATCAGGGCTAAAAGAAGAAACAAAATTACAACATTGAAAACGATAGAGGCAGTACCACCAATAACAGTAAAAAATGATTAAAAAAAAAAAGAAATGACAAGCAAGACAAAAATATATAAAGTATAATAAGAAAAATATGTCAATATAATTGTAAAAATTGTAAAAATTAAAGTAAAGTGAAAAGAATGAAGGAATGATTATGAATTACATGAAACATCAAAGTGCATTATACATTATATAATTAAATATATGAAAACTATTAATTGAAATGAATACTAATATGAAGATTTGAAAGTATGTAAAGCATATCGAGATGATTATGACATTACAAGTTAGGTGAAAGATGACAATAGTATTAAAAAAGTTTAAATTTTTATAATTAAAATAATTATAAAATGAAGGAGTAAAATATAAAGTAATGTAAGCCCAAAAATAGGTTAATACAATTATAGATCAATATCATATGTAGTGAAGAAAGAAGGATAGAAACAAGGAAGAAGACGAAATGTAAAGAAAACTTAATAATTACATGCCAGAGAGGCTAGTGGTGGAGCGCCAACTGAATCGTAATAATACAATAGATTACAGGGAATTAGAAAAACCGTTAAACAATATTACCAACTCACTGATTTGACAGAAACTACCACTATATTTAAATACCCTATGATTAAAAGGGTTTTTTAAATTGATTTAAAAAATTGGTAAATCGTATTAATTTAAGGCAAAAAAAAAATTAATTATTCCGAAATTAATGTTAAAAAATTAAATAAAATACGAATTAATATTTCATCAAAAATATCTGATGTGGACAACACATGACTTCCTTGTACGCCCATTAAATTATAAATCCTTGGTTCAAAAAGTGATACTGAATTTGGTTACTAGTTTCCGACTAAGGAAGCTAAAGGAAGTAAAGAAATAATCCAAGGAAGAATAAAACAGAGAAATACGAGGAAGTCAGAAGCCCAATAAATAAGTCAGGAAGCAGGATGACTAGCCGCCAGGAGAATCAGTCTCAGAAGGTCCGTACGCAATATCTCAGCTAATAATGGTCCGATTTAAATGATTTTTATTTCGTTTTGTAGGTGCGGACGGATTTTTTTTTTATTCGATATTTGGATTCTACGCATCTTGAAACGTAAAACATCCTCAAATTTTGAGAGTGGGAGGGGGTTATAAAAATTGTCTATTGAAAATCTAATATGACCTTCAAATAAAGTACCTCTTCCCTTCCGGTTTTCCAATTTAGATCAAATTCTAGTATGTTATTTAAATTAATATATAAAGTATAAATACTAAATTGGAGAAGTTTTGCATAATATTTTAATATCTTTTTGATGGAAATCAATTATGACCTTCAAGTAAAGTACCACTTCTGGTGTTTAAGCAGTGAACAAAAAGGGAGGTTCACAACTAGATTTTACAACAATCCTAAATACAAAATTTCAATTTTACGGCTAACCGTTTTTGAGTTATGCGAAATACGAACGAACGTACGTACGTACGTACAAACGCCACGACGAAACTAGTCAAAACGGATTCACGGATGGTCAAAATGGATATTTCCGTTGAAATCTGAAAACCGAAAATTTACGCGAATACAATACTTCTTTTACTTCGTACAAGGAAGTAATTAGTAAATTGTATTAATTTAAGGCCAAAAAAAATTAATTATTATCTCAAAATTAATGCTAAAAAATAAAATAAAATAAAAATTAATATCTCATCCAAAAAACAGTCCTTTCAACTTATAGAATACAGCGCACAAAATAAATAAGTCATAATTATTAGTGTCTTAGTCTCTGACCGCACCCCCCGGAACAACCTCTTCCTTATCTTCATTAAAATACCATGGTTCTTTATAGATCGAAGTATTTAAAATTTAAAAAATGTATAAACAAATATTGGTTATTAGGCTTTTGTCCAATAGGTCACTTAATAAATAATAAATTGCAGCCTATTCAATACATGCTGATTTCCTCAAAGTTTTGAGTTCCTACCCTCTTCAGTCTAAGCGTGTTCTTCATACGCTTCTAACAAACCGACCTTCTAACAAACATTTCCAGCTTTTCCTTTTTATAATCTATTCTATTCAATTATATGAATATATTGATGTATATAACTCCACTTCTGAAAAAATATAACTCTTCCCCTTTCATGTTAGGTATGTAATATATTTTCGTATTTTGAAAAAAAAAATATTTCATTCAATCATTCAATGGTATCATTCCTTATTACAATTTGAAAGAATAAACCCCTGATGTCAATAGGCTATGAAGGGTACGGAAATAAAAACTCTGTAAAGTTTCTAGTGCCTTATTCTCTAAACTTTCAACTCTATAAAATGGAAACCAAATTAAATTGTAAATGAGTATAAAGTTGAGCAACATAGATAAGCAAAATTTAATTCCAAAACTATTTATTAACTACATTTTAATTTTTTTAAATTAGATAAATTATAGCCATAAAAAATATAGTTTATGGCACTCTTCGTCATTATATTAATTCACAACTCATTGTCCATTTAAGATGTTTTTACCTAATTATTATTTAATGTTCCATTGTCCTCCTAAATATTTATTTTATTTTATTATTTTCTATTTAAAGAACCTTTAATCCGCCAGGAAAAAAAAATGTTAACTTCCCTCAAAAGTTGAGGTTTCCCAATTCTTCCAAATTACTTCAAAATCTCACTTTCAAGTTTAAAGAAGGCCATGTAAGAATTTTATAATTATTATATTTTAAGAAATTATCCCTTTTATCTATTTCATCACTTTATTCAACAATTTATAACGACGTTTCCGTCTTATCCTTGTCCATTTTCTAGTAATCGACAAAAAACATAGACATATTTTATTTTACAATAAATTTTTAAAACTTTTGCAAATATAGAATATTTTGAAGGTTTTAATTGTACATATGTATGTTTAATTTTTGATTTGTTGATTTTCTGGTTATAAATGTTTTATAGTTGATGCGCAATATTTTGTATAAAACTTGAAAATGGGCAAGGATAAGCCGGAACGTCTTTATAAATTGTTGAATAAAGTGATGATATATATATATATATATATATATATATATATATATATATATATATATATATATATATAAGGGATAATTTTCTGAAATATAATAATTTCAAAATTGAGGTTTCAGGTTCCAAAAATAGGAGAAAACAAAAATTTAGCAAACAAAAAATTCGCTGCTTAGAGACTGCTGTGTCTTTTTTTATTTTAAATTGACACCAAAGTCACAGGATGATCCTCGGAAATAAGCATTACTATCAGTCGTTTTGATCCAAAATGGCGGCGGGCTATTAGAGGTTTCCGCCCATATCTCGGTCATTTATGAAGACAAAAGAAAAATATCAAGTATTTTAGAATCATTTTACAACAGACAAAAAAAAAAAATCATTTTACAACTTTTTTTATTGCCTATAAATATTTGTATGGAAATGATAAATCACTGTATTGTTGTAGAAGTTATTAGAAAATATTGAAAATAAATAAATAACAGTTATATTCAGACGCAGATAGCTCCATGATATATATTATCTAGCTGACATCCCCTGAGCCAACTCAACATTGAAGATGCATTGACGGCTGACACTTGTGGGTAGGGTGGTCCGTATGACAGGGTGGTCTGAGATATTTACTGTGCCCTTCTCGGATTTCTGATATAAATATCCCAAACGGCCACCCGTTGTCAATATGGACGCTGAGCAACAGTTATTCAACTTTTTGAATTATTTATTTGGACATTTTAAATTTGAGACAATGTATTTTAATTTTTTTTTTTTAAATAAAAGAGATTCAGAATTATGAAATAAAAATAAATTAAAAATATTTCCGCTGTCAAAGAACTAATTTCGAACAGAATAATAAATAAACTTTTAGTATAGAGAATAACAACTTTTTATTAGAGAGAATAAAAGCATCGTCTAAGGATTCAAATAACAAAAACGAAGAATAACATTAAATTTTCGAAAACTCAAATAAATTTACTAGTATTTTTCCTGAATTTTAGAAAAAAAAATATAAAGTCCCATTTAAAGTATATCTTTTAATATTAAACCTAATCACTTGTACCTTGCGAAGAAATTTATACCGAGCAATAGTACTCAACAACAGGTCTATACATAACGAAAATGTTAAAGACTATAACGCAGAATTACTAACGGTGTACACAACAGGCTAAAGCGATTAGAACTTAAGAAAGGATACCGAATAATGAAGCATTTACTTGATCATCAATGCCCACTCAATCACAAAAAAAAAAAAAAAAATGGAAATTCGCATGTTTCATTATTATAACGTATTTGATATCCACGAACGCATAATGTTATTAAAAAAAATATCAGAAAAATTAACTGAAAGGAAGGATAAACCAATATCTTATATATTAAGATCCGAGAGTTAATTATATTTAATCACATTATAACAATAAAGTGTTATTCCTTTTATTTATTTGTATTACATTTTTTAAAGTAAGTTTACCAAAAGTACAGATCGCTATAATGTTATGCGTCACTAATATGATCCGAGAAACAATTTGGGTTGGCAAGCCTTGGTCTATTATTTCCAAATAATTAGATTTGAAAAAATGTAATCTTTTTTTTTTTTTAAGGATTAGGTGTAATGATCCTGAAACATCATATCATCTCTTATTCCGAATAGCTCTGGTCACATTATTCGGAATACCCATTGTTAAATTCAGTTTAGGCCGTGAGCGTAGGAAGATCTAAAATGTATAAAATATCTAAATGCACAGAAAAATTCACAGGAGTAAACAATACCATTTTACAACATTCTATGAAGACGTGAGGAAAATGTTATTTTTGCCTAAGAGTGACAGTATAGAATAACACGGAGGATGGGATAGAGTTAATTAAATGGGGTATTATAGGGGCCGTATTATTGAAGGGGCCGTGGATTATTTAATAATAATCCTCTGTGGGCGGCCCCTTCTCATTGCAGGGGGGTCTGGTCGGTATTAGTGTCCTCTCACGGTAGGCTAAGCCTCTAACACTATCATCCCTTATCTCTTCTCTTATCTCAACGTTATAACAATAACTATTTATAATAATATTACAAATCTATTTCTATTTAGTCAAATATTATATTCAGGATTTTAAGAGGCCATTGAAACAAGTGAAAATAATTTTTCGCGGGTTGATTCGTAATAATTCAGCTAACAAAATCAATTTATTAAAAACTAGCGGCAGGTGGTTTTTAATTGAATTATTTTGGGATAATATTCTATTAAAGGAGGTATAGGTTTGAAAATCAGAATAAATTATGCTCGCTATGCAATCTTACAAATATAGACGAAGATACTAAGCATTTTATAGCAGTTTGTCCCATCTTACTGAATTCAGAAAAAAAAATATTTTAATACAGATAAATTGGATGAGGTAGAGTTTAAAAGTTACTTAAATGGTAAAAACTGGAATAGCTCTGTTGGCCATTGTAGAGTAGCCTGGAACTACAGATATGAATTAATTAAAGAATTCAACTATTAACTTTAATAATAAATGTTTAATATAGAGATAGTTTAATATAAAGATTTAAATATATTTGTTTGAATTTCGCATGATGTTTGTAAATAATTGCAGATGTATTTATTCTTTAAAGTAAGATGTAATTTTATTTTCCTACCTTATATTTTTGTAGACAGCCCTCAAACGATTATTTCCATGACGTCATATATCTTTAGCTATTATTTGTTATTTACTGTACATAGGTGAACTTATTAAAAATAAAGATATTTTTATTATTATTTTATTATTCTACCAAATTATGACAGATTTAATAAATGGACTATAGCTGGGTGTAAAAACAAAATTTAAGATTAATGATTAGGCCCCTCCCCCCCAAAAAAATTATGGCTTACCTAAATCTTTAAACTAAATCTTCAAACCAGCAATTTAATACAAATAGGTTGGGGAAAACCTGAATTATCAAAAAGCGAGATATAGGTCAAAATTAAAGGCGAAAATAGATAATCTGAAAGTTTCGCCAATGAAGTTTGCAGTTATTGCAGGAGCTTCAAGCATTTACACTCGTATAAACATAATAATAAGTGCTGATTATAAAATACAAAAAATAAAATAAAATAAATAAATAAAGTTTTACTCATAAATTGAAGAAGATAGCGGGAATTAACTTTAGCTTAACTTAGTGATTAATGCATTTATTAATAACAATAGCAAATATGAATCGCCGAGGACGAGTGTGCGCATGCGTGATCAAGACTTATAATACCCACTTAGCGTATGAGCTAAAACGAAATAACGTGAAATAAAATTTTACTTTAATTTTCCTTTAAATTTGAATAAAATTTATTTTATTTTCGATAACATTAGTTCTTGTCATCAATTTAACTCCTCACTGGTCTTTGTATCCCAATTATCATTGCTCTTAAAATATTTCGATGCACCAAACCTAATGTCCGCTACACACATGGGAACAATGGCTCGTTGCAGTGATTGAATTTTTGCCTAGCGTGATAGAGTTTAGGACTGATGGAATTCTAGCTGCTCCATATCATTCCTGAAAATCCACACAGGATTTCACATTCACGGTCATTCCAAGTTCCATTTGGCGTGAAGCCATTAGGAGTGATCGTCCACGATCCCTTTAAAAGCATGATTAAATCACGAGTGTCTTATTTCAATTTAGTGCCTTGCTTATTATATTTTTTTCGTATTTGTAGATGAACTATATACCAAATATTTTGTCGACTCATTGCCAAGAGATTATTTAAAAGAAACATTAATTTATTTAAGTGTGAATCGCGTCAAACTTCTTTTCTAAGTCCTCAGAATTAAAATTGTCCACGTGTTTTACGTTTTAGACCTCTAGAAACAAATTTGGGTTTGACGTCTGCCGATCTGCCTATCTATCTGCTCTAATCAAATCCACGTTACGTCACAACAGTTAATCCGATTTTGATTAAATTTGCTGAGTGGTTGTGCGGGTTGGTACTAGATTGTCTTAAATCAATTTTATGAAATTCCATAAACTACCATTGCTTATGCATGCGCAAAAGAATTTCCTTGAAGCACCTATATTTATAAAAACGGCCCAATATAAGACATATATGTACGATTTGGCACAAAATTAGTGGAAATTCGGAGCCTAGTGTACTAATGGGCCTGTGTTAATTTCATCAAATTTTCCCAGACAGAAAGCCAAAAGGATTTATATGACAGATTTTTTTTATATATATATTTTTTTTAATAACTAGAAATGAAATATTTTTTACTCAAAAATGTATTTATTTTCTTTTTCCAGTAGAAAATCTGAGTTTCCATTTTTTTTTTAACTATTGAATTTAATAAATATTCGTGGAAACAATATTATAAAGTTTGAAATATCAAGTTTGTTGCTTGATATTACTCCGTTGCTCTAAGCCACAGAATTATTTTTTGTTAAAATATAGAACGTTTTAATTTATATTTATTTATTTTATGACATTTACGGAAACCATCATCTGATACTTGTGTAAGAAACACTACACTATATTGACTAGGAAACAAATGATTCTTTTAATTAAGAACATACCTTGAATATGAAAATAAAATGAGTGTAAGCTGTTTATAACATTACAAACGGCTAAGTCAAGATACAAAAAGCAAGGAGGTTTCAGGCCACCGTAATTAGCTAACCCACCTCCAACAGTACAAAGAGCCTTTACACTATAATTGTAAAGTACCCTGCTCTGGGTTCTTTACCTCATTTTGTTGTACACTTCATTAATTTGTACTGAACAACGGGCAAACATTTGTCCACTGTAGAATATTATTAAATAATAATAAATTACTTTTCCACTTCTATAAATTTATTTTTATTGAAAACTAGTTTCAAATGTTATACATTCATCTTCAGTTCTGAAAACAAACAAAATTCAGAAATAAGCGATTTAAAATACAGTTTGATATTATTATACATATTAAATTAAATTTAATATAAATTAGTATTATAAAACATTAATGAATTATGAATTTAATCAAGATAAGAGATTAAATACATGTTGGTACTCACCAAGGTTTAAGTAGACAGAAAAGGTTACGTTGGTTTGTTCTCGCACTGAATTAGTAATGGAACTGTAATGGAAGAAAGATCAACTGTTTGAAGGTAAATGATCCAGGGGAAAGGATCGGGGTTTCTCCGGTAATTCCGTTGAGTATAACAGAAAACATTTGTTTTCATCTTTTTAATAAAAACAAATTCATAGAAGTGGCAAATAATTTATTAATCCCTAGTCAGATTGATCCTTCCAGACCATCATGCGTACGTAGACTCATTATTAAGTAATTTACATTTTCGTTAATTAGCGGTCAGTATAGTATATAGGTAGTTACGTAGATGAATACGTTTATTTACAGATATGCTTTTTATTTAAAACGTATTTTAGACAATGAACAGGAAGGTTTCTTTATCCTTTATTAATACAATAATCTATGAATGCTATAATTAAAATATGATAATTTTTATTAAAAATAATAGTTCCACAATTTTTTTTCATAATAATTTGGCTCATTTTTGTTTTTTTTTAATGTGAAATATGCTAAATTGTTCGATATATTAATGATTAAATTACTGATAATTAATCAGTAATTTAATGATTTAACAAGATCATTTCGGTGTGAATTTGCTAGTTTAAGATATAAATATAATTTTTTATAGTATAGGCCATTCAGTAATTGCAACGTTTCATTTAGATTGAGTACCTTTTTTTCTAGAGGTTGTTCCAAAAACAAAACATCTCAAATATCACGAATAAACTAGCAAGTCTACTTTATTTTGACAAATTTTAATACAATTAGTATAAACTAACTGAATTTTAATACAATTTGTATTAACTAATTTAACTTTAAAGCAAATGAGGCGGTAGATTCAAAAATGGCATTCGAGTCCATGTTCTTTTTGCTGAAAACGCATTTTTATCTTCTATGCCATCTGAGTGACGTTTCGTCCAATTTTCAAATTAATATCTTTAAAAAAAATTAAATTCATTGATATCGATATTTTATGATAAGAAGAATTTTTTTTTCTATTTGTGACGATAACATTGGGCTTATGAGATCAGAGATATACACTTTAATATGAAAAGGGTGCAGAGAAACTGAATTGGGTTGCTACGTACACAGCATGCTTAATACATCTTTATAGACAAAGTTTTATGACTTATATAATAAATATTGTGTGATTTCAAAAATATACATTTTTTACTTCCTTGTACGCGATTAATTTAGTAATCACGAAAATTTTCAAGTTTCAACGGAAATATACATGTTTACCATCCCTGAATCCATTTTGACTAGTTTATTAATGACATCTGTACTTAAGTTCCTTCGAAACTGGCATAACTCCAAAACGGTTAGCAGTAGAAAGATGAAATTTTGTATTTTGGATTGTTTTAAAATCTAGTTGTACATCTCTCTTTTTGGTCAATACATGATCACCGAAAATGATACTTTACTTGAAGGTAATGATAAATTTTCATTAAAAAAATAAACTAAAATATAATGCAAAACTTTTCAAATTTGGTATGAAAAATTTATACATCAATAAAAATAATAAACCAGATTTTGATTAAAATTAGCTAGCCAAAATAAGGTAGTTTACTTGTAGGTCCAAATAAACTTTCATAAAAAAATATGTTAAAATATAATGAAAAACATCTCAAATTTGGTATATAGGACTTCTGTATCAGTAGAAATAATAAAGTAGATTTTGTTTTTAATCGGATAGTCGGAAGTGGTACTTTACCTGAAATTGTTTTTTGTTTTGTTTTTTTGCTTCCGCCTTAAAGGGAGGAATACGAATCGTGTTAAAAATCACAAATCAAGATTTCATGGATACGTACGTTTCAAGATCCGTACTAACGGTTATAAACATTTTTATAATTGTGGGTGTGTTTGTGTGTGTGTCGATGACAATAGGTGGACGCCAATAGACATCGCGACGCCGAGTGCTGTTGTCAATTGTTCTTCAATCAGCCTCAATTAATTAAAATAAGAAAGAAATCATTTCACTGATTAACTAAAATAAGAAATACATCAGTATAACGGATTCAAAATAAGAGCTAGTGAACTATAATGAAGTATATATTTTTAAAATACGGACTGTAACAAAAAAACGCTGCAAATTATTACACAATTGTTTATTATTTCCACTTATTTATTCCACTTGTTTATTATTCCACAAAAATATCTATTCTGTCAAAGTAAAACATATGAAGCAGTAGGTACCAAAGGAAAAGAAATTTGAAGCTTGTCACAAGATATCCGCCGTGAGAGTGCCGAACTGTGTTAATTAAAAAAACTGCGTCTATGCAAGTAGGCTGTGATGTAAAATGATACAGAGGAAATATTTGATGTGCACTTCACTAGGAAAAAATAAAAACGAAGTTCATTAAGCTATATCTCAGCTAATAATGGTCCGATTTGGGTGATTTCTAGTTCGTATTGTAGGGATTTTCGTTAGCTTTCGTTTAAATACAATAAAAGCAACAAACAACAAAATTTTGGACGGATTTTTTTTTATTCGATATTTGGAGTCTACGTATCTTGAAACGTAAAACCTCAAATTTTGAGGGGGGGTTTACGGACTAATTAGATATTTAATCGGTAACTATACAGATTTTTTGTTTTTCAATTTTTTTTTTTTTTTTCATGTCTCGTTATGCTGATTCCAAAACACCTTACATTTTCTCTCTATCTTTATAAACGACCGGACTTATGAGATCTCTAATCGGCCGCCATTTTGAAACAAACAGACGGATTATAATGTCGAGTTCCGAGGATCATTCCGGGGTGACCTGTGACTTTGGTACCGAATCTCAAGAAAATTCAGTAGGTCCGGAAAATTCAGATGGCGTACGGCGTACGGCGGACGGACGGATTTTTTTTTATTCGATATTTGGATTCTACGTATCTTGAAACGTAAAACCTCAAATTTTGAGGGGGGGTCACAAAAAAAATTTCTTTGGTCGATTCCAAAGGTCTATTATTGAAAATAATAAACCAATAAGATAAAAGTTGAGTGAGTATATAAGATTATTCCCCTAAATAACTCTGTTAGGACAAAGAAGTGCTAATAGAAAAAACTTTTGAAATGTTTTAATGAATTTTAATAATTGTATCATGTAGTGATTTATATATTTGAAATGAGAAATATCCTTGTGTATACGAACATTTTCAGGTATTTTAAAATAAATTTATTATATGATAATATTTGTGATGTATTAGTAAAACTGTAATTACATTATAGTAAGAAATTAATGTAATATAAATTGTTAAATTTTAGTTCTGAAGATGGAAAATACCCCGAAATGTCAAAAATATTTACTATGTATTTGATTCGACTAATAAAGTTATTAAATATGGAACACTGATTGCTATCATTTCAATTTAGACATATTGAACACAAGATTGAATAAATGTAAAAAAAAAAAAGTTTGCCGACACTTTATATTATATTTTTATTTTGTTTTATTTTATTATAATTATATTTTATTTCTTTGAAGAATCCTATATGATCCTTATTATGTCATAAATAAAATTAACCATAAAGATCTTGAAATTCCATTTGCTGCAGATATAGCCCTAAACATATAAACCTCCTTTAATTACAAACTTCATACCCATACATAACCTCTAGTTCATAATTAAAATCCTAATATATTCCCAAGAACCCTCCTACCATTTAATAATCATTGTAGTGTTATCAAAGAGAGCATTCTTCACATTATAATGTCGAGCAATTAATTAATTAATTAATAAAAACATAATAAATTGCATTTCGAATAATTATTTGCAAATTTTTCAACCAGTTAACGGATTGCTGATAAAGAAAATGTCCAGAATAAAACTCTGTGTAGATTTCAGAGAATCGAGTTAACACCATCCTATACATATTATTCAGAAATGATTTTTACTTAATAATTGAAAGAAAAGTAATATTTGGTAAAGGTAGGATTTCAATTGAATGCGGATATTAGGAAACGCAAGAGCGGAACGGTTGCCCCCCTCAATAAAATTCCATTTTCTAAATCCCGTAACTCCCCTCCCGAACCCAGTCGTCCCCGAAAATACTGCAAAAAAGAAACTGCCCTCGGGAAATATTCGGAAAAGCTGGGCTATCGCCAGAGAACCACCGCATTACAAACGTAAGGCTACATTTTTCCTCGATAAAATACTGAGCGGATCGTGCAGTAGAATATAAATACCGAAAAAAAAATATATATATATTTATATATATGTATATATATATATATATATATATATATATATATATATATGTGTGTGTGTGTGTGTTTGTGTGTGTGTGTGTGTATATGTATCAGTAGTTTTCAAATACAGTGGAGCGTCGATTATCCGAACGTCAGTTATCCGAACGTTCGATTATCGGAACGTATGTTTTTTTTTTTTATGTGTGTAATTTTAATTAATTTGATCATGACATTTTATATGCCACAGCATTAATTTTGATAAAGCTTTTATTAGATACACTTTGATTATTTTTTTGCATACACGTAAATATATATTTTTGTTCATTTCATTATGTACTTGTGACTAAGTTAAACAATTTATATGTGCTTTATGACACTGGCTTTTTCACTATTCACATACATACTGTATTTATATAAATAAACAAACATGCTTTTTTTACAAAGTTGTTGTTTTAGATCTTACTTTTCCTTATTATATATAAAAACATAAATAAAAAATAAATTAATTCATATATATATATATATATATATATATATATAGTGTGTGTGTGTGTGTGTGTGTGTGTGTGTGTGCGTGTGCATGTGTGAATTTCGATTATCCGAACTTTTGATTATCCGAACCACCACTGACAACATTAGTTCGGATAATCGACGCTCTACTGTATATCGACATCGTAGTTCGATGTATGTATAAAAAATATATTGATATTTCTATATTTCTGATCTTCATGTTTTTAATCTTTTAAAGGAGGGGAGTTTACATTGAATCGAATGATTAGGTAATATTAATTAATAAGTCTCAGATTTGTAATAGCTTTAAAGGAACAATTAAAATTTTTATATATTTCTTATTAAAAAAAATCAGAATTAATTTAACATTTTTCGATAATTAATGATGTCTGAAATCTATCAAAATTATTATTAACATTTTCATTAAACCTCTTCCCCCCTCCAAAAAAAAAATATTACTAAGGTAAAACAAAAATGAATTAAATCAATATTTATCAGATATTGTGTTTAAAAATACTCTAATTTTGATGTGCTTTCTAGTCCACTTTCAAAACGTTTGTTTGGGTTCTTTGATTGTCAAAACCGCAGACTTTGCCGAAATTTTTTATCTTTTTTTGGAGGGGAGGGAAGGGAATATAGGTTTTAGATACTCAAATTTTAATATCGATTTTACGATATATTGAATTAAATCGATCGGATAAAAATATCGATATGTTTCTATAAAAATATCGATATGTCGAGTTAATAGTTAATATAGTTAAACTGAATATTATTATTTGCCACAGAAAAACAGTGTTATTATCCAATGAGAAAATCGGATCCATCAATTATGAAGCCAGATAATTATTATTAAAGTATTATTTAAAAAAGGTTGTGAGCTGTGAGTTTTTAAACTTTTCCTGAAAGTAATTCATAAAATGATATCGTAACACAAAACTATGATATTTAAATCTCAGTTTTAAAAATTAATAAAGTCTAGATTCGGTTTTTACTTATGTTGGACAGATTTGGTTTTAAAAAAAAAGGTATGATGTTAAGAATCAAGAAGTCCTGTGTAAGACCTGTTCAGGGCGAGATAAGCTCAAGATAAAGAAAATGATGGCCTACATCATTATCAAGTGTAATTTTAATAGGTGAGTAAATTAAATTGTTTAATATAAATGTAAAAAACCGTCCTTCTTATAACTTTGTAAACTATTTGATCAATTGTTATTGCAAATCCGAGATAAAAGGAATATTAATAATAAATACTATTTCAGTTAGAACTATTATAATGATATGATCAACTTTGAAGTCCAACGGTTTTCCATTTTCCATCGTTATATATAAGAGTTTGTCGATAAAATGACTGTACTCCAACCTAAAAAAAAACAATTCCATAGTCATTTTTGAGTTGTGCCCCAGTCTTTAAGAATGATCTTTATATAAAAAATAATAAATGCAATTCCCATATTCGTTCCATCTTCCATCTTCGTTCCCACGAATGTGAAAAATTCGATTTTTTTATTTTTTTTATTTTATATTTCGACAGTATTCCGGTTGATACAGCCTGTATTAAAGTTACCAATATGTTGTGGCAATAGAAAGAGCTGAAAATGCAGATGCTTTTTTACGAAAAATATCTAAAAGTCTGTAGCATCCATTTAAAAGTAATAAATCATAAAGGTAAAGCAATAATTAAACATGAAACTATATGAGATAAAATAAATACAACTGCAAAATACAATTACAAAAATAAATAAATGAGATAAAATAAATTCAACAATTTTTAAATAATCGAAATTGGCCCTTATGCACAGAAGAATGTAACAGTTTGTTTTGCTTTCCTAAAAAGAAGTAATGTTCATATTCCTGTTTAAAAAGTTTAAAATGAGAACGATGATATAACAGTTCGAAGATTCTGTGAATCTTTGTCTCTAATTTATTATTTCCCCCCACTTCAGCTACATTTGTACCTACACCAAGTTCCTATAGATAATGATTTCTACTTTTATTTTATTTAATGTAAACTAAATGATATTTTCATGGAAACTAAATGGAAACATTTAAAATTTCACTAGCCCTATTTGAGAAGAAATTATTTTCTACTCAAAGTAGGGTGGTAAGTGAAAGTAAGTGTGATGCGCGCACCGCACCAGATTTTTTTAAAAGATGGTGTGAATGATTGCATTGATCACAATTGATTATTGCCTTTAAATGTAGCACTGTTAGTATCTGACAATAAAACAGTTTATTTCTCTCCTCAACTCCTCTCCATTTATTTCACCAACCGGTTGATCTGAACGCTACGTCACGTAAGATATGAATCCTTTTGACAAAGCCCTTTTTTTTTATATTTTTCTGGTATTATTATAGTTTATTTACTTTTTGATTATATTTTATTAGATATCATTTTCGATTGTAGCAAATGACTAAGTTTTAACTAAATATGCACTTAAAACAATTCATATACATAATGGACTGAATTAAAGAAACCGTAGATAAACAATGACATGCAAATGCCAGTCCACCCTAAGCAATATTGTCTATTCATTCGATAATACAAATATGTATACTGATCATATTATTTGTTCTATTTTTTATATGTGTACATATAAAAACGAGAAATGTGTGTTTAATTTTAAAAGTTTTATTAGCTAACAGCTTAGCTATAGTTATAATCAAAATATACGTACAATGGTACTATTTCAATTGTAATTTCTTTTTTTTCTTTTAATACTTCTAAAATTGTATTTAATATCTGTACATAAGTTATTAACATTAATAATCTTTATTGTATTCAGTTGACATCCGCATGATGGTATAGATGGATCAATCTAATTAGGGATTGATAAATTATTTGCCACTTCTATAATTTTGTTTTTATTGAAAACTAGTTTCGAATATTATACATTCATCTTCAGTTCTAAAAACACACAAAAATTCAAAAATAAGCAATTCAAAATACAGTTTGGTATTATTATACATATTATAAAACATTTATGAATTATGAATTTAATTAAGACAAAAAATGAAATACACGTTGGTACTCACCAAGGTTAAAGTAGATTATATCAAACAGAAAAATTTGTATTGGTTTGTTTTCAGACTGAACTAGCAATGGAAGATAGGTGGGGTGTTAATTGGTAAACGGTTTCAGGATCGGGATTTTTCCAGTAATTCTGGTGAGTAATGAAAACATGAAAAAATAAATGAAAAAACATAAATTCATCAAAGACTGCGGAGTTAAATTAATACATCAATGGAAAAACCCCGATCCTTAAACCGTTTACCTATAATCACCCCACCTTTCTTCCATTGCTACTTCAGTGCGAGAACAAACCAATACAAACTTTTCTTCATTCATAGTTGTTTTATAATACTAATTTATATTTCATTAAATTTAATATGTATAATAACACCAAACAGTATTTTGAATTGCTTTTTTATGAATTTTAGTGTGTTTTTAGAACTGAGGATGAATGTATAACATTCGAAACTAGTTTTCAATATAAACAAAATTATAGAAGTGGCAAATAATTTATCAATCCCAAATTAGTTGATTGTATTGTTTGGCCACGCCAGGCTTTATTTCTATGGGGAACTCCCCACAGACAAATAAAATTTCTATTTTATTCTAGTTTTCTCGTTCGAAATTCTTACTTAATCCATAAAACATTCTCCCAGGTTGCCTTCGAAGATAAGTTATTCCTTCATTGTGTAAAATATGTATCATCCGCTTTGTTTATGTTTCGATACTTTTTTCAGCTAGACTGTGAGCCAACTATATAAGGTTCAATAGTTTCTAGGATAATTAAGTTCAAGAATATAGATTGTTGTTTATTGCATTTAGTTTTGTTACTTCAACTTTATTACTAGAGTTATAACAAAAACAATAAAAGGAAACAAAAGTAAACTGCTGAGTAAAGCTTCCAACAAGGAGGGGTGTGTGGAAGGAAAGAAAGCAATCTGTATCGAAGGCCGATGAAGGACTAATCCGGCGAAAGCAATTTCCTAGGGAAGAGTTAACAAGGCACTGCGGACAGAGGGCGCTAATTTCCCGCCCAGTTGTCCCGCCAAACTATGTCAAAGCCTCTACCACCTGGAACAGGTTTTCCATTATCTTTACAGAACGTCCACTATTTACTACTGTGTAAAACAACTGATTGCACAAAGCAAATTGCAGCAAAAGGGTAAGTAATATCTTACAATAACTACAGAAATAACTGTATCTTATAACCCTATTCGTCCTATGGGACTCTTCGCCCAATGCTTCTGTGCATATCAACATACTGAAAATATTTATTAATTAAAAATTAACGTTGACCCGACTTTTTGTAGAACGTCTGCGGTGACTCCAGTAAAACTAATGTATCTATTTCTTCCGATACTGTCTGATTTTAGTCGCACCAAGTACGTCTATGGGGGCCCTTAAGTATGAATCAAAATATCTGATGTGTCACCACATGAGTTTCTTGTATGCCTATTAACTATAAATAGGTGGTTCGAAAAAAAAGGCAGAAAATAAAAAAAAACAGTTTCAGGTAAAGTACCACTACCGGAAGGCCAATTTTAACTAAAATATAGTATACTATTAGCATTGACTTTTCCTTTAATACACTTTAACAGCTCTCAATGTCTCGTTTTGTAAATTTTTGTGATTTTTTTAAATTACATTCTTTACTACTTAAGTGAGTCACAGTCGCCATATTTTTCTTCTTAGTTCTATTATGTAGAGGTATAAACTGTATCAGTTTCATAATTTTTCACTCAGTCCCTTCTGTGATTTTCCGCTTTCAATGTTGCAGAATATGACTTTTGACCATATTTGAAAATTAATTTATAAAACAACTGATCTGACACCACATGGATTCCATGTACGCCATATAAACTATTAATAGGTGGTTCGAATCAAAAGGCGGGAAGTAAAAAAAAAAAACCGTTTCAGGGAAAGTACCACTTCCGACAAACTAATTTTAACCAAAATCTAGTATGTTATTGATATTGACATGAAAATCTGACATGAAATTTGAGACGTTTTACATTATATTTTAATATAATGATTGATGGAAGTTTATTATGAACCTCGTATCACTTCCGGCAAACCTATTTTAACCAAAATTAACCATATTATTTTTAATCATAAAAGTCTTATATATTAAGTTTTACATGTTTTGCATTATATTTTAATATGATTATTGATGAAAATTTATAATGGTGTTTAAGTAAAGTATCCCTTCCGGTTTGCTAATTTTTACCGAAGTCTAGTATTTTATTTATACTGATGTAAAATTCTTTTATACTAAATTTAAGGTGATTTTCATTAAATTTTAATATAATTTTTGCTGAAAGTCTATTACGACTTTCATTTATTACTGTTTATTATGATGGTAAAAATGGATATTTCCGTTGAAATCTGAAAACCAAAAATTTTCGCGATTACAATACTTACATTACTTCGTACAAGGAAGTAAAAATAAAATAAAATTAAAATTAATTAATTGCGTTTGAAATGATGATAAAGGAAGTATGAAACATATTGTATTACATTGTATTTTAAAAACCTCTTTTATCTTTATATTAAACAGTCAGTCTTCTCACAAATTTAATAACCATTTATTAAGGTTGGCTTAATTTGAAGCCTTTGTCCGTATTTTTTTTTTTTTTTTTCATAGCCCATTATGAATTTTCTTATATTAAACTGAATACAGATACATTTTATCTCTTCTTGAAAGAATTCCTTTTATTGTGATAGAGTCACATTTCATGGTACGAGTCTAACTTTAGGTTAGTATTGCCATGAGTTACATGTTCATAATAAAAATTAGGGGGCTTTCCAATTTTGTTGGTTCCGTTCATTGTACTCTTGTCCGTAGGATATCTTTATTTATTTAATTTGTATAAATGTGTTATTTCTGACAAAAATGATTGTTCTTAATATAACTCGCTTTTCAATTTATAATAATTATTTTTACATACAAAGTACAAAAAGTAATAAGTATAAAAAACAATTATAAAAACATAAACCCTCGTAGGCTCAAAGACTTAGCGTTCATCCTTGGAGGGCAGTAAATCGCATAGAGGAGTAATCCCTCGGGCAAATTGTTATGGAAATGGTCATTATAAGTTGGGGCCATTATATTAGGCATATTGTGGTCAGGTATAAAATATGCATGAGCCCGGTTCATCCTATAAATCCACTTTGAAATGTAATGCAAAATTCAAAGCGGGCGCGACTCGAACCCGAGCAGGTTAATTGGGTAATTCTCAACCTGTGTATCAACCCTCTGATCTGTGTCAGCGCCCCCTCCCCTCTTTGGCCTCCCTCACTGTCCCCAATAATAACAACGTTTGGTCAGTCTGCTAGGCCTATGGCTACCATATTGTGCTCTACATAGATTTGCTATTTTATTTCCTAACTTCTTTTATTCGTTTAAAATTGTACGAATTTAATAATGAACAATAATTAAATCATACTGTTTCAAGAAAAGAAGTAAATGAAATTATCCTTATACAGAAGTGATTAATTACCAACAGAGTTACAAAAAGTTTCAGCCGTTACATAGATATCCCCACTTTGATTACCGTTATGTAGTGTATGGAGTGCTACCTGGTGAGCACGAGATGAAATTAAAAATAATTATGAATTGCTTCATAAGATTCATTCTCGGTCTTCCCAGGCGCTCTCACATCTCCGATATTCTGAGCACGGGTGCCTTTATCGTAATTTCCGACGACTATACCTTCTTGATGTCTTAAGTGCCCACTTAAAAATTTATTAAGGCCTTCATAAATGCTAACCTATAAAAGCCGGACTAATTTATACATTCATTTTTCTAATTATAGCTTTATTTGCTATTCCAAAACTAAGTTGATGATAATACCAAACTGTTTTTTGAATTACTTATTTTTGAATTTTTTTGTGTTTTTGAGAATGTTGAAACTACTTTTCAATAAAAACAAAATTATAAAAGTAGCAAATAATTTAACAATTCCTAAATATTTCAAAATTGATTTAACAAATAATTCAATTTTCCTCAATCTTAGATTGCTTTATTTGTTAAAACTAGATAGTTCATTATGTTGATTTAAGTTGAAGGATTATTTTTTTTAAAACTAAACTTAGTTTGAGTGTCTGCGTCACAATTGTGTGCCAGCGGGTGAATCGATTTTGTTGGTTATGTTTTTTGTTATCTAGGGTTTGTTATTGGTAGAACAATGCCTGTGTACCCAATCGGGCCCATCAGCGGCTTCATAACATCAAAAAAACGTATTTTCTACAGACAAAAACGGTTCAAAGGATTTAGATGAAACTTGCTTTAAGTCTTCTGCTTAAAGCTATTTAACTATTCATATATAAAGTATATATTCCCCGAGAAAAAATAGTTACGACGAAAAGAATATTTTATTTGAGTGTAACTCGAAATGCATTTTATGGTAAAATTTGTATTCAATTATTTGAGATATAATTGAATTTTCTTTAAAAAAAATATATATACAAATCATCAAAATCGGGCCATTATCAACAAAGATTCGAAGTATTAGACATTATAGCCATGCTTTTACTTTTCTACCTCTGCTAGATAAGGAAAATATTGTAATCGAGTCAAATTTTAGATGTGCATTTTTCTACGTATCTTTGCGTTTCAGAGCCTCATCAAAAAACTTCCCAACTAAACTAAAAAAAAAAAGAAAATCATTTTAATCTGGCCTTATTAGCAAAGATATAGCGTATTGAACTTTATACACGTTTTATACAGTATTCATGTTCCTAAGGAAGCTGGTTCTAATTTTTTTATTGCTCAATAACTGTACATCTCCTGGGTCAATCTAGATGCTCATTTGAAAAATAATTTAACTGTCTACTTTTAATAAATACATTTATTATTATACATTTTAATAAATGTCTATATTTAATAAAAAAATAAAAATAAATAAATATAAAAGAGCAAAAACTCAAAAAGATACTTAATTAGGTTAAATATAATTTTATTGTTAGAAAACAATCGGAAAGATTCCAAACACAAAGCCTTAAGTGTCTAAAGTACCGGTAAATAACGAACCATTCAACGTTTTGCCAATTCAAATATCTTCAGGACATACATCACAAAACCACATCTATGAAGACCAAATACAGCGCATCACTCCAAGACACAATCACATACTGAAGGCAAATGAAGGTAACATAACAACTGCTGAGAAGGTTATATTTCAATATATTAATATAACCTTACATATATTGATATAATAAAATATAATGTAACCTATAAGGAATATAACCTTCTCAGCTGTTGTTACATTACCTTCCTTTGCCTGCAGTAGGTGAATGGATATGTTGGAGAGATGTACTGTTTACTGGTTGAGGCGTCTCTCAGGATGGTTGATGTGAGATGTGCTGTATTTCATCTTCATAGATGTGATTTTTTGGTTTACGTCCTGACGATACATGAATTGCCGAAACGTTGATTGGTTGGTTATTTTAACGGTATTTCAGAAACTTGAGGCTTTGTGTTTGGATCTTTCCAGTTGTTTTCTAATAAAAATAATCGTATGTAATAATAATCAGACTAAAATTATCGTAGATACAGCAATAAATTTTCACATTCACCTAAACCGTTAAGGACAATACAGTGGGTGAACACACCAGGTATTCTTTATTGTACAGATCTTAAGCAAACAATTTAACTCCTATATTTATAATTATTTAATAAATTATAAATAAATTCTTTTACATATTGTGAATATTTAAAATAGTAATAATTGAGAGTGCTCTGTGAGAAAGGCCTAAACAAACAAGAGCGGCTGTTAATTACAGCTGTTGACAAACGCTGACGGGACGCCTAAAGTGTGTTGTCGGGTGTTTGTGTTGGTCGCTGGAGAATTGGCTGGAAAGCCTTCCAGCACAATCATAACTCCCTCTTGCTCTGATGATAACTTGTCAATGGCTCTTCCAACACTTTATTTCCTCCATTATTAAAATGTAGATATATTTTATATATATTTAAAATATTTATAAAAATCATCTAAATCGAAGCAAAGATTCGAGGTCTGTGGAGAATTTAAGACGAATTTTTTTCAAGAGGCTCTGAAACGAATAGATCCGTTAAAAACTGCACTTTATTGCAATATTTTTCTTACCTCTTAGTGGTAGGAAAGTAAAAGTATGGCTATAATTTCTAATACTTCGAATCTTTGCTGATAATGGTCCGATTTCGATTAAAACAATTTATTTTGTAGAGAATTGAATTATATTTTAAATAATTGAATACAAAATTTCGTCATAACTATTTTTGCTCCTATTTCTCGGGGATGTACTTTATATATTAAAAGATAGAATGCTTTAGGAAGAAGACTTAAGGCAAGTTTCATAAAAATCCTTTGAGCCTTTTTTGCGCTACGGTCTGTAGAAAACACGTTTTTCGGATATTCCGCTGCCGCTATTGGATCAGATTTGGTACACAGGCATTCAGAGACAAACCCCTACATAACAAAAAACATAACCAAATAAATCGGTCCACCGGCCCAAATGATATCGTGGCACAGACACTCAGGCCAACCGAAAATACTTTTTTTTTTTTGGACTCATTCTCGTCGCATAGATTATTTGAAAACTGTACATCGAAATTTTAACCCGATTACAATACTTTCCTTAACCAGTAGCGCTAGGAAACTCAAAAGACCAAATGAATGCTATAGCAGGTATATTTAGGTCTATATAAAAATAATTTTTTTTTATTTATTTTCCTGACCCTGTAAGTGGGTAACTGATGATATGAAATAATAATCTACATAATGAATTGTAGACAATTAATAAATTGATAATTTTAATTTTATTTTAAATGATCCTTCAACTTAAATCAAAATAATGAATTAGTCATGAAAAAAAATGAAGCAATCTACAATTGAGAAAAATTGAATAATTTGCTGATAAAACAGTTTAAAAATAGTGCATAAAGTTATAATTAAAAATATAAATGTATATACCAACCCGGATTTTATAGTTTAGCAGTTATCTAAAGCTCAATTAGTTTTAAAGTTTATCGATAACTCAAATCGATATCAGTAAAAGGGAAGATAGACATTATTCCACCTAAAGGGATATTAAAAATCATTTTACTACGAATCGATTTGACACAATGCAACTGCTAATCAAAACCTATAAAAATATCATCATTTATAGGACAAAGGATGAAAACACTGCCATTAAAGTTTACAACCAATCTCCTTTATAAAGAGCAAACATGCTCCTGAAGTAACTTACATTGGAAAGATCAGCCTGATCATGAAATAGAAATAGTTTTCACTGAACTGCGGTTAAATTTTCAGTATTGCAAATTCCGCAAAAAAAAAAAAAAAAAAAAAAAAAATCCCACATACTATAATTTTAAATAGTTATTGTTTTAAACGCTTCCTCAACGACAAAAGAAATCGGTCAGAAGCTGTGTCTTATCATACAGCCGTGGGATTTGATAGGCGTAGAAATACTTAAAAGAAGAATATGTAATTTCAAAATAGCAATCTCGTGATTAAAGATCCATTCATAGATTGCAAATTATTTTGCAATGAGCAGTGACGTCATCAACTCGACACACAAAATTGGTCAATTTTACTCGCTTACTCTTGTAAATTTGTAAATATAAACTTTATTTTATATTATATTTATTTATTATAATATATAATATTATATTTATTATATATATATAACTTGTTGCACATATAGATTATAAGATTATTAACAGACAAAATATAAACAGTTTAATTTTATTTTGAAACTATATTTCTTCCCCCTCCCCCCAGTTTTCTTACTATCGTTAACCTACTTTCTCGCTATTTCATTTCTCTAGTTTTGTTTTGTTTCACCAACAACTAATTTAAAAAGTTACAGTTTCATCTAGTCGGGAATGTTCTGAACAAGGCGATTCAACTGAAAACGACCGACAATATCGTTTGACTGCAACTTCTAAACTCCAAGTAAATGCTGTGCGATCTCAAGATACAAGCATTACTGAACTTCCATGGTCGACTGATTATTTTTATATCATATACATCGTGTATATAATAATAAGATACCTTTATGTGTGCATGTAACAATGAAATTGCAATTATTTAAGGTATTAAACTCTTTGGTGTTTGGGAAAACGGGAATTAGCCTTTTTTTTTTTTTACTACAATAGGTTTAAGTTATATTTTGTTCTTTTTAATGAACTTTACTTTTGAGAAAAAAGATAAAAAAAATCAGTGAAACAGTATTCACATTCCAGGTGAACACTTTTTCAGTGACTAATAGCCTTTTCCTCAAAGGTAAAGTACATCAAAGGTAAAATTCATCAAAGGTAAAGTTCATCAAAGGTAAAGTACATCAAAGGTAAAGTTCATCAAAGCTAAAGTACATCAAAGGTAAAGTACATCAAAGGTAAAATACATCAAAGGTAAAGTACATCAAAGGTAAAGTTCATCAAAGGTAAAGTACATCAAAGTTAAAGTTCATCAAAGGTAAAGTTCATCAAAAAGAACAAAATATAACTTAAACCTATTGTTGCAAAAAATAATGACTTATACATCTTTACCCAAATACCACAGAATTAACTGAAAACTTATCTTGAGCACAAAATCAGCTGGTAGTTTAGGTCTATTTGAAGTTTTAAGAATGGAAACAAAATAGCAAAAAAAAAACAGAAAAGAGAGAATTTTTACTACTTATGTACATATTATTTCCACCAAATTTTATTAAGCACCATCACCATTATTTTCCATCCCTTCCTCTCAAGTGCTCTCCTAGGACAAATCGCTTCTCCGCAACATGACTAAATCAGCTGGCTTTTGCTGTTGGTCTCGTCATTAGGGCTTTAAATGATGAAGCCCAAGATTAAAAAAAATATGTAGAGAAATTCGCTGAGAAATGCTCTATCATAATGATAAATAATTAACGATATATTGATTTGGATAATAAGAAAATAAATGGAGCGCCTTAGATACTGAAATAAATAGAAGGTGCATCTTGGAATGGAGGGCTAAACTTATGAGTCAAAAACAAAATTTATGATATTGGTAATAGTTCCCTTGAATTGAAGAGAAGGCTAAGGAACATGACTATTCTACCAGAGTTTGGCAGTAATTAATTATATTAGTATTTAATTACATATTCAATCACAGTTACTGTAATTATTTATTAATGTGTTAAGTATTTGCTATTACTCCTTTCGATTGCTGTAATTGTAGATGAGGCTCTCAATTACAATTACTTTTTGAGAGTAAGTAATTTCAGATACAATTACAATTACTTCTTGACGCAAGGTCGTTGGGGCGACATCTTCTTCGCTTCCATTCCATGATCATCATGGTCCATCGGTCCTCTTTTGTTCTTATTAAATGGCCTGTCCATTTCCATTTTCTATTGTGGATACACTCAATAATATTAGGGAGGTTGGTCCTTCCTCTTATTGATTTGTTGGTCCTTCTGTCTCTCCTCGTAATTCCCAACATATCTTTCTTTCCATGGATTTGAAAGAAGCCAAATTGTTTATGGTTATGTGGTTTAGGAGCAACATTGCGAGCCATGTCTCACAGCCATAAGCTAAGACTGGTAGTAATACACTGTTGGGCAAAACGTAATTACAATTACTGTAATTTGGAATAGCAGAAATAAAATTAAAATTACAAATAGTAGTAATTGTAATTTTATTGCTGCAATTCCTAGTAATTGTAATTGGTAACTGCAATTATATAACGCCGAAATGGTACTAAAAAAGTTATTTCCACAAATGTGCTAAGAGATGTGTTTAAAAATGGCGTGTTTCAATGAATCGTATGAAAATTTACAAAGAGTAACATTCAAAATATTTGATACTGTATAAATATTGATATGACTTGAATTTTAGATAATTTTAATTGTAATAAATTAGCCTCAAGAAGTTATTTTAAAGCTTCAATTACTTACCATCCAAATAAATATCTCCTAAATTATTTATCATCATGATATAGCATTTCTCAGCATTAATTTATAAGCTAATTTCTCTACTTTTTTTTTTTTAAATCTTGGAGCCGTAATAACAAGATCAACAGCAAATACGAGATAGTTTAGCCATGTTCCTTAATATGTATCCCCTTCCCAGGTTGCGTATATACTATTATATATTATATTTATATATTCGACATAATAATATATGTATAGGCTCTAGAGGTGAGGATATGGGCGAGGAGAAATGAGATTTTCTTCTATCCTCTTACCTCATCTCACGGCTTGCCAACTCCCATCATCATCTTTTGAGGATATGTCCCTTCTAGATTCAGGGGAGTAACGGCAGGATCGGGTGTATTGGCAAAGTCATATCAATAGCAAGAGCATTCTTACTATAAATATATAGTAATATATTTTTTAATAAATTTTACTGAATAATCAAGCGTTAAAGCATCTGATGAACATTATTTTAAGAGACATTTCTTATAACTTATACCTTAGAATGTGGTAAAATAAGTTACGACGATTTATCATTTACCTTCAGGCCCACCGTCAGAGGGGAGAGGGAGGTAAAATCCCGGGATCCGGGCTTCGAGGGGCCCGAAAAGAGTTGATTAAAAAAAATCTTAATAGTCAAAAAGTTTAGAATAAGTTTTGTTGAGCGTAGATATAATTAAAGAAGAAGTTGGTAGGGGGAAAGTGGGAGAAGAGGGAGGAGGGGGAGAGGGGGGCGGTCAAAGAAAAACACACTACGAGTTCATAATGTAACTTATTTATTGTTGTGTCAACGTTTCAGCCTAAGTTTTAGGCCATCGTCAGGGCTAAAGGAAAGAACAAAAAAACAACATTGAAAACAACAGAGGCTTATAAATACAGAGAAATATAAGATGGTAATAAAGTGAAATGAAAATTTTGATAAAAATATATGTAATATAAAGAAAAAAATATGTTAATATGCATTTATTGTAAAATTAATGGAAAGTGAAAAGAGTAAAGAAAGATTTTGAATTGTATGAAATAATATAGCATATTGATAAGATATAATAATCATAAAATAGATTGATAAGATAAGATATATATTGATTTCCTTTAAAATAATTGAATTTATTTTGTCTCTTATAGTTTAGGTCAAATCTGATACCAAGAATAACTAGTTTAATTTTTTATTTTCCTTAATTAACTAATTTTTTACTTTATATATATATATATATATATATATATATATATATATATATATATATATATATGTGTGTGTGTGTGTGTGTGTGTGTGTGTGTGTGTGTGTGTGTAAGTATGTATACACACATTACTAAACATACTATGGAAATGTTCTTTGAACTTATTAAATAAAGATTTTTGATGTGCTGGTAAAAGCGCAAAGTTATTATTTATGTGTTTACTAAACAGGACCTGGTGCAATATAATACAGCGCCTCCTACCCCTCGCTCAATATTTCACGAGTTTTAGTTTTGTCAATAATATAAATATAGAGATACTTAAATATTACGAAAACGAAACTTTCTACTACATTATAATTGTTGTATATATAATGCAATACAATTTTTTTTCTTGCAAAATTAATTAATAGTGATAATGTAATTTAATAATAACTACTTAAGTAATGTGAAAGTGCGGACAATGCGAAGAATTCATATTTGTTCAAATTCACAAAAAGGGACCGAAAACGGATTTTAATAATTACCGACGAATATCGCTCCTTCCAACAAGTTATATCGTGGGATCGAGTTCTTCAACTAGGTTTTCCAAATCATGGGTAACTGCACAGAATGTTTCCATGGGGTTTGGTCCACAATATACTACAATCGTAGACGATCCACATGTATTACTTAAAATTTTCAAAAACAGATAAGTTGATCATCAATAAAAAAATCTGTTCTATAACTAGGTATATTCATATACCTAGTTGTTCAACAAATCAGTATAGAATGTTCTAATAACATAAAATTTACAAATGGTTGTATAATGACAGTTATTCAAATCCTCACATTCTCCAAAAAACATTAATTTGTATATTTCTCGAAATAACTGAATTGTAGTTATCTAATTATAGAATTCACCTCATGGAAACCATCAATCAATGAAAAAAAAATTATCTAACCGAAATAGGGACTGAGAGCATATGGGCTAATCAGTCAAGTAACAACATAAAAAGATTTAAATCACAACTATTAAAACGCCTGGATAACCACTTATCAAGTCTGGACATAGAAAGAGCTTTAAATTCCAGCTACAATGAGAATTATAGGCATACAACAGTCTTCAATCAACTGGAACAATATCTAAATTATAAACAATAATATTAATAAATGCAGACTAATTGCTCAGGTGCGGTTATCGGGTATCCACAAACAGAGATTAATCCTTAACTTAATCATGTCTTAATCCACAAACAGAGATTAATCCTTAACTTAATCAAGTCTTCACAGATTTGAATCTCAGATTTCACGCCTATTCAGTGCAATTCAGATGAAAATGACAACTAAATGCATTTTTTTTTTATATCATGCTCAATATTGAAAACAATTAGAGGCACTTATTTAAAATATTATATAAACGATAAAATAGACCAAACTGAACAAATAAAACAATTAATAACAATAGATCATCATGACACATTGAACAATAATCATTATTTTGCAATGGAAGCATTCAACTTCCGAAGTCACATTTTAGACTAAATATAGATTAATAAATATAAATAGTGTGTGTTGATATAATTTATATACATTTGAACTTTTAAAGTTACTAAGAAAAAGTTGAATATATGGAAATTTCGATACATAAAAAGATTATAATTTTGCATCCTTTTCAGGCTAAAAACAATTACTGCTATTCTTTAAGATTAATGAAATATCAAAGGCAATTTTTTGGGGATATTGATGTAACAAAGACAATTTTTTAGGGTCAAAGAAAAACAAAACTGAACGATCAATAAAACTTTGAAAAATTGTACAAATTACATCTGTGATTTCAGATTTTTTACATGTATACATTTATAATTTAATAAGGACATGTATTAAAAATATATAAATATATATAAAAATTTACTTATTTTTGTTTTCGCGCAAAATAGCTTCTAATGTCTTTTTGTGTCTAATTCCTAGCCGAAGTCATGTTCACAACAAGAAAGGCAAAGTTAAACTGAATATTAAATTAAAGTTTCACTCAACGTTAGGAAAGAGATTCAGTGAATTTGGGTACTCCTGTGCTTCTTCTGAAACAATATCTTCCCCGAATTTCCATTGCTTTGCAAACCAGTGGAACATTTTTTTTTTATTATTTAATTATTACCCATTCTTATGTACGTAAAGTAAGGGCTCTTTTTGATGACAGCCATATTTTATATATTTTTTTTTAATTTGAATTTTTTGTTTGATATATAGAAATTGTATTGGATATACAGAAGATTTTTTTCCAATAAAAATTCAAGGTTCCTAAAAAAAGTTCGATATATGGAAGCTGGATCTGTATTTACTGAGGTTCGACTGTATATGTATATAGTTAATAAACCTAGACTTATTAGAGGATTAATAGCAAATCAAATGTTTGTTTATTTTTCATAATTATTATAATTTTCTTTTGTATAAAAAATATTTTTGTTTAATACTTTTATGTTCACAGTAAATGTATCTACTTTAGTACTGATGGCTTTATTATGAATAATTATTACATTAGTATATATTAATTTAAACTAACCAATTCTCCATTGGCTATATGTGTACAGCATAAAAGCTAATAAAAATAATTCTAAAAAAAAGCTTTAGGTGCGTCTAATCTCGTGACTTCGAAAAACTTTTGTGATACAACCGACCCTGAAAAATCTATATGACATATCAAATACAAGATTTAATTTTTTTCATAAATACAAGCATTCTATGCGTAAATATTAATGTAATACTAAAAGTTAAATAGTAATAGTAAAACTAAAATTAATTTGGAAAACAAAATGGAAAATAAATTATAACTGACTCACCGGGATTAACGGCATCGCCACTGAGTACCAGGAGGGCACCAAGAACCGTGAAACCTGCCCAGATCTGAAATAAAAAATTGTCTTCCTATAATAATAATATTAATAATAAGTAAATAAATTACTATGCTAATACTACATATTTCAAATTTAAAATAGTTGTTCAAATATTCAAGTCACAGAAATTTCGCATTAATTAAGAACCATTTATAGGGTTGGTCCAATTGGAAGTATGGATTTCAGGACAGAGCTTAAAAGAAGAGAACAAAACTCCGTCCATATCACATAAATGGAATGAATTTAATTATTTATTTATTACTACAGAACCAAAAATAATTACTAATTGTTTATAATTGTTTTTGTTTTTTTAATGATAAGAAAAACAATTTTTCAAATAATTTAATTAACTGATTTTTTTAGAATAAACTTAATTTCAAATTTCCATAGGCTGAATATTCTTAATATTTAAACAGAAAAAATTATAATTAACAATGTCCTATTAATAAACTGGAAATTTGCATGGAAACTTCCGGGTTAGAGGTAAAACGCATTCATTTTGAAATTAACATGGAAAATTAACCTAATTATAAAAATTATTAAAGTCTGAAAAAACTAATTTAAACATTTTATAAAAATGCACACAGGGTTTTCCTTCTCCTGATGCATCAATACGCAACAATAAAAAATTCGATAATTAAAACAGCTGATGTTGAAGTTAAAGATAGGTATAATTTGTAGTGTGTAAGTTTTAAGTACCTCATTCGCAGTTGAAATAAAAATTTGTAGGCTAAGCTGGTCCTTTATTCAACTGTTTTACCGCTCTACTAGTAATTTCCTATATTTTTCTATTGTGCCTTCACAATTATTCTTTTCCATAAACCATGTAAACCAACCAATAATACTTCTTCGTATAGACTGCATTCTAAAAATCCTTCTCAAACGTATGCTAACTTTACTTAAATCCCATAAAATCCTTTCACACCAGGTCTTCATGTTGTTGACCATATATCCTTTGCACTTTAAAGCGAGAAATATTGAACTGACGTCTTTCTGGACATAGCACAAGCATTCGATCGGATTTGCCACGATGGCTTGCTTTTCAAGATCAAAATCAATTTACTCCAATCCTACTCCTTCAACCCTAGCTTCGAGGCCGGTGTTCCACGAGAAAACGTCTAAGGTCATGTCCTCTACATTTTATTAACCACTGATATTCCTCTTCCACCCAACACTTCCTGGCAACATTTGCTGATGATGCCGCCATCCTATGATCCCATTCAGATCCTGAAATGGTATTGTCTAACTTACAAAGGCACCTCTTCCTAATTTTACAGTGCTGCAACAATTGGCGCATCAAAGTCAATGAATCAAAATGCAAGCATATCACTTTGCCCTTCGACGCAGATCCTGTCCGCCAGTTCATTTCGACTCTATACCACTTACCTTTTCAGACACAGCGCGAAATCATGATTCCCTTCTAGAAAAAATACTAACTCACATACTAGACTAAAACTAAAAAAAAAACAGATAAGTATAGTCAGTTATACAGACTTATGAACAGAACATCTCATCTTTCAATTGACAACAAACAATTGATTTACAAGACAATTTTGAAACCTTTTTGGACCAACCGATAGGAAGAGTGGGGGAAGGTAAATTTTCGAACACCAAACGTATCCCATCCTTTCAGTCTAAAATCTTTCGAACAATCGTCGATACACCATATTATGTCACAAAAACATCCTTGCACCATATCACATATGTTCTTGACCATCCAAATTTACAAACTTTCATCAGAACCTTACTCATAATTCTGATTATTTAGCACAATCCTTATCTAGGATCCAATCACCTCTGTAATCCTCCTCGAATCCTGAAACGGCAGTGATCTCGAGGGCTTTTGTGAAGATACTATTGGAGTTCCGGCATTGGCCAGCTTCTCTACTGAAGTCCGAGCGTATGTGGCTCTTGTACCCTCACTCAATCTCCACTGGCTTTCAATTCCATTGACGCGGCTGGTAGAGAAGCGTTGGCATCTCCTGGAGTTCTGCTTTACCATCCAGATGAGGAGGGCAAGGCTTGGTTCAAAGTCAACTTGGCTGTATGAAAATATCACGTATAAGATTGAATATGTTCAAGATGATGTATTTTATTTTTTCCTAGCTTAATTTTTTTTCTTTGCTGTAGATATACTTATTTCGCTATTATTTAATTTATCTGTCTATAATTCTCATTTATAATTTACATATATTATTTTAAAATTATTCTTTACTCTACTACATATTTAGTATAAATGGGTACTTACAGCATCAAAACCTATAGAATGCGGCAGCTTGTATTATTTTACAATAAAAATATTATTATTAAAATAAAATATTTCATTCATTTCGGTATCCACGTAATTTTTATGAGTCCATACGTGTTATTTAACGGTTGACACATAGAACTCGGGTTATACTAATTCTGACATACCATAGCACATGTGTTATTGTTTTTTAAGTAGGTATATAAATATATAGCGTATATTAATTGAAGTATATTAATTACCTACCAAGGTAATATCCTAATGAGTGTATTTTCTAAATTCTTCTTTGGAACTTCAAAATTATTCCCAATCGTGGAATCTTTCTCAAGAAAATTACTCTCTAACTCACATTGTCCTTTTTCACTTACGTCGACTACGGTTTATAAATTTATAATTTTTTGTGTAAGGTAATGTGGGATAAGTGCGCACTAGATTTTACAAACTTCGACTTTATATGAGTGTAAAATCTCTCTTTTTAAAGTTAGATTTTTCCTCTTTTTTTTATAAATGTTTCTTACACGGTTATGTTTAAATATTGCATTCAAGCACACGTTTCAATCACATCCATTTTGATGAGAATGATAATTAACCCTGGTAGTACGAAGTGGGAAGACATAAGCTAAAGCTTAGAACCTACCACCGCCAATCGGTATTTCGCTGAAGCAATGCTTTTATTATTATTATATCTTCTATTATAATTTCTTTATGTGGAGCGGAGTAGCTCAGTGGTAAAGTACTGTGTTACCATACTCCCGGTTCCGGGTTCGAGACCGGCTGTGGCAGATAATTATTTATTCTGTTATCAGCCGTGGATCGAGCCTGTGGGATCGGGAGACCCTCCTGGGGACCACCCAGCCTCTATGAAATGTATACTCTTAATTGGGAGAAAAAGCGTGTTCTCGTCCAAATCACCTCCTTGCATAACCGTTGGCCTAGAAACAGTGCGATCCTTAGCAAGCCAAGACCCTTTATGGGTTGTAGTGGTACAGGTATACAATTTCTATATAATTGCAATATTGTTAAAACATATACATTATTATTAATTTATTGTATATCTATATGTATGGTCAAATTATTTTAATCAGTTTTAAAATTAAGAGCTTGTTTAAATCATTAGGATAAAACTTAATAAAATCAGATAACATTGCTTTTGATACGTTAAATAGTGTAGAACTAATTTAGTTAAGACGATTTTAATAAGCTAAATTTGTTTACTTCGGAATCATCAGTTCAATGATAAATTATTTTTCATTAATAAGAGATGTACTATTAAATAGAAGAATTAAGAACCCGTACTGAGAAAACGGCCGTTTACAATTATTCATTCGATAAACTAGATAAAGACATAGGCTAACATATATCTATACGATTATAACTAGTTTTTTTTTTTTCCATATCCCCTTATTACGCTTCTGAACACTGTATTGGCTGGATATTCCCCTTTTTCTGCAGATATGCATTTTAAGGAGTTCTATTATGCATTTTCTGTTTTTATTAATGTTTCATAATTTCGAATTATTACTTAGGAGATGGGGATCACATTTCATTTTGGGTCGATTTTAGCAAACTAATACTAAAACTAAATTTCAATGTTCAAAATACTTGAGTACTCCAGAAGGTGTGAGCTCTATGAATATGGGGTTTGTTATTTGTAATGAAGATTCGTGAATTTTTTTGTTTCTCTCTGTTAGGAATTCCGCGATCCTTGGCAGTTTCAATTTCTCATGCAGCCTCGATGTTTTCGCCCTTTGCAGTGAATTCCCCTTTACTATTCTTTGTAATACTCGATTCAGAAATGATTGTAGAAGCTTTTCTGTCGAAATTCGTAGGTTTTAATTCGTATAGCTTTGATTTTTTTTTAATTCCTGTCAAACGTGATACTTTCAGATAGTTTGTTTATGCAATGGTTTATTTTAAACTGTGATGGGAGTTTCTTCTTTCCTTTCTGCGAAAGGAAAATATTATGCCCTTCGTTTATAACTACTCAAATTTACTTATACTATTTACTCGTAGAGAACTATTGCGCTATTGAGAACGAAGACGGAACAAAATCTCGCCCCAATAACCAGCAAACTCCCCAGAAGCACCTACAAAAATACAAAACCAGTTAACTGGATGAAAGGGATGTTTTTACACGATTGCCTTTTTGTTTTGTCGCGTCCGTCGCTTGCTCCCCGTTTCATTTCTCCCTCCCCTCCCCTCGCCACTCCTCCTTCCCCTCGCGGTTGTAGCACTCGCCTGCAGGACTCTTTCCGGATGAATTATCATACCGCGCTGCTCGAGGTTAAACGTTTCTCAAATTCAGTTCTGTGGATTAACATTTATATTTTATTTATTATAAGTGAATACGAATAAAACAAATTAAAAAAAAAATTACAAAAATAGATTCATATAATTAATACGAGGTAAAGGTACAAAATTAAAAAAAATTAATCTTTAAATCTACATAATTAAAACCAAAAAAAATGTTTAAAATTTCTAATCCTATAAACCTAAAATTAATTTTAAATTATGTTATGAAATTATATTTTGTCAAATAATTAAAAATTTCAATGAACATTTACGTATGTATATTAATTTTCATTATCAATTATAGACAGGTTTAGTGATAATGAAAATTAATATACGCCACCTTGGAAAATAATGCCTCAAAAAATATTCATCGTGTGATTTGCAAATGCATTAAAGAAACTATCCATATAATTGTAAAGAAACCAGTAATATTCAGTTTTTTTTTGGAGGGGTGGGGGTCTTTATTTGTTATATTCACACCTATCGATGAGACAGCCAGTGAATGCGCTGGCAAAGAGCATGTTATCGTGGCATGATAGGCATGAGAAAGAGTAGTACCCAGCGGCACCTCTTCCTGTCGTGATAATCGGATATAGTTAGTCTAGGAAATCCCTCATCCAGCTCCTCTTCAACATTCTGCGAGTGTTGTCAGACATGATGGTTGTATGAGTGTGTTAGTATATTCGTTTAATATGTAAAATTTGATGATGAAAACTTAAAGCGTCTATTTTTCAAAAGTACAGCTTTTGGATTTGTGCGAACCTTCCTCCAAGATAGCGATATGTAAGTGTTCCTTTGAAAGTTTTAAATATTCGAATGTAAATAATTTATTTAATCAATTCGGCAGTATATATAACTAAACAGCTTATCCCTTTTGATTTTAAATTAATCAATTTTAATGAAAATTAATTATTCCAATAAAATTTAATTATTCCTGAATTAAATTCAATTATCAAGAAACCAGATATTTAAATTAAATAGTAGGAGATACTGAGGTTATTTGGCATAAGGACTAATTGGTACACAGCTTTTATATCCGTAAATCGTAGGGCTAGATCGCTGCCATCTTGTTAGTAGAGAGTGTACGTAAAGGGGGCGTCACGAAGGAACAATCGCTGTTTTTCTGAATGGTTAGTAAATTTTTCCATCGTAAGTATTTCTCTTCTGGTGAACCTCTAAATCGAATTAAGGTGCTGCTGATGATGGTTTTCGAAAGAATGGCTAACTGTGGTTGTATGCATGTATCATTATTTTTTTGCTTCTGAAGTTCCGTGCTTGTGTGGTATCCGTATTGTTTTGGAAATCCCTGGGGGGCTAGTTAGCTTAGTTAGGTAGGGGGTCTGTATAACTACAGTACCTGGCCACAAACCTATGACAACTAGCCCCTCCATTACTGTTCATTAAAAAAGAAACAATTACTGTAATCACTGAATAATTACGACTTATAATTAAGTTTCTGAGAGAATAATGGTCACTTATTGTTTTTAGCTATGGGGATGCACAAGAGCAAATCGACAATTGAGAGGAACGCACACTATACATGTTATACATATTTTGATATATATTTTATAAAAAGTGTTTTTCCACGAAAATTGCTGTGTTCTACCTAAGCATACCAATCCACCCCACGTTATGCCAAGTAACCCCTAAGGATATGCCAACTAACGCTGCACACTCGAGGTTAGTTGGCATAGTCGCAATCGTATAGGAAAACTGTTTTGGGGATTACCTAAAAACGAATTTAATCAATGGGCCTTACATGATTTTGTAGCCAAAGAGTTAAGCTATGTCGCCGCATTCATCAGAATCACTCCAAGAATTGGCAAAAAAAAACAAATCGAAAAATCGAAAACTAAAATGTATGACAACTAACCCCAGTTTGCCCTATACATCACCAATCAATTATTTATTAATTATTAGGTATGTACAATAAATAATAATTATTGATACCTCTTCTAAATTCGGGAAATTTAAACAAATAAATAAAAATAAATTAATAAACCCTGATACAAAAGGTTCAAATAATAAATTTTACCTACAAAATAATTAATATAAATCTTTACAGTAAAATAAACTATAAAAATATAATATTTATTTATTAACTATTAGCAACGGTGATATTCCATACATTTGTATTCTTCTTTTCTTACATATATTTTATTTATCCAACTGTATCCACGTTTCGGGGTTGTTTCCCCATCGTCAGGATTATTTTCTTTTACTCTGCACGATTATGTATACAGGAATATATGTCCAAGAGTTACCAAAGGATAATTAGCTCGTTTGTTAGAACAGTTCTATGAGCTAATTATCCTTTGGTAACTCTTGGACATATAGAGTATTCCTGTATACATAATCATGCAGACTAAAAGAAAGTAACCCTGAAGATGGGGAAACAACCCCGAAACGTGGATACAGTTGGATAAATAAAATATATGTAAGAAAAGAATAATAAAAATGTATGGAATGTCACCATTAATAATTGTTAATAAATAATTATTAGACTTCCTAAGTGCTTTAATAGAAAAATAAAATATTTATTCTTTCAAAAATACTAAAAATAAAGTTATTTCTATTAAAAATAATATTAAAAATAATTGAATAAATCTTAATATTTAATCAAGCTAATTCGTATTGCATAAATGAATTTTTAATGCAAATAAAAGTTAATCCAAGATTTTAACTTGCATAATTCCAGCCATTCATCCGATAGGGCTATCGGGCTATAGGGCTATAGGGCTATAGGGCTATAGGGCTATAGGGCTATAGGGCTATAGGGCTATTTTGTTACGACTTATTTTAATAATGAGGTGACAGTGGATGTGTACTTACTTAAAATTAATTGATATTTACCAAACTAGGCAAAGGGAAAATAAAAAAAAAATATAATAAATGGTTAGCTAAGAGCCAGAGGGGGGCAGCCGCCTACCTAACAGGGTCCCATCAGAAAAAAACTGTGGACCGACCACGCGTCGATAGAGCTATTGCCAGAATAATTGACGAGTTGACAGGAGGCGACTTGCTCTCGTCACAGATATATAAAAACATTCAAAACCGAAGCCTCACAGTGACATTGTTATAGGCCTGTTTACTGTAATTATAATTTTCATAATAAAAATCTATTTTGTCAAATTATATAAAGTCGAATATTTGAAAGCTTCAAAGGAACACTTACATATCTTGGAGGAAGACCGGCACAACTCCAAAAGCTGTAGTTTTGAGAAAATGGAGGTTGAAGTTTTCATCATCAAATTTCAATTGATGATTATAGGTTTCCTTAAAATTCTATGAATAATTTCTTAAACCCATTTGCAATTATATGCTTGGAGGTTACTTGTATAAGGTATTTTTTTATTCCAAACATATATTTAGACCTATTTTTTTTTTATTTGTGACACTTCTTCTAAAGTAGCGATATCTATATTAATTTTCATAATCACTAAAACCTCTCTATTATTTATAATGAACTTTTAAATATTTGATTGAATATATTTTTTTATTGATGCATGATTTAAAAGAAGAATATTTACCGAGATTTAAAAAAAAATGAACTTATTAATTTCAATGTGAACCATGAAGATGAGGTAAAGATAGCTTGTAATGTTGAACATGATGTAAAAATATAAAATGTAAAACAGAATATGTTAATCAAAATACGTAATGAAAGACATACAAAATCTAAGATAAAACAACAACAAAGCTTTAGAAAATCTCTGAACAGAATAATAACGAAAAAATTATGGGTGGATTGTTATGAAACTGATTTCATGATAGGTCCCAATGAGATCCATTAATAAAAACTCAAACAAATGTGTTTAAGGCCTTATTAGGCCTAAGGGAAATGCAATGTTTTCACAGAAATTAGACAGGCTTTTTCCAGCGCTGGATACGGCACATTTGCTGATTACATGCATTATCTATGGAGTAAACCAAATTGAAATTGTTGAACAATATGATGTAACGTAATTTTATTTGACTGTGCTACTTTCAATATTTGCTGTATACATTGTGAAGAACACACTCACCCTTTCATATATACATATATATATATATATATATATATATATATATATATATATATATATATATATATTTATATGCATGTTCCTGATAGTTAAATCCGTTATATGTAGTTAAAGGAAAAACGTAATGCAATTTAATAACTGTACTTTTGTTTTTAGGAGTTAGCATACAGAAATATAACCTAAAGAAAAACATCGAATGTTGCCATACTTCTTTTTTAGACAGCCAATATGAAACATGGTAACAAGTTTTATCAAATTCGGACAAGTTTAAAATAAGTGATAACCTCTTTCCAACACATTATCTGGAAGGGAGCTAGAAAGCTGATTTAGCCCAACAGTATTTCTAGATCGTTGATTAGAAACATGAGTGCCAGATTCGATAACAATCAGATGACTCGGTATATGCGTATAACAAGTATCACATTTTTTTATTTATTTGCAGATTTTTGTAAAAAAAAGTTCGTGAAGAAAATTCGTGGTTTTTTTTTGTTTTTTTTATCCAATAAACATACTATCTACATAATAAAATCTTGAGGTGCATCCGACCGTGTTCGTCGATTATACCCGCTAAACCATCACAGCCGTTCAGTATTGCGGGTACTGTATAGCCTGCGCCGTGTTTGTTTCTAAGTTATATCGATAGAAAATTTATGAACATCTGATATTGAATATTGAGAATGAAGTAGCTACTATTGTAAGAGGGACCATAAATTAATTAGGTTAAATAAATAAATATTATGTTTTGTATTTTTTCCAAAGATAAACAACCGTCCTGATGACATAGGTTATTAATAAATCGGTTATGACTGTAAAAGTAATAAACTCTTTAGGATGGAAAATTCGTATACTTATTACTTTAAGGATAGCTATGTATGCTAATATATATTATACTAATAGTAAATATTAATCGGTTACACATACATTGGAAATGTAATCAAATGGTTAGAATTAGCGGGAGAGAGGAGTGTTAATTGCATGAAGAAACTTGGACGAGCTGTTTCGGATTGGTTGGTTGCAACTTAAAGGCTTATAGCGATTGCTTTGCTAAGGAGCTTCCATCTCTATCAGTCGAGCCAATAGGAGCTAAAGGGGGGGTGTGTCAGTGTGAGTGTGAGTGTTTGCACCGAATTAACTAATTTGTCGAGCTAACTGGCACTCATCATCATCATCAAAAAGCATCTGAGGGGGGGGGAGGGGGAGAGAGGAAGGGGAGTGAGGAGGGAGGTAAATATTGCAATGTTTGTATGATTAATTATCGCATCACTAACGAACTGAATTATTATATGATCAAGTGAACAATTTGTAGTGCCACCAACAACAAGATAAAAAGTAGACTAATAAACAAAACGGATTTCCCGTTCTAATTCAGAATTTCCCAAACTTTCGAAGTCTGTTCATCCCTTCTATAATTTTCATAACACTGAGTACACCTCGTCAAAATATTCCATACACTTATAATATATTAATTTTATCTTATAAACGAAAAATATAAATCATTCATAATCAAACATTCATAAAAGTTATATTATAAATGACTAAGGAAGAACTTGGTCGGTGGGTGTGGTCAAAGACTAACACTTTAATAAGTATAACTTATTTATTCTGTGCCAACGTTTCGGCCTAAATTTCAGGTCATCATCACGGCTAAAAGAAAAACCAGATAGCAGCATTGAAAGAACAGAGGCAATACCAGTAATAGTAAAAAAATAGTAATTAACAGAAATGACAAGCATGATAAAAATATATGAAATTTAAAGAAAAATATGTTAATTTAAATATTAGGGATTGATCCTTCTATCATCATGCGGACGTAAAGTGTCTATATATATATATATATATATATATATATATATATATATATATATATATATATATATATATATATATATATATTGTAAATATATTATTAATTATAAAAATGTCGACTTTTTCAACATCTTTGCTATGTTTTACATAACTTGTTACATCATAATTATCTCGATATGCTTCACATACTTCCAAGGCTTAATACTAGTAGCCATTTTAATTAATAGGTTTCATATATTTTATTACACCCTGTGTAAATAACGCATTATTTTAATTACAATTAATTTTGACATTGTTTTTATTTTTATTAATCACCTGCCAAAATTGTTAACACCATTGTAATCATTTACAATAACTTATAATATCATAATTATCTCGAAATACTTTACACACTACCAAATCTTCGTACTATTAGTCATTTTAATTAATAGTTTTCATATATTTTATTATGCCATGTACAATGTACATTATTGCTTCATGTAATTCATAATCTTTCCTTCACTATTTTCAGATTACTTTAATTTTACATTTTTACAATATCTATATTTACATTTTTTTGCTTGTACTTCATATATTTTTATCATTTCTGTTTATTACCATTTGTTTACTGTTACTGGTACTGCCTTTGTTGTTTTCAATGTTTTTATCTTGTTTTCCTTTTAGTCTTGATGATGGCCTCAAGCTTAGGCCGAAACGTTGGCAAAGAATAAATAAGTTATACTTATTAATGTATTAGTCTTTGACCGCAACTCCCGACCAATTTCTTCCTTATTTATATTTACGGTCATAAAAACTTACTCCAATATTATAAACAACATTTTTTTTATATTAATGAGAAGGATGGAACCATTCATGCTGGAACGAAAGATGATCATAATTTGGTTCCGTGGTTGTTAATTTTTTTTTGAGATGCGGCTTCACATCCAAAAGGCTGCTCTTTTTTTTCGACTCTATGTCTACAAATGCAAATAAAGCAACTTCACAAAGGTATAAAAACCATAAATACACATTATAAAACAGGTAACGAAGTATTTTAATTATGTTTTAATGATCAAAGAACAGTACAGCGCGTATCTCCACCAAACTCTTGCAGTGCCCTTGGGGGTATCCATACCCCACTTCGGGAAACATTGTTCTAATTATGTAATACGTTTAATAAAATCTACTTAGCTTTGCTTTTATCATTATAATTCATGATTTTATTGTTGTCCTCTTTCTCCCCCTCTAAAAACATTTATTTAAAAAAGTAAATAACAGCTTTGTTTCAGATCGGTTCTGTTTGAAACTAATTATTATTTTCGAAAAACTGATAATTGAATATTGCCTACATCTTCGTTCAAATTAATTATTTCTTGTTATAATTCTACTTAGCGTTTCTTAGGACTTTGAATTGGACTTGGGAATAATCGTTTCTCAGAATCTGTGTACACTGGCCCTCAAACAATCTGTGTACACTGGCCCTCAAACAATCTGTGTACACTGGCCCTCAAACAATCTGTGTACACTGGCCCTCAAACATGTTTTTGTTTTAAAATTCAGTAATGCGCTGTACTTTTTATGCTAGTACAATAAATAAATATAAAATAATTAAATAATAAAAATAAATAACCAATTATCTCGAAATACCCCCTCAAATCGATATTTCATAACACAAACCAACCCCACTCCTAAATTTGGACAATCATGCTTCAATCAGCACACCATACGGATGCATTGACTCAATAATGGTAATTTATATAACTTGAAAATATTTAATAACATTTAGAGCAATAAATTTAAATAGATTAATTGTGCGTTGCAATATTTTACTAGAGGAAGAAAGTAACAAAAATAGAAGAAAATAGTACATTGTTGACGTTTATTTTTCATATAAACAATTAAATGAAGTACGTTTTACATGGTAGGTATTTTGAAATGAAATAAATGTTTTCATTTATTTAGTTTCTTAAATTAGTTATTTAAGAAAAAATATATTATGTTAATGAAAATCGACTAAACAAAATTGTTCTTTCAGATTTGAGAATGGCCCAAGATGGCCGAAACGTCGATAGAATGTAAAATAAAATAAAAAACTTGGTGACCGAATGTCCTTTTCACTTTCTATTTACTGATCTCAATGAGGATAATTAGTGCCCAAAGGTAAAACTTTATTCTTACATGAAAAGAATAATATACCTTCAATAACACCCAATGGCCGAAACGTCGATAGAATGTAAAATAAAATAAAAAACTTAAAGGATAAGCGGTAAGGGGCCTGTTAAACATCAAGTAAGTTGAACTTCAAAATCAGTTGAAAACTAATGTTCGAATTTTGGCGCTTGAGCTTTTTTCAAAAAAGAACGTTGATGTTGTCTTTTTATCTATGAATATTTAGTAACATTTATCTGAAGCTTGGAGAAATAAACTTGAAAACCGACCCAAAGAAAATAATAGCTGCTAGAAGATAAGATGAATAATGCAGCCAGGAGCTAGGAGCTAGCTATTGTGCAGACAGAGAGTCCTGATGAAGAAGTAGAAGGCCCCGAAATGGAAGGGCTAATAGCTACTATTGAGAGAGGACTCTAATCGACTCGGCTACTACCACTCCTGCTACAGTCACCTCCACCACCATTGCAGAGTCAGGACAATGAACAGAATTTAAATACAACAGCTATTGTCCGTCTGTGTTGCCTTCTAAAAGCATCCTCGCATTTCCGACAAAGTGCTCCTTTTTCACTTTAATTCTCAAAGTCTAGTGTCTTAAAACCTCGGCAGTGACATTAATTCCTACATATATATATATATATATATATATATATATATATATATATATATATAAATATGTGTGTGTGTGTGTGTGTGTGTGTGTGTAAAAATAAAACGTGAAATTCGAAAAATATTTCTTGCCAACGGAAAACAAAAAAAAATACAGCTTTCGTAAAAATTGAAGTACCGAAGACCTAATTTTTGCTATGAGACTGGTCTTCGAAAAAGTATTAGTAAAAGGAAAGAAAATGTCGGAGTGCTTTGTCGACCTTACAATAGCCTTTGACCAAGTAAGGAAGGCAGATATCTTAGAGACCTAAACAGAAATATCTGATGTGGACACCGCATGACCTTTGTAAGCATATTAAATTATGAAGTCTATTCTGACCTTCCGGTTTGCCGATTTCAACCGAAATCTAGTATGTTATTTATATTGATATATAAATTTTATATGCCAAATTTGAGCAGTATTGCATTATATTTTAATATACTTTTTTATGAAAATTTATTATGACCTTTAAATAAAGTACTACTTTCGGTTTGCCAATTTCAACAAAAATCTAGTATGTTATTTATATTGATAAACAAATCTTATATGTCAAATTTGAAAAAAATTTCATAATATTTTAATATACTTTTTGGTGCAAATCTATTATGTATGACCTTCTAGTGAAGTACCACTTTCGGTTTTTTCAAATTCACCAATTTCAAACAAAATCTAGCATGCTATTTAAATTAATATATAAATTTATAATTAGGGATTGATCCTTCCATACCATCATGCTTATGCCAACAAAATTTTTATATGCCCAATTTGAGAAGTATTGTATTATATTGTAATATACTTTTTGATGAAAATGTATTATGGACCTTTAAGTAAAGTGCCACTTAAGTCACAAAACAAATATAAAGTTTTTATCTAATTTTCATGAAATTTATTGTTAAATCCCTAAAGTAAGAAGATAAGTGAGAGGACCATAATATCAACTGGTTTATGAAGTAACGTAAAGCCTTCAATACAAACACTGATAGGAGAGTCATACCAGAAGGCGGCTTGCCAAGCTAATTTGCATTAAATAACCTATCACCTTGAAATATAAACCTATCACTTCCATCTACTCCAATAGTCCAAATCCCTTTAAATAGTCAATACCGATACGTAATATATAAGTCATTCTCTTGAGGCTTGTCAAATCACATCTTTTGACTTGTTGTTTACATGCCTCTAATTATCTTGGAAATGGCTCAAGTTTTCATATATATTATTGATGAGTACACCTATCATTAGTAAATAGTGAATGGCCAACATATTTACATTTAAAGTCAATTTTAAATTTTAAAATTCTAAATTCTCAAGTATGTTACTGTCCACATCGGCATTAATTTATGAAAAAAAGGTGTGCTATCATAAAATAATGAATGGTATTAAAATATTTTAACATTTCCAATGGTTATGAGATCATCGAGAATTTATGTCTTCAGAGTATGGTGAAAACAGAGCTCAAGTATGTTACCAGTATTATTTAGGGTAATATTCGTTTCATAAGGTGGTAACCCTGAACACCTCTGAGCTTGGACGATGCAATATCTGCCAAAGTAGCAGTTTTACACTGGAATCCAGAGAATTTATGTCAGACTGAACCTAATATTGAAATCATAGTGGTAACGTACATGAGCACTCTTTTCTTTTTTTTAATTATTTGGTATGCTGAAAAATTTTACATTTTCCCTCTATGGTTGAGTTATGGGCTCATAAAATCTCTAATTGGCCGCCATTTTGAAATGAAACGACGGATGGTCATGTCGAGTTCCGAGGACCATACTGGGGTGACTAGTGGTTATGTTGCCAAATCTTGAGAAAATAGGTTCAGAAAATCAGAGAAAAGCTGTGGACGGCGTACGGGAGACAGATTTTTCTTTATTCGATATTTGGATTGTGCGTATCTTGGAACGTAAAATCTCAAATTTTGAGGGGCGAAGACTAAAATTTGTTTTTTCTTGGTCGATTACAAAATTTCGTTATTGAAAATAATAAGCCAATAAAAAAAATGTTTGCTTCAAATATTATTTAAAAGCTACTTAATGTCAAATGTTGTAAAATCAATTGCGCATTTACCCCACATTATCTTATTTTAAAAAGTGCCAAATATTATACTAATATTCTTCAAACCGATCTATTGTGAAAGAACGATGTTAAGTGAGCGATCTATCGACCTTATTTCAAAACGTGAATACAATTTTAAAAAATATTAAAAAAATAAATATAAAATGTTGGAAGAATAAAACTCAGAGAAACAATAGAGACAGAGCCGTTATTGAAAAGGACTTATCGGGATTATTTCTAAATGAAGAAGAGGCTGACAGAAGGAAATGGAAGAAGAAAATTAAAGTAGAGCTCGGAGCGGTGGTACTGAGGGAATTGATAGATAAGTAAAATAATTTCTTTCTTATATCTGCCATGTCGCCATGAGGTTTCCAACCTAACTGTCGATATTATTTTATTTATATTAAAAAACTTCAATGCCTCTGATTTTTATTCTCGTCCTTCAAGGTGTCTTTCCTCGTGCCTATCTCTAGAAAATTGAGTTAGTGGGACATGACAGTGGTATAAAATTATCGATATTTCTTACTATCGATTTAGTCCCGATACTATCGTAGCTAAACTATGGTTAAGGTAAACTTTACAAGAGGTGCGCTTGTATCACTTGTTCTTCCCGATCTTACCCGAAGATCGCCAGACAAGCATATTCTAGCGCTATTTGTGCTAACTAACTGCTTTGCATTCAATTGTAACATTCGTGTTCATTGCGATTATTAAAATTATTACTGCTTTAATTATATATTATTTACAATTATTAGTGCTGTCGACTACCGCTCATTACGTTTGCCCAAGAAATAAAACAGCAACGAATCCTTTTCAGCTGAGGCCCAGGTCTTACCGTAATTTAAACTATCACTCCTTTAAATTATTACTACAACTTCCCCAGATCACCGGAAGTCGACAGCACTAACAATTTTAAATAATATGTAATTAATGTAGTAATAATTTCAATGAATACAGATGTTACAATTGAATGCAAAGCAGTTATTGAACACAAATGGCGCTAGAGTATGCTAGTCCGGCGACCTTCGGCTAAGATTGGGAGTACAAGTGATAACGCGCCCCTCTTGTAAGGTTGTATCGTCGATAGTCCCGATACTATCGTACCTAAACTATCGATAGTTCCGATACTATCGTACCTGAACTATCGATAATCTAGATACTATCGTACCTAAACTATCGATAGTTCCGATACTATCGTAGCTGAACTATCGATAACTTAGATACTATCGTACCTAAACTATCGATAGTTCCCATGCTATCGTACCTAAACTATCGATATTATCGACATTTTTCATTTTTTTTAAGTGTTGCAAGATTAGTTTTTCTTCACCAGATTTAGATTCTTTTTTTACTCACTTATGTTTTTTTAGGGCGAGAAAGGTTTTGGCTGTTTTTTTTTTTTGTGTGTGTGTGGGTGAGGTTTAGTTTACTGCTAAATGGCTCCACCATTATTATCTGACTAGAAACTAAAAATTAGTATGATTAGAAAAAAAGAGTTTGAAAAAACTTGTGAATTATTAATTTATTTTACACGTATTTACTAAATGTGCAGGGTAATATGGTAATAAAAAGATGAACGTTCTAGTATTGAGACTGAATTAAAATATTCAATAATTAATGAGATTAAATCTAAATGGAGACAATTTTGAACTAAGAATTTTGGATCTTTTTTTTTTTTTTAAATAAATGTTCATTTTTGTTTTATCTAGTTTTGTGTTGCTTTAAGTTTTCTTGTAATAATTGATTTTACTTCATATTTTAACTTGTATTACGAATTTAAATAATTTTGAATTTATTGAATTGAAGTAATATAAAAATATTTTAAAAAATTGAATAAGCATGAAGTACATTTTATTATGATTTGTCCTATCTTATTCTAATTTTAGTTGAATTAATAGAAAACAAAATTAAACATTTAGGGTTAAATTTGGTGGATTTAGAAGAAATTTTCAACTTCCAAATTTCAATTTCAGATAAGTTTGGAAAGAAAATACAAGAATGACAATATGATATATTGAATAATGCCTGACAAAAGTAATACCTGATCATCAATTTGGCTTACCCACGTTACATTCAACATCAATTACTGACTAAATGTCTGGTGTTTTTTGGATGCCGTTCAGGCGTTAGACAAAGTCTGGCACCAGAGTCTTCACTATAAGCTCAAGATACTACTGCATACCACAGTACACATAATATCTCATCCTTCCTTTTCTCTCCGACATATTCTTCTCAGTCCTGCCGTCTTTCTGAACCAAATTTCTAAAAATAATTATAAATAAAAAATGTCTATTCTGTAACTTAAATCTATTCTATTTTTTTTTTCTGGTTTTTGGTGTTATTTCGATAATTTTTATTTTTGCCAAATAAGGAACTGTCTCAATTTGTTGAAATTTTTACGCAGTCATATAACTATAATAACACATATGCTCATTTTTTTTTATTAATAAATAATGATATTCACATATTCGATAAAAAAATAAATAAAAAATTATGCTGACTATTTTAAACTTTTAACACAACTTGGTAATATTAATTTTCATTACAGATCTTTTAGATGTAGGTATTCAACAAAAAAACTCAGGATATGTACCAATAGCCAATATTACTAAAAAAAAAAAAAAAAAAAAAAAAAAAAAAAAAAAAAAAAAAATTGATAGTGATTGATCAAAAGGATTTTGAGAAAAATTTTCTTATTTTAACATGTAGTAATATAGAGATTCATCCTCTCCTTAATAAATATAGAGAAAAGAAAACATAAAATTATCAACAGATGATCCACGAGGTACCAAATTTCTGCACATTAGTTTCTTCATGATAGAATAAAATAATCGACTCAATAAATAAAGTACATAATACCCATTATTAATGTTTGTTTATTTTAACAGACTTTTTTTTCCAATATGGCAATGTTGAAAAAAAAATAAATCATATCTATCATTCAAGTTATCCAATCAACATCCTGTACATTTGTAGCGAATAATTGACCAGTTATCACTAACCCATAATTATAATTTCCATATCCTGAGATAGCCTCATAACCCTCAACCCCATAGACTTGTTCTTGAGAATTGATGAGCTGGTGTGCTGAGGAAGGAAGAGAGTCAACATCATCAAACTGCAAACGGAATTCACTTTGAATGTGATTACAGTCGGGAAGCGATGAAATTCAAATTAGTACACACCATACAGTGAAATGATAATTCAATTAAGCATATATTCTGTTATAATTATATAGTATAATTTTATAAATAGTATTAAAGGATTAAATAAATTAAGTGTTTAAATAAACTAAAAAAAAAACACATTTATTTTAGGAATCTTTCATTACAATACACATGACATCCCTCTACCATTCTAGTGTCCAAGGTTCGCGGTATTGCCTCATGTTCAAGAATATAACCTACAATATGTGAATATGATACCAAAAAAAAACTTGCCACAAGACTTAACCAACACATTAATAATTGTAAAAATGTTGAAGCAATAGTTCAACATAGCATGAAATCTAAATTCGATTTTAAAAATCCTAAAATTTCGGATATAGAAAGACATAATAAAATAAAGAAAAATAATAGAAGCCATACACATCACAAAAAATATAAAAGGAGCTATAAATTACAAAACGGACATAAGATGTTTGAATATTTATTATGCGGATATAATTACTAGATTAATATTACAATAAGTTTATCCAATCAGGCTCATTTGAGAAAATATTAATTAAATAATCAGCCGTAATTAAATCATTAGATAGTGTTGTAAGGAGGGATATATAAGTAAACAATTTACAAGATTAAGATTAATCCAGAAGGTTAGAGGTCAGCGTAACAGTGCAATATAGATGCATATGCTCCAATTAATTTGTATTTTAATTTATAGTATGTAAAATATTTTATATGCCTATAATTTTAATTATAGTAAATAATAATTAAATAATAATAATTATAGTAAATAATTACAAGTTAGTAATTATTGCCTAATATTATAATTAATTTTTATTTTAATTTATAGAATGTAAATGATTTTAAATGTCTTTATAACAAGACAAGATAATATATTTATAGATTAAGTGTGATATAAATGTTTTTAGAGGATTCATATATTGTAGGTTATATTCTTGAAGATGAATAGAAACGTTGAACACTAGAATGGTGAAGAGGAATGCAATGTTTATTGTAATGGAAAAAGCCTAAAATAAATGTTCAACAATTTTAATAATAGTTATTCAATAAAAGCCTTCCAGGTATAGACATTTTTATAATTAAAAAAAAGTTTTATGAACTTTCAGCTCCCAATAAAGTAAATAAGTTATTCTCATTATCTTAAATAAAATGTATTAATAGCTATACTACCAACAAAGTAATTAGTTGATTAATTTCAGAATCAAAATTTTTAAAATAGCTAAAAATAGTTACTAAAATCCAAGGTTTAGTCCCACATCAGGACTAAAAAAACAAGATAAAAGTCCCTGATGAAAACCTGAAATGTGGGCCGAAACGTATTGAAACGCTTTCAATAGATAAATAGGTTTTACTATTTCGAGATTATTTTCTTGGCCTCCATCCTTCCTATCTAATCCATTATAATCCACACCGTCAATTATTAATCATTCAAAATCAATTAAACTTTTCTTTAATGTGCTAGATGGAAAATGATGACGAACCAAACAAACAAATATAGATCATTTAGAAAATTTATAGTAGGTTAATTTATGAAGATTCTATCTGTTAATAGAAAATATTGGTACTAGAAAATAATTAACAAAATAAGAAAGATATAAGGTTATTTTTTGGGTATATTTTTCAGATTTTTTTTTTTTGACTTATTTTTCTCTAAAATGCCTTATTAAACAATTTATGCAGTAGAATTCGAATTAGCCTGATATCAAACTAGCTCAAAGACATTGTTTTTATTACCAAATTTTTTTGAAAACTGGCATCTATTATTTTTGTTTTTTATTAGCTTCTTTTTTTTTTTTTTTTAAATAATTTTCCTTACATTGTAACTATACGTAAAAGACAAATATTTTGAAAATTACATACCTCATATCAGTCACCTTACATATCAGTATTGACAATCATGCTTTACTTGCCCATTTATTTAGAATACATATATGGTATATATAGAAAATTAACATATACCTACTTATGAAATTCCTTTAATTTTGTCTATTTGAAATAATTAACCGTCTCTCATTCTTAGTAGGAATGAATGATGGATAAATATAAACTATGAAAGAAATTAATAATTAACTAAAGGCAAAAAAAAAAAAAGAAATATTATCCCAGGTTGAAAACGAATTTCCGAAAATAAGAGTAGTAATATAAATGTATAATATTCCGTTGCTACGCTAAATATTTTAGAAAAAACAATATCTAACATATAAAGTCATAGAAGGTAATAAAGAGTGACGAAAAACGCAATAAATTAAGTGATAATTGTAGATAATAATTTATATTTTTATACTGTTTAATGTTAACTATTTAGTTTCCACGGAAACTTTTAAAATTTATTTTAAATAAGGTGGTATGTAAAAGTTGAGTAATGCGTGCACCAGATTTTTTTTAACATGTAATATGCAGATATTACATGTTAAAAAAATGTGACTGTGCTGCACAGTCATACCTTTTAGTGACTAACTTGGTGAAGACCTAAACTCTTCTTGATACAGTTATTCGGTACTGAACCGTAGGTTATGATGAATAGCGAACATAGAGAACAGGCCTATTAAAGAGAATAGATTCAGGTAATCCTTTTAAAATGGTAATGGGATTAATGCAGGAAAGGCTACAATCAATACACCTGTTCAGGAACAGTTAATTGGATGTCGTTGAAGACAAATGCTCCACAGGTGTACATCCATTACCCGAGTCCTGCACATTTGTCTTCCAGCCATGAGGGCGCAAATAGACAAATGTACAAATAGACAAAATGTTATTGTTTCCATTGAGTTGGTTGATCATCCCAAGTAGCCATTTGTCAACATTTTTTTATTTGGATATTTGGGCCTAATTGTATGAAAACAGAGTCAACAAATAGTAATACTTATTAACACAGAACATCTTTAGTCTTTTATTTTGCATTATTTTATACAATATTTAGAACAACGCAACAAGAAAATTTGGTGTTGCTTTCATATATTAGTTAGATGGTGAGAATCTTGATTTTTTGCTTTCCCTTACCTGTATATGCAATATATAGTAAGGGGAAGTATTGCAATCGTGAAAATTTTCGAAATAGATTTTTCAAGATAAATACATGCTTTAAGGTCCTCTGAGTCTAAATAACCAAGTCTCTCCAGAAAGGTGTACATGTGAACCGCCAACTAACCGGAAGTGCTACTTTATATCATCGATTTTACAATTTTCTCGAAAACGGTTTTAACGATTTTGATGAAACTTGCCTAAAGTCTTCTTCTCCTTAGAGCCCTTTAACTTTTCATAATATCACATCATCTAAAAAAACAAAAAAGGAATCATTGAAATAGGACCAGTATTAGCAAAGGTACAGCGTACATCATACGGACTACAAGACCCTAGATGGAAAGCAGAGCGCGTCCGGAAGGAGCCGGATGCAACCGAACCTCCTCACACCTAGCCGCCAACCTATTGTTAACAATATGCTCTGTAATTATATAATGTAATAATATAAAAGTAGAAATTAACTTTATAATTTTTACTTTTATATCATTTAATTGAAACAAAACCATAACCTTTACGATATATTTCCAGCTAGAGAAACCAAAAATATATATTGCACAGAATTGTCGTTATAAAGTTGTTGAAAAAAATAATTGATTGCACTTTCGCGAAAGAAGACTTAAAAAAGTGCATTCGGTTGAGTATATTTCAAGTAGTGTATATGTGAACTCTTTAAATTATATTAAAAATATTATTATTATATGATGGTAAGGAAACGCGCAACGCACTAGATTTTCTTTTTCTTTTTGTATTATCGGTGAAGCAGGAGATCTCATGTATTTTTAACCTGCGTTCCACCGTTCCACCCGGTAAAAAGGAAGATCAAAGAGATTGATCAAATAAATTGAGGTAATATAAGTTGAAGAATGAAATGTGATATATTTCTCATGTATGTTAGGTTTATCAGTTACTATGTTCCTATCGGTTTATCAGTTACTGTGTTCCTATCGGTTTATCAGTTACTATGTTCCTATCGGTTTATCAGTTACTATGTTCCTATCGGATTATCAGTTACTATGTTCCTATCGGTTTATCAGTTACTATGTTCCTATCGGATTATCAGTTACTATGTTCCTATCGGTTTATCAGTTACTGTGTTCCTATCGGTTTATCAGTTACTATGTTCCTATCGGTTTATCAGTTACTATGTTCCTATCGGTTTATCAGTTACTATGTTCCTATCGGATTATCAGTTACTATGTTCCTATCGGTTTATCAGTTACTATGTTCCTATCGGTTTATCAGTTACTGTGTTCCTATCGGTTTATCAGTTACTATGTTCCTATCGGTTTATCAGTTACTATGTTCCTATCGGTTTATCAGTTACTGTGTTCCTATCGGTTTATCAGTTACTTTGTTCCTATCGGATTATCAGTTACTATGTTCCTATCGGTTTATCAGTTACTATGTTCCTATCGGATTATCAGTTACTATGTTCCTATCGGTTTATCAGTTACTGTGTTCCTATCGGTTTATCAGTTACTATGTTCCTATCGGTTTATCAGTTACTATGTCCCTATCGGATTATCAGTTACTATGTTCCTATCGGTTTATCAGTTACTATGTTTCTATCAGTCTTCACGCATTGTAACAGCAAAAAGACGCTTCATATACAAATACTGAGTACCGTAAATAATACCATGATAGAGCAACTGTAAATGTATTACCTGTCTCATTCATATTCCCAATGAGACACTTAAAAACATTTTTGTTGCACATTATAGAATAACAAATCTTATCTCCTATTAGATATGCGTGTTAGTATATCACTGATCCTTGCAATTAAAGCCAATATCGGTTTGGAGGTAAAACTGATTAACTGTAATTTATCTAAAGATAAAGAATTGTTAATATTTACCTTTGTCTGATACTATATATATATATATATATATATATATATATATATATATATATATATATATACATTATATACATTATTACTATATATATATTAATTTTAATAGTTGGGCATATTATATGGTTTCCACTCCTAAGGGAAGTTTTATAATAATTATGCTTTTTGAAAAATTGTATTGTGTACATCTTTAGAGAAAAAGTAAAAATCATGATGACGAAAGAAGATTTCGAAACGTCGGTTTGATGGATTAAAAATGTGAATATTGTGAAAATAAAGAAATATTTAAGAAAAGCTTTTATGTTCACTAAAATACATTTTAGTACTAATTAAGCTTTTATATAAAAACCTTAAGTTATAAGAGCATATCTTGTCTGATTCTAAAGCATATTGCATCTATCGTAGAATAAAGGAGTTTTATGTTTTAATAAAGAGGTATTCAAAAGGATAGAAAAAAAAATTAAATATGTCAATTTTCAGGAATATTTCCCTTATCAACTACTAATATCTAATACGTTTCGGGCACATCTTGTCCATTTTTAAGTGATCTTGTATTCGCTTTTCCATCCCAATTTGTCCATGTGATATTATTCGTATAGGAACTTCCTATTTGTCATCCTGATAAGCTGAATACAATTGTTACATTTTTCCATTAACTAGCTATCCTGATTCAGGTTGAAGAAGTTGATGAGGGAAATCTTCCTGAAAATTTATAGTTTTATTTATTGATAAACCCTTGTAAAAACACAGTTTGTTTTGAGCTGAAGAAGAATTTGAATATGATTTTACAACTATTTTAGATTTTGAGCTGTACATTTATTCTACGATTGATGCGGTATTGTATATTTTAACCCATTTTGCTACATATTTTTAGGTTTTTAACTGCATACTTTAGGGTATATCCTTTTTTACTTCCTTGTACGAAGTAAAGGAAGTATTGTAATCGCGAAAATTTTCGGTTTTCAGATTTCAACGGAAATATCCATTTTGACCATCCCTGAATCCATTTTAACTAGTTTCGTCTTGGCATCTGTACGTACGTACGTTCGTTCGTATTTCGCATAACTCAAAAACGGTTAACCGTAGAAAGTTGAAATCTTGTATTTAGGATTGTAGTAACATCTAGTTGTGAACCTTCCTTTTTGGTCACTGCTTAATCACCGGAAGTGGTACTTTACTTGAAGGTCATAATTGATTTCCATAAAAAATTATATTAAAATATTTTGCAAAACTTCTCAAATTTGGTATTTATAACTTATATATTGATTTAAATAACATACTAGATTTTGGTCTAAATTGGAAAACCGGAAGCAGTACTTTACTTAAAGGTCATATTAGACTTTCATAAAAAATTATATTAAAATATTTATAATAATATAGATGTGAATGTATTTACTATATTTTGTTTAAAATTTGTGAGCCGAAAACGGTACTTTACTTGAAGGTCATAATAAGCTTACATCAAAAACTATATTTAAATTAAATACATAAATCATATGTTTCGGTAATGAAGGTTACAATCGCAATTTGGTTTCCAATCTAATTATACATTTTTATTACTTGTTTTAAGTGTTAAATTTGAGTGTAAAATACTGAGTTTCCTCCCCATTTGTGAGATGAACAAGTCTGCAGCAGGAGGATTAGATATAAGTTGAGTGGATTTTTTCGCTTAAAATGTCGAAACTGTCGGTTTCCAATGCTTTATCTACAGATATTGTTCTAATGTTGTCATGGAACACGAAGAAATCTTTTGGGAACTTGTTACCAAATGAAAGAAAACGACTTATAATAACGGAATGAGACCTCCAGAAATAAGAGTATGTCTGTGTGTGCCAATAGATGGATGTCGCGACGGTGAATGTGGTTTTTGAGATACTGCAATCTTCGGAAACTAGTAAACAAATTGAGGATCACTTTTTGAACCACCGATTTATAGTTTAAGTGGCGTACAAGAAAGTCATGTGTTGTCCACATCAGATATTTTTTTTTCATGAAAAGCCTGTATTTGAAAATTTAAAAAAATGGATCAACGTAATGGTAAGTAAAATCAAATAAAATTTATTACATATCTGTACGGCTGAGATAAACTGTTGTAAGTCCAATTTCAGTGAAATTGATTTTACTGTCCTATTTGCCGAGTATAAGCATCATAAATAAGGTAAATGAAGGTAGTAAAATATAGAACACACCAAACTTAAAGTTGGCCAATGTCCATAACAAGCGATGCAGTCAGATCTGAAATTTCTTTTTGATCTTCTCTAAAATTTTAAAAATGTCACAACAGTTTACCTCTGATGTACAGATATAGTATTCAATACCTTCCTAGGTATGAATTGATGTACAGCACAAGTCGTTTCACCCGCTGAGGAACACCGTTAGAGATGGAAGGAAACAAAAGAGACACGATATAACAAGAAACGTTCCAAATGATCACTGGATCGCGTGTTATCTCATGTCTAATAGAACATAATGAGGACGAGGAAAAAGTATATCAAGAAGCTTTTTTCTCTTCTTCGTTCGATACAATTGCGTGACATTATCGACTGTAACAGCTATAGAAAAAACTAATCGCATGCATGGTATATGTTTTGTGACGGTTTATTACACTTAAAATTAGATATACGATCAGGACAGTAAAATAATAGAGAAAAAAAATAATTTATTTACATGAAATCTATATTAACCTTTATGTATGATCAACTCACTGGATTAATTCACACACACACAAACACACACACACACACACACACACACACACACACACACACACACACACACACACACACACACACACACACACACACACACACACACACACACACACACACACACACACACATACATACATATAAAGGATGTTCCATAAATCACGGGAAATATTTAAAGCCGTGATAGTAGACGTCAAAAACAACAAAAAATGTCAAGTAAGTCACGTTTTTTGGTGAATAGGAAGCGATCACTCAAAAACTATTCAAGGAAATTAATTTCCGATTGTACCATCGTAAATTAAACAAAATCCACATAAAGGAATTTAATTTGCCTTTACTAAATCCATTTCGGGGATTTAAAAATAAAAGTTGTATTTATTTTTCTTAAATCACTTTTTAATTGTGAATATGTTTCTCAGTCCCAGCTGGTCTACAGAAACCCCACTTCTAACAAAATTTCTACAGATATTAACCTTTAATTTTGTATAAATGCAGTCAAAGTTTCTTTAAGGATTGGGCTAGAATTGGCTCCTAATTTCTGAAAAAGTGTGGTGTAAAATTAGTTTTCTCCAAATAAGAAGTTTTTTTATAATGAAATTTACTAAATTCACATTGTTTCTAATCAATAAAATAAAACGAAAATACTGAATAAAAACAAAACTTTACCGAAAAATCAGTAATTAAACCAAAACAATTTTTAAATTAAATAATAATGAAACTGTCCATTAAAATAATAATTAAATATGCATTGAGGGATCGAAATGAATGATGCTTAAATATTTGAAATTAGAAAATAATTTTGTCACAGCATTATCAAAAAAAATTACAGAACATATTTAAAATAAAAATATCATGAGGAAAGGAATAAAGTAGCTGTCGCTGTTTTAAAGAGGGCAATGACCCGAAGAGTTCTCTCTGATCTTTTTGAAAATTTATTTAAATAAGGATATTTTTATTTTTATTATGTTTTGTATTATCTTTTTTTTTTTTTTTTGTGTACAGATAAAACTATTTCATTCGTTTTAATGTTTAAGCATTATTCATTTTAATTCGTCACTGGTTACTAAATATATTTTTATTTTCAGGGACAGCTTCAGAATTATTTTGATTAATTTACAAATACTTTTTTTTTACAGGGGGAACTCAGGAGGAACGAACCAAACACCAGGAGTGAGTTGCACACAGGAAAATAATAAATAAAAACTCATATGTTCTTATCTGATTTTCGTTTGTTTAAAATTTATCGGCTAATTACAAATAAACAATATTTCATACATGTATTAGCATTATGATTATGTCTATAACAAATTGTAAACAAGTTGCAATCAGATTAGAACAAATGTTAGTTGTGCCAGTGATCATCACAGTGATTTAATTCCCATTTTCGGTTGTATTATTGAAGTCTTCCAGAATTTCAAATACCTATTCACATAGAAAATATGAAAATATGTTGTTTGTTTATGGTGTTTGCAATGGGAGTGCTACAGCTGCTGCTGAGGAATATCGGAAACGGTTTCCTCATCGCAGTCATCATCCCGATAAAAAGATATTTATCAGTTTTCAACCTGAATATATATTATTTTTAGTACTTTATTACTCTCATATAGTTATGTATCCTTTGTAGGTGGCATAAAATCAATGTAACAAGGTTCAACTAAAAAAAAGTAAGAACAACTGATGCTTTAAACAAAATAAAGTAACTAAGAAATACATAGAAAATATTATATTGTATAATTACTATTAGTTTCGGAATTTTACATTACTAAATTAAATTGTGTCGGTTTTTTGTGAACAAACACACTTCCCTTAATATATCTTTATTATTTTTCTAGCATTAATATTTTTTTAACCACAAATAAAAAAAATGTTGTTTGTGGACAAAAAGATGTTAATGTTAGAAAAATAATAAAGATATATTAAGGGAAGTTTGTTTGCTCACAAAATAACAAATTAAAATAAAAAATATGTTAAGGCAAACGTATATATTTTTATAAAATCATAAAAAGATAGAAATTTCATAAAATGATAATTTCAATAAATCAAATCTCTTCAAAATAAAACCAATGTTTACGCTGAAGATTATAATCCGATCTGTGGTGTATTAATATTTCTGAGGACGAGCCTGGGTACGACCCCTCTCTCCCCTCCACAAGAGGGAGGGCTCCGGGAGATGCTTATTAATAATTGGCGGCATTATCCTGGATATAATTGGCCGTGGAAGGTTAATCCCGGTCTAAGGGTATAATGCCCGTCCGTTTGAGGCCTATTAAAGTTTCATGACCAGCGAGGCCCTCTACAGCTCAGCAGAAGAAAGCCCTATTCCCTTCCTCCCCCTCCCATCCCACTGGAGGACCAACCAACTCCGGCATGGTATGCCAAGGGTCCTGACCCCTGGGTCCAAGTATGGCCGCTCCAGCAATGTCAGTTATGTCGCGGTTAATTTGAACAGAGATTGTTCGCATTGTTCAGCAGCAAACTGTCCTCATGTCAAGTCTCATTCCATTTTTGTTTTGCCAACTTCTGTTCTCATGAATCCTCATTCTGCACTGGAAACATAAATTTTATTTATTTATTTGCAGTCTCGACTTCGCCCTGAAGAAGATGATTATAACGTAAATTTCATTCTCTGACTGGAATTGTTTAACTAAATTTACATTTTAGTAAATAAGGTTTAGTTACGGCAAGTAAGGTTTATATTTCAATAAATATTATAATCATCAAAATGGTGCCATTTATGTTTCAATGATAGGCCCAGCGCAAGCGGGGTCCTACTTCAACTCGGCCGTTTGGAATTTCGCTTGTCTGTCTGTTTATTTCGTGATTATGACCAAACCGTCGTTCGATTTTCTTCAAATTTGGTATATAACGTCTAACGTCAGAAAAACGTCGAAGATTTTTATTTTTTTTTTAATCCGATCCTAGATGGCGATCGTTTTAATGGCAGCGTCAGTCATCAAAAATTTGAGCCGTTTCTTTTAAAAGTGGTCTAAGTCCATTTCTAAAATTTAATATTAAATTTTAAGTTTTATATTTAATTTGTTTTACTGAATTAATTAAACTTACTGATTATTCAACTAATGCAATTGTCCAAAAACTGAGGTTAACTTGTTAGATACTAATTAATTAAATTTACCTTCATCACTGCCTTCGGACATTATCAATAATTAATATCTTAATTTAAGTATAACTGGACTTAGGCCACTATCAAAGTAAACGGCTTATTTATTTTAACACACTTATTTCCAAAAACATTGTTGTGCAATCGAGTAATTACTAAAAAAAAATGTAACATTGTTGAACGACTGTATTTTAAATCGACTGACTGTTCAGGATTTTGTGCTGCAATAGACATCAAAGCCACTAGTTATTTTACCGAGCGAAAGCGAAGTCCTGTTTCAACTCGACCGTTTGGCATTTCATTTATCTGTTTGTTACGCGATAACGACCAAACGCTTTGTTCAATTTTTTTTCCAAATTTGGCACTAGTGTTCCTTGAGGTCAGGGAAAATGGCGTATTTTTCATGCGATTTTTTTTTCCGATCTAAGATGGCAGTCGTTTTGAAATGTCAACCGTTTCGAAACAAAAATCAGTTATTTTCGCAATTACAGCTAAATTCGAAATGAATATTTCTTGAAGGCATTTGATCTACTATTATTTGATTATTTTTTTTTATTCATTGGCATGGATGGTGAAGGGAGATTAAAATGAGATAATCACAATATTTTAGTTTTAATGAAAAAAATTATCTGTTCTATAATAGCTCCTATGATTATCTGTTCTATAACAGCTCCTATGATTATCTGTTCTATAACAGCTCCTATGATTATATGTGAATTGGCTTTGATATCTCAAGCTTGAATCTTGTGGAATCCTGGCAATTTTTTGACAAAGAATTGCAATTGCATTACTGACGTGGTTATTACAAGAAGAAAATATGAACTTAGGCAAAAAATTGTATGAATAGACAAATTCGTATTCATCAGATTTGGGTTGTGATTGAAATAGACGGATGCCGATAAAATAAAAATACCAAAATTGGTTCGCTAGGTCTACTATATATATATATATATATATATATATATATATATATATATATATATATATATATATATATATATATATAACTACAAATAGTAATACGTGTACGTGTAAACTCAAGACTATTTAGAAATGATGGTTAAAAGGGACATGCTTTCACTATCGCTATAATGATTTCATACAAAATGTCTTAAGAATAAATACATCTGATTCATTTCATAAACAAATTTATTTAAGGACGAAACATTAAATATATTATAAAATAATAAATTTATATTAATGATATATTATTTATTTTGTGTTTACCTTAACGCTAAATCATGAACAATAGTTAAAGGAAGTTTACAGCAGTGCCACCTTATAAATATAGAATTTGTATATGACTTTACTAGAGCGCAACCTATCGGATCCCAGAATAGCTATAAATCATCGTCTCGAGTACACAAATACTAGGTTGTAACAAAAGCCCTTGTCCATGAACACAACTCTTAAATTAATCTCATAATTAATCCTATAAGAACGTTATAATTCCTACTATTTATTTCAATGTTTACTTTGACCAATCTTTTAATTCCTTGTGGATTGAGTTGGATTTATGGGGTAATTTACATTTTTAAAACGCACGTGCAATGTCAGAAGAAAATTCGTGATTCACAATCTTTTAAGGCATTACTGGAAAAAAGGGTTAAGTGCAAAGGCAGCCGCCGAAGAAATTTGTGCCAAAGAAAAAGAGTCAATTATCCATCGAAATACTGCCGCACTTTGATTCAGGCGTTTCAACAATCATATTTCCATTGTTGGAATATTCCATATGGAATATGGTGGAACTTCGAAGGCGTTTTGCATTTTGAGCTTGTTCCTGATGGTCGGGCAGTGAGCTCGAACCTTTACTTTGAATAGCTAGACAGAGTGTATACAGTTTTGAGTAGAAAGTATCCCGCTTTGGTCAACAGGAACCAATCCATTTTGCAAAACGACAATGCCCCTACACATCGTTCTCGTTTGGCCAATGAACAGAAAGGGGTAAACGTTTTGCCTCATCCTGCCTATAGTCCAGATACTGCACCATCATATTATGGTTTGTTTAGGATCAATGGCTCGTTTTTAAAAGGTCGGATCTTTGATAATTCCGAGAACGTAAAAATTGGATGTGAAGAGTTCTTTGCCTCAAAACCAAAAGAGTACTACCGGCATCAAATCCAATTACTGGCAGAAAGATCGGTAAAAGTAGTTGAAAACAATGGACTTTATTTTGAAGAGTAGTCTTTAACAAAATGCAATCTGATATAAACATATACTTATGCACAAAGACTTTTGTAACAACCTCGTATATCGGAGTGAATAGGACATCGGTCAAGTCATTCAGAAGTTGCACGATCGAAAACCGAAGCACTAACGATTATATATGAGGAGTTGAGAAGCAAAGAGGTTCAAGTGACAATGTCTAATTAACATGATATATTTTCCTTCAAATTTAATTTAGTATTGGCTAACAGTTACGATTTCCAATAAGCAATAACTATGTTAAAAAATATTATTTGTTTTCTATAAAAATAATACACCGACTACATTCCCTCCCCTCCCACGATGGAGCTGTATCGGATTGTTCTGCGATAGGAATCGTCTTTCCGGCAAAGTAAGCATTTCTGAGATCTCGGAAGCGCAGGTCCAATGTGGAAATTGTGTTTTGTTCTGTCCTCGAAGCAATCTTCCCTCATGTGCAAACTTGTTCAGGGAGAATAACATAAAACTTGGGATGAAAGGATTTCTGTGTGTCTAGCATGTCCATATTAAAATGTCAACGTAGCATTATTTTAAGTTCTCTTAATGACTATCTTCAATCTATTTTTCACATTTATTACTTTCACTTACTTATATATGAAATATATAGTAAGGGAAAGTATTGCGATCGTGAAAAATTTCGAATTCGACTTTTCAACGGAAATACACGTTTTAAGGTCCCCTGAGTCCAAATAACCAAGTCTCATAAATTTGTCTTTGTATGTGTGTGTGTGTCTCAACTGCCTAGCTCAAAAACGAAAAGTAATATGAAACTGATATGTATTTACAAGTATATTAAGTATATTACAGCAACATTTTCGCTAAAATCAATTAACCGCCACTTTATATCATGGATTTTACACATTTTTACAATTTTCTCGAAAAAGACTCTTACGATTTTGATTAAACTCGTTATAACAATGTACAATTAAATAGTATTTAATACCATCTAGCTCTTATCCTCATTGAAATAGTCTGACGGGGCTTAAATGCCGAATTTTCAAAATTGTTTCCTCTAAAGTACCTTTGATTTTGTTTATTTGGAATAATACTACCATCTCTTATTGTTAATAGTAATATAAGATGGATAAATGTAAAGTATAAAATGACGTTATAATAAGTCCGAAAAAAGCATAAACTTTGTTGTAGTTGATAAATTATACTTTTATATTACTAAATGGCAAATAAATGTTTCCATGAAAACTAAATGGAATTTCAATAGGAATCAAATAAAAATAATTAAAATTTATTTTAAGCTTGGCAAACCAAATGTATTTAGGTGCACAGAATTGTAATATTAATTGTTTAAAAAAATATTTTATTGTACTTTTGTGAGAATAGGCATACTGAAATGCATGCTGCTGAAAATATCTGAAGTAGTGTTCATCTGAATTTCTTGAAATTATTTTAGAAAATTAGTACCTAATTATGATAGTGATAATTATGATAGTGCGGTAAGTGAAAGTTGTGTGATTATATTTTTTTGATATCACATTTTCTACTTTTTTTTTTTACTTTTACTCACATATATATGAAAAATAAGTATGAGAAAATATTACGATCGTTAAAAATTACGAATCCGAGATTTCAACGGAATTAAAATTTTAAGATCCCCTGAGTCCAAATAAAGTCTCTCAAAGTGTACTGTATTTGCATATGTTGTAAATATAACTCAAAAAACGAAAAGTTGTACTACAGTAAAATGGCGTATCAAAGGTGGGTATAACCCTGGGATGTTACAGTAACTTTTTTGCTAAATATGAGAAGTGGTATATTATATCATTGATCATATAATTTTTTTTACAATTTTCTCGAAAAAGAATCTGCAGTAAAATGGTCATTAATGTCAGATGGACTTCATCCCCAAAGAAATAGTCTGATAGGGCTTTAGTACCGAATTTTCAAAATTAATCTTGGGCATTAATTTATAAAACTTTTAAAATTGGGATTAAGAAACAAATTGATAATCAGCTAAAGGAGAAAAAAAGCGAAATATTTTCCCAGTTTAAAAACAAAGATGCGGTCATAAAAAATGAATATCTAACATGGAAGTTTATGAAGTGATGGAAGTTTATGAAAAGTGACGTAAAACGCACAAACTTCAGTGATTGTTGAAGTTAATAATTTTCACTTTTATATTATTTAATCAAAAATAAACGGAAACTTTTAAAGAGGTTTTCGAGCAGGATGGTAAGTGAAGGCTGTTGGATATGCGCACCGCACTAGATTTTTTTAAAACATTTCATGTTTTAAAATAAAAATGATATTCTTAAGATTACGAATCCGACCAAGAGGCTTTTCTAATTTTCATTTTAATTCTATTTAAATTCATTCTAATTTTCATTTAAATTGACAAAGAAGTTACGAATTACTTTTATTTATAAAAGATAGTCCAGTGAATGCTTTATTGTTAATATATCAATCTTCTTAGAATCTGACTTACAACTTACTTTCCGACTTTCCAGACTTACTGACTATTTAAACTCTATAAATACAGACCGTAATATATATATATATATATATATATATATATATATATATATATATATATATATATATATATATATATATATTAAAAGTGGTGGGAATAGCCATGCAGACCGTAGAGTGGATAGTTGTCCTCGGTGGAGCTATAAACTATATATAAATAAACAAATAAAGAGGGCACATTTTAAAGACACTAGATGTGAGCTTAAGTGGTTTGAATTAGTGCTCGAGGCACTAGCTATAAACAATATAGCTCTAAAACTACAAAAAGTGCTACATAAGTGACTTCGCTACCTCTCCCGGGAGCTCAACTACTCATTGTCTGTTTCAGTCAATCCTAAGCCATTTTGAAACAAGATTACACTGTCTCAATTTTTAGATTTTTATGTCAATATAAAAAACATACTAGATTTTGGTTAAAATTAGGCTGCCGGAAGTGGTACTTTACCTGAAACTGTTTTTTTTTTTTTATATGTCCCGCCTTTTTTTTTTTTTAAACCACCGATTTATAGTTTAATAGGCGTACAAGGAAGTCATGAGGTGTCACATCAGATATTTTACTACCTTTTGTTTGAAAGTTATTTCAGTAGCTCAGTTCACAAACTGGACCGGCTCCATTTCGCCACATATTACTTAATATCAGATACAGAATTGACGTTTTTAAATGCATTTTTAATACGTTCCTGACGTTTCGTAGAGAAAGAAACCACACGACGAAAACAAGGTCTAATTCGTTTTGTAACTGAGCTACTCATTTATAAATGTTTATTTATAAAGGTTTCAATTGAATCGCTCCAAGCTAAAAGGGGTTTAGTCACAATACCAATAGTTAGACAAAACCCCTTTTAGTTTGAAGTTATTGGATTATATATAAACACTTATATTTTGTTAACTGTATAATATATATATATATATATATATATATATATATATATATATATATATATATATATATATGTATATATATAGCTGTAAATGCTATCCGATAACTATTTAAGGGTTTGCGAATCCTTTTCCGTTCACCATCGTTGGTCACTTTTAAACATGCGAACCGTTTACACCAACAATCTGGGCCTTCCTCGTGAGTAATTGCTCCAAGTATCTTCATCACAGCTGAAAAAGGTTCGGTATTATTTCTTTCTTTTTTTTGCCACTACCAACAAGATCTATATCGCCACTCGGAACTGAAATTATCCCTATCTATTTTTAAACGAAAAAAACAAAGGTAGAAAAACACGCAGGCGATCAAATAAACACGTGTTGATCAAATAAAAATAAAAAATCCGTGAGCAGTAGAACTCCGTCACTAAAGTCGCATTTTCACGTTTAAAAAAAAATATATATATATATAAAAACGGGAGAGTAAGAAAAAAATTGAGACCCACAAAATAGTTCCCTAACATACCGAAATTTACACGTACTTTTATTATATGGTTCTGCCTCTCCGCTGATCTTCGATACAGAAATATTGACTGAATTCAATCGTGCTTTAGGATTTATGAAACGGATAGAAATCGCAGTCCCGCCGCTCACCGCCGACCTTAGACCCACTGCAATAGTCTATTTTTTTCGGGCAAAATACGACTAATAAGGCATTGAAACAGTTGAAATGGCCATATCTTTGCTAATGCTCGTCCGATTTCGATGAAACTTCTTTTCCTTTATAGGTAATTTAATTTCCTTTCGAATGCAACAGGTTTTGAGCTCCCTAACTTGGAGGGGTTTTAAAGGTGCGCAAATGTTTTAAAAATCGGAAAACCCAAGGGGGTGGGGGAACCAAGTCGAGACCCCCAAATGATACTTTCCCAACACCAACTCAATTCACATACAAATTTTCGGCCCTATAAACTAATATGGTGGAGCTGTAGCGATGCGCAGAACTTAAAAAACGCCGAAATTTCAGGTAAACATACCGAAATTTTGACTGGAATTTACCCACTCTTTAATGGTAATTTACCCATTATTTCTGCCTTGAAGAAAGCCCCACATACCGAATTTCAGCTCATTTGATCCAAAGGGGCCCGCTAGGGTGCTCAAATTTAGCGGGGGAAAAAAATATATATATTAGACATCTCCAAATTTTTCATAATCGTGCTCTCGGGGTTATGAAACGGATAGAAAACGCAGTCCCGCCGCTAACCGCCGACCTTAGACCAACTGCAATAGTCTATTTTTTTCGGCGAAAATACGACTAAAAACACGGACTAATTAATGAGGAAGCAATAATAATTAGTCACAATAATAATTAGCAATACGTCAACGCAAGGTTCATTCGAATAATCACTACACTGGGGACATTACATTTACAGGACAGAATGTTGAGTTAACATTGACATTAATTAACGCAAAACATTGAATTGATTATATATTCTGTGTTGTGGACAAACCTTTCCTGGGGGCGAGTGGACTGAAATCAATCATCCACAGCACATGATATTTTCTTCTGGAATTTTTATAGTGACTAAGATAATTTTACGTGGAAATGATATCAGCATTCCATAGCACTTCTCGTTCACCACAAGATAGCATTGTAATCTCAATTTTCACAATAAAATAGAATAAAATCTTTCCGTTGATTCCTCAAAAGTTATTAATGAAAAAACAAAACAAAAAATAATAAAAAAAAAAACACTCAGAAGCAGAAACGTAATCCGAAATATGTATTTTACTTTCACATATTTAAATATGAAATACATTGGGAAGGGGAGAGGGGGAGAGAAAGTATTGTGATCATGAAAAATTTATAATCCCACTTTTGAACACAAATACACGTTTTAAGGTCCCTTGAGTCCAAATAGCCAGGCCTCGTAAAATGGTCTGTGTTTGTGTATATGTGTTTTTGTGTGGTCTAGCTGAAAAGATAGACTTATTTCTGTGATGTTACTTTTTTTCCAAAACCGACTTAACAGAGATGTCACTTTATATCATCGATTTTATACATGTTTACAATTTTCTCGAAAATGGCTTAAATGATTTCGAGTAAACTTGTTATATCAAGTTACAATTAAATGGTCTTTGATATCAGCTAGATCCTATATTCACTGACAGGTCATATGCCTGACAGGGCTAAAATGCCGAATTTTCCAAATTTTTTCCTCAAAAGTACCATAAATATTATTTATTTGAAATAATTGAACGCCTCTAATTGTTAGTATTAATAAAATGGATAAACATGAAATAATTTTATTATTAACTAAAGGAAAAATTAGGAGAAATATACTCCCAGGTTGAAAACAAATTTTCGGAAATAAGAACTGTAATATAAATGTATCATATACCGATAGAAAGCTGAAGATTTTTGAAAAAAAATTGTCTAACATATAATGCCGTAAAGGGTAATGAATAGTGACCAAGACGCAAGGGTCATTCCACACCAAATCAACCAAAAAAAAAAAAATAACTTCAGACTTGTGATTTTTCAAAATGAGTGCCACTTGCAATTTATGTTCTACGCATAAATATAGTCGAAAATTCAAAATATCAGATTTATTTCATTTTTATTTTTTGAGTGATACGTTTTTAAAAAATCGACTGTTGTTTGACACGAATTGAATCATTGAAAAGCTGTTAACTCCAAAACTATTAGCCCCAGAAAGTTAAAAGTAATGTCATTATTTGCAGAATTACTCGAGCTTTAATTTGATATGTATCTTGGATTTGGCAAACCAATCCTTAAATGTTTAATCATTTCCAAAATGTTATTTTTTCAAAACTCAAAATCGAAATTTTTTTTTTTAAGATTTTAGAAAAACATATAAACATTAAACAAAATCGTAGAAGGCAATGGAGAGGGACGAAAAACGAATAAACTTAAGTGATTTTTGTTGGTAATAATTTCTATTGTTATATTATTTAATGAAAACTAAATATTGCCTTGCAAACTAAATGGAATCTCCTTGGAAACTAAATGTAAAATATTAAAATTTATTTCTAGTAGTTGTGTTATACGCGCATTAGTTCTTTTTTTTTTTTTTTTCAGCAATGGTTTACTTGTAATTCTTAAGCAACTTCCACAAACTCTAATAATTATTTACCTATTCCCATGTAAATCATGCCCTGGTAATGTACTCCCAATTCCCAAATGCTTATTCTATCTCAAAATTATTCTTCATTTTTATAACGAGCTTTTATTCATCCGGTGTTTATTGCTAACAAAAATCTCATTATAGTATGTTTGTTCTCTAATCTTTGAGATTTACGTTGGGGGGAGGAGAAGGGGAGGGGGAGATGGGGGTGACGCCCGGCCCAGAGCCCAGAATGGAGATAACATTCCAGCCAAGATTTAAGTCTGACTTAGCACCCTTCCTGTATTCTTTATCTTATCTTTGAGAAATCGCTAGAGTTTTCAACGAGAATGTATCTTTTTTTATGAGAGAAAGATTAGTAAGATTGCAATTGTGTTTTCTTTATGATATTTTATAAGATATTTTTAAGAGACCTTATGATAAATTTGCGAAGGCATGGAACAGACATTTCTGATTACTTTCAACTTAAATATGGGAAAAGAAGTTGGTAGCGGGATTATCTAACCCTTATCATAGAACCACCGCTTCACAGGCGGGTATAGTTTCATCTCTTATCCACGGAAGGGTGGAAATTCTTCATTCCCCGCCGAAGTTCTGGATGAATCTCCGTTGTTTATCACGAGGAGATTATTTCTGTACGGCTCACCTTGTGTTTAGAGGAACCGTTCAGAATATAACTCACCTCTCAGACGGACATTGCCAGAAACGTAATTAAATCTAAATAATTTAATTTTTTATCGTTTTCATATGAATTTTAATTGTTTGACTTGTTACAGATAATTCAATATATCCCACTCCTTCGCTCTAAATAATTTTGTTATTGGAGGATGCATAAAATTGTTATATTGTATATTTGGTGACATTTTTATCACATTTCGTAATGCATTTCCGCAACTTCGCTTATATATGTTTCTTTAATTTTTGTGAATTGTTATAAAGCCTTGTACTTTTGTGCTTAAATAATATAGTTATTTAGATGTTCCTACTATATTATTGTTGCTATTTTAAGCATATTAAAATTAATATAATTCTATAATAATATTAATATAATGGTCTCTGTTAGCAAATATATTTTATATATGTCATCAATGCTATATTTTATATAATTATTTAATGTAGTCTTGTTCCTTTAATTTTTTTTATTTTTCGAATGTTCCTGTTTCTTATAGACTATTGTTCCTCTTGCCTTTTATAATATTAAAATCAATGTTTTTCTCTGATATACTTTAAATGTACAAGGAAGTTTGAAAAATAATCATCGGAGGATAAATTAGCAATTCACTAAGAAGATGAAAGATTACAGAGGAAAATGAAGAAAACGCGAGGTATCAGTCGGAGAGGCGGTTGTTCCCAATAACGTATGTATTGCTGATATTCCCTGTTAAGGGGTAAATCGTATGGTATAAGCAATACTTTATCATTAAAAAAAAAAGAAGTAAAATCAAGATTATTATATGATGAAAAGTTAACGAAATAGGAACCTATAAGCTTCTGACCATACTGTCTCCTAAATTCACTGTGTGGTGTCGATCCTGTCCTTCACAAGGGTTTATAAAAATAGCTTTAATATTATTTTTTTATAAATAAATTTTTATGATTTATTATTTTCAATACAGAACGTTTTTTATCGGTCAAGAAAAAAAAAAATTTAACCCACCTCAAAATTTAAGATTTTACAGTTCAAGATGCGCAAAAATCAAAATTGAATTGATCAAAATCCACCTACCCTCCATCCATAGTATTTCTCCGAGAATAATAGACAGCTTATTTTCCTAAATATGGCACCAATTACAGGTCACGTCAGGATGATCCTAGAGACACGACATTACCATCTGCCTAATTATCTGAAAATCTCGACCAATTAGAGGTTTTATACAATTAAATCTCAGACATTTATGAAGTAAGAGGAAAAATATTAAGTACTTTGTAATTATTAAGCCAAAAGCCAAAAAAAAATTAATTAATTTTTAATTTTTTTTAAATAAATATATTGACGTAGTATTATGAAACAGTGCCAAAAATTCGAAATTAAGTTTTCAATTCATTATGGGACCTAAACACCACCTGTATGGATTCCCGCTCACGATATATGGAGAAAAAAAATTGGAAATGGTCTCAAAATCGACTATTGATGCTAACTGGCTCTCACGCCTTTTTCAAAAAAACGACGCCGAAATGTAGGCAACTATTACGATAATAATTTGTAGGGTTTTTTTCTTCTTTTTTTTTATATTGCAGATTTTTTAAATATTCATTTTAAATTTTCCCCTTCATTTTTAAAACTGCCCCTTTAGCGCGCCTTCATTCTCGTCTCTTGTTTTGTAAGTTAAGTGAATCTGTAATCCAGAAGAGAACAACGTTGTTGTTGTTCTATCGTCTTATGAATTTTTGTCTTTTTAATTGTGTAAATACTAGGTTCTTACAAAAGTTCTTGTGGATTAGTATAGCTTTATTTCAGATTACATATTTTAAGCATTATTGAATACTACTCTTCAAAGTAAAGAGAACTGCTAATGATTTAGTTTGCTACCAGAACCGAGCTCCTTCTCAGTATACGGAACGAACCTGCAACTCCCCACCACAACTGCTCCAGTTATACTAGATCAGTGTCAGCCTATCTTATTATATCAGTGCTTAAATACGAAATAGTTAATATATAATAGCTAATATGCCAGTCACTAACGAGGAAATAATGAGTGCTATCATGAAAATGAATGAAAATATTGAAAAAATAATAGAATAAACATTAAGGAACTAAATTCTATAAAAAATATTTGTGCAGCCCTTGAAGAAAAAACTGATAAACTTCAACAGGAAGTAAACTTTTTGAAACGGCAGCAAAGGAAAAACAATTTTTTTCTTTATAATATCCCTTCCACAGACAATGAAAATACCCTGGAAAAAGTTAACGAAGCCATGAACCAAGTAAATATAAACCTTCCGGACCACGCCATAAATAACTGTTTTTAGATGCATTCAAATCTACGCAATATAGATCGAAGTGTTTCGTTTTTTTTCAAAATAAGAGGATCGAATTTTATCGAATGAAAGAAGTTGAAAACATACTCAAAGAACAGGAATCGGACACAGTAAAACTCATTTCTGACCCAAAATTATCCGATGAAGAACAGTTTAATAAAAACAGGAAAATTGGATAAATTCAGATTTCGCTCCAAGAGTTCCTCAAATGCCACAAAAGATCAGTTATCTTCCTGAGAACTTAGCTCATCCCGTCTGAAAACTATATAAAGGCATCCAAAAAGGTTAATAACTCCCATAATATAGAAAACTTAAACCAGAAACATATCTAACCTTTTTTCCAGTAATGTCTCAAAAGACCGCGAATCACGATTTTTTCTTCTGACATTGCACGTGCGTTTTAAAAATGTAAATTACCCCATAAAGCCAACTGTAGTCACAAGGAATTAAAGGATTAGTCAAAGTAAACATGGACATTAATAGTAGAAATAGAAACATTTTATCAGGATTAATTCTGAGAGTTGGAATTAAGGATCGTGTTAATGCAAAAGGACTTTTGTAACAACCTAGTATGTCCCTAGGGAGTCCTTTATCCTGGTACAGTCCGAAATACAGTACCTAATTATCAATATTTATAATAACATTATGCACAAAATCGCCAAATTGTAACTTCAGAATAATTCATGTGTCATTTATATGAGACAAAGATTAGTAGATATAAAAAAATAAATAGTAATAGAGATTCAATTACTAATTTAAACAAACAGATATCCGATTCCACAGATAACGAATCCAATTGACAGCAATGCTCATAGTCTAATTAAGGAAATGTAATTACACAATCTCATCTATTGCCCCAACAGCTAGCTAGTGATAGAGGTTCCAATTAGTAATACAACTAGTGATTACAATTTTAAATGCATACATTAACAACTGCTGGAGATTATAAAAAAAATAATATCAATAATTAATAAAATTTATATAAATTATTCATAACTAATATTTGTTAAATATTTACAAATCAATTTTGCTTCAAAATGGCCATATACATCAAATCACTTTCCACTATTAAGATAAATAGAGCCAAGTCAATTAAATCTGATAAACAATTACGACAACTGCCCAATTAATCACTATCCAATTATTATGGTTTCATTTAACGATGATTGAATTATTATTTTAATCTGTGATTACTCACAAGCTATTTAGTTTTTCAGGGGCTGTATCAATTCATGATTTACGCCTATAAGGACGATCTTCAGAAAAGCTCGGAAAAAGGCTTCCAAAAAAGTTAGTCGGTGAACTCTTCCCAAAAAATCTGAAAAAAAATTCATGAGTGATCTAGAGATACTAATCAATGGAGTTATCATAGGACAGTTTTGTGCTGAATATCCAATTTTGGGTCAGGAATTCAAAATTACCTATTTTTAGAAGTGGTGGTAATGATAATGAATTTTTACTTTCACTTACCTATATAAGGGAAAGAATTGCGATCGGGAAAAATTTCGATTCCGAGTTTTCAATGGAAATACACTATTTAAAGTCTTATGAGTCCAAATGTACAAGTTTCGCAAAATGCATGCGTGTATGCAAGTCTCAAAACCGAACTCGAAAACGAAAAGTTGTAACAAACTGAAATTACGTAGCTGAGTTACGGATATGCCTGGAATGTTACAGCAACTTTTTCAGTAAAATCGATTTACCCGCAATGCCATTTTACAATGTTCTTTCCATTTTCTCAAAAACGACAAACGATTTTGTTAAACTCGTTATACCAATGAACAATTAAATTTTCTTTAATGCCAGCTAGGACTTATCTTCATTGACATAGCATGATAGGCTTAGCTGCCATATTTTTTAAAATGGTCTCCTCTATAGTTCCTTTAATTTTATTTCTTTGAAATAATTAGCCGTCTCTCATTGTTACTAGTAATAAAAAATAGATAAATTGAAGCTATGAACGGATTTAATAAATTACTGGAGGAGAAAAAAGGAAAATATTTTCTCAGGTAAAAACAAATTTTCGGAATTAAGAATAGTAATACAGAGGTATAACGTAGCATTAGAAAGCTAATTATTTTAGAAAAAGTATTACCTAACAAAAACAGTTGTAGAAGATAATGGAGATTGATGAAAAACGCGTAAACATAACTGATTGTTGTTGATAATGATTTATAATTTTATATTATTTAATAGAAATAAAACGTTTCTATGGAAACTAAATGGAATTTCCATGGAAACTAAATGTAAAGTTTTAAAATTTATTTAATATAGGGAGGTAAGAGAAAAATTGTGTGATGCGCGCACCAGATTTTTTATTGTGGGGCGGTAATAAGATTTGTGGGCTGTAGAACATACTTTTCAACCGTGAAATGAAGAATTATTCCTAGCCTGAAGCATCCTGCATGTTGGTAACTATTATTAATTTGAATTTTTGGAAGTGATTAAAATTAACGTGAGTAAATTATCAAAATTAAGGATCACAGATAAGACACTGGAGATTTAATATCAATTGATAACATATTTAATAAAATCGATAAAGTAATTGATTTTCCAATTAGGTTTCATTAACTCAATATTACCTCATTACCGCCAAAATGACATTGTGGCGGTAATGAGAAAATTTGAGGAGTGGTAATGATAATTTGAACTTTGAGAACCTACCTAAGTAAAATTAATAGAGTTATATCAAAACACCAAATGCCGTTCTGTTAGGATTTTGATAGGATAAAATAATAATTAATTTAATAATATGTAATACACTGTAATAATTTACTGAATTTTTAATTATTTCCTTGGATAACTTAAATGCAAAGAAATAAATTATACAGCAGGAACATTTGAAATTCATGAACGTTTGAATACATTACAGTATTTGTTATTTTATACTCTTCTTTCCCTGGAATAAATTATTAAACTAAATTTATGTTTATTTTATTGCTGTCTTTACCATATTTACTTTAAAATCATTTATTTTCAGTTTTGATGTTTTTTAATATAGGTTCATATATTATTGTTGGTTTCTTTTTGGACTGCAGATGTGGGATGTGCTGCATTTTTTGTTAGATAAATTTTTTTTTCTCTCCTTCAATCTTGATGATTTAAAATGTTTTTATGTTATTTTGTAACTTTCCATGTATATCCTAACAATTATTGATGTTTGTTTTTGAACTTTTACTCTTCTGTATTAATATATTTTGTGAAATAGCCGTGTATCCACTGTTATCTTGATATGGGTTTTCTTCTCCTCTGCATTTTTAGATTCCTATTTCCTATATTTTTTTTTTTTATTATAATTTGATTTATTTGTATGATATTTAGTACAATTTTGCCTGTTTAGTCTGACTATTTCCTTCTCATTTATTATTTTTTTATATCCAGCTTCTTCTAATTTAATCTTTTCCAGCTGTTGACATGTAAACTCCCGTATCCATTAGTATGTGTCTGGATGTCTTGGTGTTGGATACTGTCTCTGATTTATGTCTTTTTGGACTGTAGATGTGGAATGTGCTGCATTTATTCTTTATATATATATATATATATATATATATATATATATATATATATTTTTTTTTTTTATTTTTTTTTTTCTGTTGGCACTGTAGACCGTGGAGATCGTTGGCCGCGCGATGTGGTATTCACACATGGCAGAGACCAAACCGCGATTCTCAATTTAGGTACACGGGGTAAGGTCATCACTCCTATGCCCAGCCTTTTTGTGAGTTGCCTCCAAGCAGGCTGACGGGCCTCACATACCAGGGGGCGGGATAAATTGCTTGAATTATTTAATTCAATCAAATTAAATTCATGCCGGTGCCGAGATTCGAACTCACAACCTTTGGGTTTGTGAGTAAGTGCGTTAACCCGCTCGGCCACCCCGACCCCTATATATATATATATATATATATATATATATATATATATATATATATATATACATACATTTTCCCCCTCTCCTGTCCAGATGAAGCCTGAATTGGCGAAATATTGACAGGTTATTTCTTTTCTATTATTTTTAAAAATCTTGGCTTCTTGCTTGGAACTTTAATACAAATTGCTATTTATATCTTAACAGTTATTTCTGTCTCATTTTGAGCTTTTACTGTATTAATTGTTGTTAACAATAGGTTGAGCTTTAAATGGATACTAATATTTAACTGTTAATGATAACAGTTTATTGAGTCACCAAAGTTAAGTACTGGATTATTACTTTATGTTAATAATATACATAAATATATACAGCCAAACGTAAATGAAATATATATTTTTCTATTATTTCTGTTTAATATATATGTTCCTGTTTTATTTGTTCATTCATGTTATTCTTAAGAGACCGAGTCCCAGAATAAAGTTCCTTTATCTAAAAAAAGAAAAAAAAGAAAAATAATAAATACATACCTCCATTCCTTTTACAGACTGTATCATGTCGTTCACCTGCCGACATACTGCATCCCTGTGAACAAAAAGAAAACTCCTAAGAAATGTTTAATATTAAATTTTTCCATATCATATTGCTTTGAGGAATATTCTCTTTAATATAGGACTCAAAAGGAACGAGAAGATTAAAGACACGTAAGAGATATTGATGTCATTCGTACCACTAAAGCCAACTCCCGCACATTGATGTACGAATACAGAGAATGAAGTCGAATCGAGTCTTTTGGGAATACCTTAAAGCTAATAACATTATATGACAAAATTATTACACAGTTCCACGGCAATAATAATATAAATTATAAGACATTAAATTAGTATTTTTTTTTTTTTTTTTTTTTACAAATGACAGTATATTTGTATTTTCGCCTAATTTTGTCCCGAAACATCGAATACGGAGACACGGTTCGATTTCCAAAGGACATTAGATGATCTTCCTACGAATAAATTCGTAGTTAGTCGAATTCGTAGATAAAAAATGAGTAGCAATTTTATTAAAGAATTAGTTGTCTAATATTAAATAAATGAAATTAAAATTCCAAGGAATCATGAATAGCAAATTATTATGCACAGGAAGAAAGAATGACAAATATATACGTATAGATATTTTTCAACTTTTACGTAGAAGAGAGAAATATGAACAAAATATATCTGCTTACAATCAAATATTTAGTATTTCCTTCCAAATTTGTAGATAAGTTATTTACGCCAAGTTTTAGAAACCGGCACTTCCTTTCACATAACTGGGTATAAAGGTTTCATTGTTTTTATTAAATTGTTTGAATTAACTTTAGAATTATATGTGATGTAGAAATTAATAAGTAAAAGTATCCAAAATTAAAATTATATTAACCCTTCCATCCTGGAAGTGAAATACAAAGGAATTGTTATTTTCATATCCTCAACTCTTTTTGGTCTATATAACCGAGGAAATTTATATCGATTTATACCTACGATTCATTAGACATCTTATTTCTCCCGAGCTACTTCGTAAAGTTCATAAATAGATTGGAAAAAATTCTTGGCAACGCCGTCGTATCCATATGAATAAATAAGAATTATGCAAATACCATTAAGAAACATCTCTTACCTATTAACAATATTAGTCGAAAATATTATAGATTAAATAACTATAAATAGCTAATTGACTATTTGACCTTTTGAGCTGTCAACGCATTGTAGAGGAATTACTTCTTCGTGGTGGTAAGGTGGTCTTTCAATGGATACCAAGCCACTGTGGTATCCATGGAAATGAGATGGCAGATAAACTCGCCAAAGAGGGTGCATCATTGGAGCAGACGGAAAATCTGATCTCGTTCCATAGAGTCAGGGAGAAGATACAGAAGGCAAATCAGGCTTTGCTGCTGGACTCCATCAAGATAAATACAGTTGGAAAGCAATGGGGCCAACTAGTTAACAAAGAAGAGCGAGTTCCAGTAGACCTGCCGAGAGCGGATGCTGTGCGGAGTTTCGGATGCTTACAGGCCATGATTATTTAATGAAACATCTAAATAGAATAGGATTGGCAGACTCTGCAATTTGCGAAATTCTGGATAAAATATGGATTCAGCGCATTTAAACTTATCCAAGCGCTTACAAGAAATAAGAAATATGACGCCATCCAAATCGGAATGGTACTGGACCTCTAATGGCGGAAGCCGAAAAGGAGAGGTATAATTTAAAAAAATATATATTAATGGGCTTAATCAACGTATAAATAAAAAAAATAAAAATTAAGTAAATATCTATTATTAAATTATTAATTATCATTTATTTATGCTCTTCCCACAATAAAGTTGTCTGTAGATATTCTCTATAATCACCATCAGTTGTTCATAAATTTTCTATTGATCCAACTTAGAAACAGATACGTGGTAGAACAACACTCGCCATACTGAACGGTTGTGTGGTTTAGCAGCTCTAAACGACGGACCCGATCAGGAGCATCTTAAGATTTTATTATTAAGAAAGAAAGGCTCTGATATCAAAAGGTAAATTCCACACAAAAGTATATTGCGTACATACAGTAAACATCAAAATAACAATGAAAATCAATAACAAAGTTTTACGGTTTGGCAAAAAAGACTCACTTACAAAAACTGCAATATTTTCAATCCAAAATTTTAAGACTGATAACAGAAGCTCCTTGGTACGTACACCACAAAACTCTACATACAGACTTACAACAACCAACTTTCGACCAACACTTTATTCCCGTTTCCATAATAACCATCACGGACATCGCAACAGACTGATAGAGGATATGACTACGGCTGACGAGACCATTAGGAGAAGGCTAAAAAGAAACTGGATGAGAGATCTCCATTCCTGAATTAAAGGATTGTTCAAGACCGGGAAGAAATGCTGCTGGGTACTATCCTCTTCCTTATGCCTATCATGCCACTTATATCAATTCTGTTGTCAGATAGGCGCTTTATTAATTCTGTTAAATTGGGTTTCTAGTCGTTTTCTGATCATACTATCAATCTATTTTTATTAAAGAAGCTGAAGTATTCCCAGAAAATAACTTAGGGAAGAGTTTATGTGCGCAACTGCGTATGTTCAATAGAAAAGGTGTTTTTTTTTTCCTTTCCTGAACAAAACTTCCATCCTTCCTTCCCTCAGTTTTATTTTCTGGTCATTTCGGATTATTAGGATATTTGGTCTAACAAAGTTCAGGCTTCTGAGATTAGATTGTAAATAAAACTTACCCAACACGATAACTACCCTCAAGACGGTCAAACACAAAGATTTATTATTATGATTTACCAAGTGTTTAAATCTCGACAAACAGAGATCTACATTAAACCAGGCTATAATCAGACAATGAAGAAATCGACTAGAAACCCAATTTAACATAATTCATAAACAACAGGGACTAAATATATAGGATAGTGCTCACATTAAGGCAGAACATCCACCCAGTAGGAGGGAAAATAGGTATCGTTCAGATAAATAGTTATACACTTAGTTATAAATAATTTATTTATTTATTTAATGTAGTTTTCCTGATGAACTTCTGTAATCGAAACAAGCAATTATTTCGGATTACCGACTTTGCACTCTCAATACATACTTTATTGAATATTTTTCTAGGTATATATATTGTATATATTTGGTATTAATCAATTAAATCGGTAATAATTCTAAACATCCTAATCAACTACACTATCCTGCGATGGTTGTGTTTTTTAGTTATTGATAACTGATCTTTACGCATTATTTAGCGCTGAATCCGAAAATGAGCTTCACTTTTTTCCATCACGTCAGGATTTTTCGCAAACGCAAAATGTGTAAAAAGTAAAAAAAAAAAATCTGGTTCGGTGCGCGCCTCACACAACTTTCCCTTACCGTCCTATAATAATTATCTTTTTAATACAATTTTAAAGAGTTCACATAAACACTGCTTCTAATAAACTCAGCAGCATACACATCTTCTCCCACTTAAGTACAATAAAAAATTTTTAAACAATTTTAGTACAGCAATTCTGTACAGTACCTATATATTTTAACTTTGTCAAGTTGCAAATATATTTTAAAAGTTTCTGATTTAGTTTCCATGGAAAGATTTTCTTCCATTAAATAATGTGAAAGTAGAAATAATTAAGTTAATTTTCACTTTTGTATTCCTAAATTACTTTTTTACAGAGCGTATTGTTTACAACAGATTGGCGGATTGGTGGGAGGAGGTTCGGTCGCATCCGTCTCCTTTCGGATGCGCTTGGTTATCCATCTAGGGTCTTGTGCTCCTCATAAAATACACTGTATCTTTGTTAATACTGTTCCGATTTTGATGATTCTTTTACTATTTTTTAGATAATTTAATTATCTTTCATACAATACTACACATAATTTACCGTAGAATACATACTTTTTAAGCCATACGCAAATAAAGTATTCTTCTCATCATAACTTTTTTCACTTCAATTCCTCGATGATAAATAACTCGACGATAAACCAACTACATAAATGAAAAGTTAAAGGCCTTTATGAAGAATAATTTAGGCAAGTTTCATCAAAATCGTTGGAGCCGTTTTTGAGAAAATTGTAAAAAAGTGTAAAATCCATGATTTAATAACTATTTCCGGTAAGTCGATTTTGACGAAAAAGTTGATGTAACATCACAGCCATATAGCTACTTTGAAATTTGAGTATCGTTCGACTTTTCGTTTTTGAGCTAGGCTGTTCACATACATACAGACACACAGACCATTTTGCGAGGCTTGGTCATTTGGACTCAGTGGACCTTGAAACGTGTATTTCCGTTGAAAACTCGAATTCGAAATTTTTCACGATCGCAATACTTCTCCTTACTATATACTTCATATATAGGTAAGGGAAAGTAAAAAATTCATTCAAAATATGAGATTTCAAAATAGACTCAAAACGTTTTTCTCTTAAAATTGTTCATTTTTTGGCTTCTTCTATGCAATCTTATAAGCTTTATTCATAGTCTGAGCTAAACGATTTGGTTTGATACTCACCTCTGAACAATGATAATTCAGAATTTAGCCTTGGTTCGAGACTTAAAAAGAAGGTACCTGCTGGCATCTCATACTCCAGTTTTAAGTGCAGAGAAAAGGATTTTTGTTCTCCATATTTGCGATATATTTATTTTCCTGGATGCAAAAAATCCTGAAGTGATGGGAAAAAATGGAGGTTCATTACGGATTCATCGCTAAGAAATACGTAGGAATCAATTATCAAAATTTGAAAAAATGTCATAACCCAAATTTTGCAGGATTCTGCTATCGATTAAGATTCTCTGTACTCATTATTCCTCTTTTTCATACTAATCTTCATGGACATAACAACAGACGGTAATTAACAACATTAAAATTAACAGATCTATTTTAAAGGTAAAATAAAATTTTTATTGAAAAAAGCACTTATCAGTATTTGAAGGGAGGCAATGAAGCAAGAACCATAAAACCGACAACGGCTTTCACTTATCTATTATATATCCAAAGGGTGAGCTTCAATTTATATTTTTATAGGTGGGATATTTTTATTGCCTTTCATTATTTCTTTTTCATTTAACCATTTTTATTACCTCTATTGTTATATTGAAAGATTGAATTAAATTCTGAAAGTGAAGTTAGATTAAAAATTAAACTTTAAAATTCTAGTAAAAAACAAGAAAAAAGTGATTCATAACACATTTATTTAATATGTTGTATGAATGCGAACATTAACAGTTATCATTATTGACTATTGCTCCTCGAATTAGACAGATAGCATAAGTAATATTTGTCAGTAAATAAAAGCTATTATAGAGTATGATAATTATTTTTTATGTCTAAAACATGGCTAAAACAGTTTTACTGTTGCATCATGGTAGCATTTACTGTCGTAGGGGTAAAGCTACACTATCCGGTTTTATGTGATAGTTGAAGCTAACTACTAACATACTTTTATACACCTTACAGTAAACTGATTTACATTATCAACTGTAAGGCTTCTTATATACCAAAGCCGAGCCGAGCCGGGCCTGGCAAAGCGATGCCAAGCATAGCAAAATCTACGATACGTTCGGACTGAAGCAGATTCACACTCGGTTTTCTAGCCTTATAGCGAGAGATGCTTTTATCCTTCCTAGAAGTCTCAGTTGCGACGTAGTGCAATAATAATCTCATCAACCTTAATGATGATGATGATGTTATTGGATATTGCTATTAAATTAATAATGTGTTATCTATGACTACCTGTCGTGTTGCACAGGCCTGCTACTTATTTTCACAGTGTTGTAGCAACATCCCTGTCCATGTATTTGTATATTGTGTATGAATAGTACTATTTAGTAATTCAACATCAATACTCATTGTTATAGCAATATTACTTTATATAAATGGACAAAAATCGAGTGATACAATATTGCGCAATATTACGCAATACACTGGCCGGGAAACCGAATTAGACTGAAACAAACGCAGGCAGAAACAGTTTGAAGTAGCGGAAGGCAGGACTACTCAAAACTGCTCTGCGTCTTATTTCAAAGCTTTCATTGAAATACCGCGTAATCAGTCGTCAAGCGATTTTCGACCGGCCCGGCTTTGGTGTCAAACCCCCCTAATGGTGGATTGTGCTAGGAAAAATTGTCCTCAAATACTTTCGAAAATTGTACATTGTGTTTCGAAAAAAAATTAACTGGAAATTGTTACTGTCCAACGTTTTGATGTTTTTCAATTCTTGGAGGAAGAATAAAAATTATATAAGTTAGTTGTTTTTTAAACATTAATTTCATTACTTTTTATTTATATTTCTTTCAATTAATATTGTAAAAAAATTAAATTAGTTATTGAAATTACGTTCGTAGATTTATTTTTTATATAAATGAGTTGCCTGATATAATAATCGTTATATCAGCTGTTCTTTTAGAGTAATGTTCAGTCAGCTGACTGTTACCAGGGTTACTGCCAGCGTGTAGACAAGGACACTGCCAGGCGACCATACTTTATCACTGTTGTGATAATGACAAACTTTTAAACAAGACTTTACACTAAAAGAACTTTTTTTATAAATCAGTTTAGGTGTATAATAATATTGTAATAAGTTCACATAAGGCTAGACGCAAAGGATCTCAGTTTAACCAGCGCCTAACTCATTAAAACCATTTTACAGACGAGGGATCACAAAGGCACTATCAGAGAGACTCAGCCGACAGATAATGGGTATCAGCATTATCTCTATAATAAATGATAGCCTGAGGATTCAATTCAACGGCTTTAGCACTCAAAGGCTGAGACTCACTTGATATCTACAGATTGCTCATCTTGTGCATATAATCAGAACCTAGCATTAAATAATTATATTGATTTTATTTTAAAAAAACGCTGAAAATAAATACGCCATGCTTTATTATTTCCAAATAATTATTATTTAATAGCTGGCCCAGCAATTTTACTTTTTTTAGCAAGTTTACTATTGGTAGATTTGAGTATATATATATATATATATATATATATATATATATATATATATATATATATATATATTAACAGAGTTAATATAAATGATTGCCTATAGTTAAAATTAGATATTTACTCAAATATAATTATTTTTAAATTTTTGATCACACAAATTGTAATTACTATTTTATCCAATCATATATAAATCACAGGATGTGACTTTCACACTTGGACGAGACACGTGTCCACCAGTTTATATCGGTGACCACCAAACTCCTCAGACGACCACAGTACATTACACAGGACTGATAATGATAATAAAGATGACCTGAGGCCCACACATCAAGATGAAAAGAAAGACTAAACAAACGACTGAAATTACTATACTCTCTTTTTTTCCAAATCGTTAAAACTAAAAATCAGGCATAAATTCAATACATACATATATCTGGTTAGTATAACAGTACCTATACACCCATACACCACTTACCCCTCACAGATTTACGGTTCAGCAAAAAAGACTCACAAAAACTGCAATCTTTTCAATCCGAAATTTTAAGACATAACATAAACCCCTTGGTACGTAAACAACAAAATTCAACATACCGACTTACAACAAACAACTATCGACCAACACATATGTTCTATATTCCCTATTCTACAACATCACACAATTCTACAACATCACTATATTCCCGTTTCTACAATGACCCTCACGGACATTACAACAGACTGATAGACGAGATATGGTTACGGATTGCGTTACCATTAGGAGAAGGCTGAAAAGGAGCTGGATGAGAGGTCTCCTTTTCTGAAGTCCTGGTGGGTACAATCCTTCCTATCATGCCACTTATATCTATTCTGTCCATACATTTGCTTATTGTCTCTCGTTTCTTAGATAGGTGCGAATATATTGTGAAGGATAAAATAAAAAAAAAATAATAAAGTTATTTAAACTAAATTATTAACGTACACAAATAATAAAAGTTTATAATTATTCCGATAACCGAACAAAAACCAAAAAAAATAAATAATGTTTGATGAAAAAAAAAACTATTTTATTTAATTTTAAGTTCATTGCAATGCTCGTTTTTGGCGGTTCCATTTGTCATATTATCAAACAAAGTCCTTGGTAGTTTTCCAACACGGTAACATGCAACGTATATATTATGTTACAAGAGCAAAACATGGATTCACCAAATTTAATCCATGTATTTGCCTAGATACTATATAAATAAATTTATAGGACTTCAGAATAAATTGTACTTCGAATTTTGTCTACCGCTGGTATCAAAAAAATTTGATTCTTAGGATTTCCACTTCTGGAAAATCCTATATGCAAATGTCCATGGCTGAAACATCCCTTATGGAAATCTACTCCAACATATTTGTAGTTAACTATGGCTATAATTTTTATTTTAGAAAAATAAATTATTATAACAGGCCTTTTTTTTCCTCACCCTTCGGAATTATTACAAAAAAACGTTTTCACTCAATAGTTTCTCAATTCATAAAACTTTTTGTAGTCAACATGCTTCCACGGTTATGAAGCTGTCGCGGCTACGACAAGTACGTAAGTTGTTCTTAGCAATTTATCATTTTTTTAATAAAACTTTACTATATAAAGTTAGGACATAAATGGAAAGTTCCAAACAAGAAGCCAAGAGTCTCAAAAATAGCAGAAAATAAATAATCTGATAGAAAGGATAGATGGTTTGTTTTCTGTTACTTTTGAGACTCTTGGCTTCTTCTTTTGAACTTTCCATTTATGCTTTAACAATTATTTATGTCTCATTTTGAGCTGTTGCTCTTATATATTAATTTACCATATAAACTTTATAACTTTATATTTTTTCACTATCATCATAAATGGAGATATCATATGAAACCTCTAATAGGTCGCCTTTTTTGTTCCAAAAAGGCGGACGGTTATATCGAGTTCGGAAGATCATCCCGAGGTGACCAATGACATTGGAGGAAAATTTTAAAAATATCTGAGAATGTGACTTGCAGTTTGACCCTTCATATTCACTGCCATATGTTCATATATTTTCTATTTATATAAAAGTTATTGTTTATCGGGTGGTGCCGTCAAAGACTAACACATTAATAAGTAAGACTTATTTATTTATTACTTATTAATGTGTTAATCTTTGACCGCACCCCCAGACCAACTTCTTACTTAAGTATACCTATGGTCAACCAAACTCACTCCAAAATTGTTATAAATAGACGCGGGGTAGGTTATACAGTACCCGCAATACTGAACGGTTGTGAGGGTTAAGCGGGTCTAAACTACGGACAGGCCATACTCACCATGATCAATTAGAGAAAAATTGATTGGTAATAAAATAAATTATCAATTTAAAAAATAAATAAAAAGAGAATCCACAGAATGAGGATTAAATTGAAAGTCGAATGATAATGTATTATACCATTTCTCTTTAGCAAAAATTTAAATATAAGTTGAATACATTCATTATGACAAGAAAATTAATTCAATTAGTGTGATTTATAATAATACATTATAAAACATGAATACAAGTTTTATATATATATATATATATATATATATATATATATATATATATATATATATATATATATGTTAACTTCTGAAATTATCAACGTTCTAACTTCAAAATATCTTTATTACGTAATCATTATTTGGCGTTTCGGACCATCAGTCCATCCTCAGGAAATTATGCACAACAATTGTATAATATTATCCACTTTAAAACTTTTCTTATACATTACTTATCCTTTATACATGATGTGATCAATTATCAATGATGTTTATTTTTGAAAATTAGCCAACCTTCAGGTCAAAAAAAAATAATAAAAGAGACATTCGGTGATAGAGGGAAACGAAGACTTCCTACATAAGAAAAATTCAGTAGACAAATAAAACCACAAGAGAGTAACCTATACTCAGTTGCACAGCTTTTTTTTTCAGATACATATCAAGCATAAATAATATTATAAAACCCTGAAAACAGTTTATACTAATTACTTCGAAAAATTAATTGATAAACTATTCGACAAACTAATTGACCATAAAAGAGTAATTTAGAACAACTTCAATTGAAATAAAGTGTAATCATTTCAGTTGCTTAAACATTATATTGAAATTCTTTGAATAGTGGAAGTTAAAAGTAAACAAAATATATTCTGCCCAGCATTATTCAATTTGGATGAATATACCTTCCCTTTGTCATTATATTTCAATTAATATTTTATTAATAGCAAGAAAGAAAAAAATATAATCAATCTGAAACTAATAACACATATTTTAAAATAAATTTAAAAAATACAACTGAAGTGCAGCTGCATATACCAATAAACTAACATGATACGTAACTATTTAAAAAAACCAAAAAAAAATCAAAAAACATTTACGAGCGGCAAGTTGACACTCTTGGTTTAAATATAAGACCAATAGGGATTATCCTAAACCAATTAAAATATAAATAATCAAAAATTGTCATATACCTTCTAACATAATTCAGCATAATGAAAGATAAAAAAATCCAAAATAGATAATAAAAAATATTCTTTGTTTTTAATTGTATACTTCGCGCGAAACTTGTAAGTGGTCCTCATGGAGAAGGAAGAATTTAATTTCCCTTTCTTGCCAGTATTGGCTTGTTCTTTAATTTATTATAAAATGTCTTCCAATGACATAATCATAATGTTATTACTTCCTTGTACGGAAATTTTCGGTTTTCAGATTTCAATGGAAATATCCATTTTGACCATCCCTGAATCCATTTTGACTAGTTTCGTCGTGGCGTCTGTACGTACGTCCGTAAGTACGTGCGTGAGTATCTAGCATAACTCAAAAATGGTTAGCCGAAGAAAGTTAAAATTTTGTATTTAGGATTTCTGTAAAGTCTAGTTGTGAACATCTCTTTTCGGTCACTACATGATTACCGAAAGTGGTACTTTAATTGAAGGTTATTCTTGATTTTCATAAAACATTATAAAAAAAATATAATGCAAAACTTCTCAAATGAGATAAATAAGACTTAAATATTAATATAAATATCATGATAAATTTTGGTTAACATTGGCAGACCGGAAGTGGTGCTTTACTTGAATTGAAGGTTATATTAGACTTTCGTCAAAAATTATATTAAAATATAATGCAAAACATCTCAAATTTGGTAAATAGGGCTCTTATATCAATATGAATGTAATTAATAGGTTTTGGTTCAAATTTATGAGTCGAAAAGGATACTTTATTTACTTGAAGGCAATAATAAACTTACATCAAAATTATATTAAAATTAAACACAGAAATCATATGTTTCGGTGATAAAGGTTACAAACGCAATTTGGTTTCCAATCCAATTAAACATTTTTATTACTTGTTTTAAATGTAAATATAGGTTTTCCACCCTATCTGTGAGATGAAAAAGTCTGCAGCAGGAGAATAAGAAATAAGTTAAGTGGGTTCTTCCGCTTAAAACTTCGAAACTGTCGATTTCCAATACATTATCTAGTGACATCGACGGTCCTAATGTTATCACGGAACATGAAGAAACCTCTTGGAAACTATTTACCTAATGAACGAAAAAGGACATATAATAAGGAATGAGACCTCCAGAAACAAGAGGATGTCTGTGTGTGTCAATAGATGGAAGTCGCGACGCTGGGTGTCGTTTTTGAGATACTGCAATCTTCGGAAACTAGTAACCAAATTCAGGATCACTTTGTGATCCATCAATTTATAGTTTATTAGGCGTACAAGGAAGTCATGTGTTGTCCACATCAGATATTATGATGCTATAAATCCGATTGACGTAACAGGAATGCATAAACATATTAGTATTGTACATATGCTGAGATATAACAACTAAAAGTTAGAATGAGCTAATTAAAGCCGGCACAGGTGAGACACACAGGACAGTAAGATAAGTGCAGGCATCAGTCAGAGCAGCGACAGAAGATTATACCCTTCGCGCTTAGCTAAGTCCTGGCCAGGTGTCGTGTACACCTGCTGTCTTCGTCCTTATTAATGACTCTCGTGTAAGTCCTCTAATCTACCAGAGTATGCTGTGTGTTCTTGTTGGGTCTGTGGTCAGGATATGTGAGTATTTGGGGAATAGTGTGTAATCAAACCCTCAGCATCTACAAGTAGTCTAAGGTAACAAATGGGCAGTCTACTGTTCTACTAACTCACAATCATTAACTTTGCATAGTAATATCAAATGGTCTTTACATTAATACGAGATTAATGCTAAAAGATGAATTAACTAATATTGAAATTTAAAAAAAACTATTTAAATAATTAAAGTATTATTAACGTTAACTACCGCAGTTCAACAGTATAAGTAAAACGTGAAAAGAAGTTAATTTTGACATATGCAAGTATTGTAAACCCTTAATACCCAATAATTAGGGTATTGGGTAAGTGGCTCATCACTAATATCTATATAAAAATGTCAAAATCTAGGTAAAAAAAAATAATATAAATATCTCAAGTTTCATCTTATGGTTTGTTTCCAAATATACGTTCTTTTATGTATTCGAATGATTGATTTGAAAAAAATATTGGATAGGTATATATGGAAAAGTCAGTTCCTACGGTATGAGCCAAATGAAAGAAAAACGAACTTTAACGATGATATTTTTATTCAAAATAACTTCCGTCAGCTTCAATACATTTCTCTCAACGCCAAACAAGGTTTTCTATCCCTTGTTCGAAGAAACATTTTGGCTTTGAATCAATGAACTCGAGAAAAAAAAAATCTGATGTGCAAATTAATGTTTTTTCACATTCAACATATTCACTACTTTTTTATTTATTTTTATTTAACGTTGCATTAACATTTAAATTTAACTTATTTGCGATTCCTAAATATTATACAACATAGTTTTATACAAATATTATACAATAAAGTTTTATACAATAATGTTTTATACAAATATACAATAATTTTTTTATAAATATTATGCAATAGGGTTTTATACCCATGTTATACTATATAATTGTATACAAATATTATCTAATAAAGCTTCATACAAATGCTATACACTAAAGTTTTATACAAATATATCTAATAAAGTCACTGAAATTTATTGCGAATAAAAGACACTAAAATCATAATTGAAAAATTCATTCAATGCGTCTTTCTGTTTCCAGGCCTCCAGTTACTATTATGATATCAGTTACTCATTATGATGAAACTATTACTAAAAGCAAAAGCTGGGTTAGCAAGATATGACCGAAAGTAATTATAATTGACAAAACAAAGTATATTTTATTTAAAAATAAAATGAGAATATTTATTATGTGAAATTGAAATCTGCCGCCGTGAAATCATTGATATCTGTTAACATTTTGTAAAACAAATTCTCTCCCATGTATCTCCTCCTCTACTTGAACTCGCAAAGGTAGCTAGCTATCAATGAGGGTTCTGTGCGTTCCACAATTAACCTTGTTGCGCATTTTTGCTGATGCCGACATACTCTCTACTGTATTCGTGTGAGCTCCTGAGTCCGGGTCGATGAAATGAAAGGTTAAATGGTTGTAACCATTCTGCCCTAATTCGTCATAAGCTCCCCATTAATCCGAAATTATAGTTGTTCCTGGACGTATATAGGTCTTGGTAATGGGAACCATTGTGCGGGCACTTCGATTAGGAACTGCAAATAAGAAACATTCCTTTGTGGTCCTTGAAATCCCTCCGAAAACCCACTGTTGCGGGTACAATCTTCCTTTATGTTACTTCCTTCTCGGGAAAACAGATTCATCAATCACCATTACGTCTCCAAAACCGCCTATGACCCTCGGATGTCTCAGTAAATGCACAAACCTCTCTCAACAAATTGTTCAAATCCACTTCAGTGCAATGACCTAACTCAAACTCCTCCTTGCAGAATTTGACGACGAGTAAATTAATCTAATAATTTTCGTAAAGATCCTTTTGTTCTGAGTTGAATATATAATGGGCATTGAATAAGAATATGTTCCACTGTGAGGAGGACGTTGCAGGTTAAGGGCTCTAAGTTTATGAAATGGTGTGCATGCGTGTCCTAAACGTAGTCTGGTTAGAGTCACTTCTTCTCTCCTCGTCATCCCTTCGGCATGCTACGCTCTCCTCTCAACCATTCTAGATTTCACGGTTTTTTAACGCCATTTTTACTCAATGCATTAGATCTCTATCCAGCATTTAAGTTTCTTCTACATCGTCAGTTAAGGCGGCTTCTTTGGCGAGTTTGTCAGCACGTTCATTTCCGTCTATCCCTACGTATGCTGGTGTCCATACTACTTCGACCGTTCTGCCAAGATTCATAAGCGTGGTATATATGTCGAAAATATTTTGTATTAGCTTATTTGATATCCATTTATTATCGAGTGATTGTATTGCACTAAATTGAAAAGCTTAATATATGGCATACAGTTCAGCTGTGAAGATACTAGTTGTTCCTGGAGCGATTAAAATTTTGGAGTGAAGATGCGGTAAAACTACAACCTACTTTATCATCTTGTTTTGACCCATCAGTGAAAATATGGAAGAAATCAGGACATCTGTTGCAAATTTCCAGTTTTGAGAGTGAGGTATCTGTAATTATAGAAGGTATATTCCAGAGCGGGACGTTAAAATAAAATGGTAGGATGTCGATTGGAATTTTGAAGTTTAGATTCGAAAGATAGGTTTGAATTTTTACTCAAAAGATTTACATTTTTTATTTGTATGAGAACAGTGGTTGTTGGTATGGATTATAGGGCCGAATGGGTGATTGGGGTTCGCAGTTACTTTAAGGGCATAATTAATTGATAGCTGCTTTCTTCTGTACTTTAAAGGAGGTTCTCCTGCTTAAATCAGCAAACTCAGTATTGGACTCTAAAAGCTCCAGCAGCTAATCTAATGCCTTGGTCTATCATTTTCAAAACATGAGGCATCGCTGAATCGTAAACTATTGAACCGTAGTCTAGTTTACTACTAATTATGGCGTTATACATATTGAGTACAATTTTCCGTTCTGATCCCCATTTCTGATATGCACTTACTTTCAATATGTTAATTCTTCTTGAACAAGCGGTTTTTAGACTTTCAAGTTGTGGTTTCCATGATATGATAGCTTTTTATCGGAGATTATACCTAAAATTTTTAGGGAGTTTGATATTTTGATATTAGTGTTTTCAGCGTGGGCGGTGCGTCCTTGCAAAAATTAGGCCTTCTGTTTTGTCCGAGGAAAAATTAAATCCTGATTTTTGACTAATTTTTTAGCCTATCCAGGGTGTTCTGAACTAATTTTCTGGTGAGTTTCAGGTTTTTCCCTCTACAGCAACGTGTTAAATCTTCAGAAAAAAAAAATGGTTTCACAGGTGATTCAATTGTTTTGACAAGGTCATTTATAGCGAAGAGAAATAGTGTCAGACTAATGACAGACCCCTGAGGGACCCCGTTCTCTAGTTTCACAGCAGATGAAATTATTTCATTTACTCTCAATTGTATTAATCTCTTTTGTAAAAAAATTATATAGGAAACTAATCATATTCCCTTCGACTCCATTTTCGAACAGGATTTGGAAGGCCCGAAGCCTCCAAACCATTTCATATTCTTTCTGTGTATCATGGCAAACCATAACTGCATATTGGTACTTGTCAAACGTTTCTTGGAGTTCTTTCTCGAGTTGAATTAGAATATCCATTGTAGATCGATACCTTCTGAAACCAGATTGTGCATTAGCAAAGAAGTTGTTGATTTCAAGAAACTGTAGTCGTCTATTTATGATATCCATCAGCTTATACATAGTGCAAGTCAACGAGATTGGACGATGATTCAACGGGTTGCTTTTATCTTTTTTGTTGCAATCTGACAAATGGATGGGAAAACAGTTTGAGTCCAGATAAAATTAAAAATTCAAATAAATTGATATGCTTTCGCTTTAGTTCCGAGGTATTTTAAAAATATATTTCTTATACCATCGGGGCCAGCACAAGAATTTTTTGTATCTTTAATAGCATAATCTAGTTCTTATTCATTTATAAAGAAATTTATTCGCCTTGCATGGTTGTTGTTTCTAGTTTTCAGATATGAATCATATGTTATTCTTTGTTGTAAGAAAGTTGGGTTATAATTTTGGTCACAAGAGGTTTTTGCGAAAGTGTTTGCTAATATATTACCAATTTTTTTACTATGTTTCTATATTGTTTAGAGGGTCGATAAAACCTGAGATAATGTTATTTTTAGAGATCCCTGTTATTCTTCGGATTTTGTTCCAAATTTCTATAAATGGTGTTTGACTTGTCATGTTAGATATAAATTGTATCCAAGAGTTCCTTTTGCTTAATTTTAATGTTTTTTTAGCCAAAGCCCGTAATTGTTTGAATTTTGATTGATTTTCTGGAGTTTTGTGCTTTTTGTATCTGTTAATTTCGTTATATTGAAAACTAGTTTCGAATATTATACATTCATCTTCAGTTCTAAAAACACACAAACATTCAAAAATAAACAATTCAAAATATAGTTTGGTATTATTATACATATTAAATTAGATGTAATATAAATCAGTATTTTAAAACATTTATGAATTATAAATTTAATTAAGACAAGAAATCAAATACATGTCTACATTAAATTGATACATGATACATGTTTTAATTAAATTCATAATTCATAAATGTTTAGTAATACTGATTTATATTACATCTAATTTAATATCTACCTAATTAGATTGATCCTTCTATACCATCATGCTGATGTCAACTGACCAATCAGATTGATCCTTCTATACCATCATGCTGATGTCAACTGACCAATCAGATTGATCCTTCTATACCATCATGCTGATGTCAACTGACCAATCAGATTGATCCTTCTATGCCATCATGCTGATGGCAACTGTTAAAAGCTCGTTTATATGCTTGTATTGCATGTTGACAGTCTTTATTCCATCAGGGGACTGTTTTTTTTATTTTTCCCACTCTTCTTTTTGTCTATACTGGCCATTGCTCATAAATTTAATATAGCAATAAATTGTTTTAAAATGTTGTCTATATTTATCTCTGGGAATAGATTTTCGCCAGGTAAAGTTTCGATAAATATTTCTACACTAGAAGTAAATTTTTCCCAACCAGCTTTCTCCATATTCTATCAATCAACAGTACGCGTGTGAGGTTCGGTAAGTCGTTTATGATGATTGGGAAGTGGTCGCTAACAAACAGGAAGTCTAATGGTTCCCGCTGCGAAGTTAAAGCTGAGTTCGAAGATCAGAGAGACAAGTCTATGCAACTGAAACTTCCTGTGTTGGAATTGAAGTGGTGCTTTAGAATTTAGCAAAACCAAGTTATTATTATTATTATTACATCAGTTTATTCAAAAATTTTCCTTTAATAAAATTCTTGTTGGACTATTTTACTATCTATTACTGGGGAAAACAGATCTTATTCTTTTTGAGGTGTTATAGTCGTTCTTGCATATTTGGCCGTGTCTTCAAAGTAGAAGCGTCGGTTGCTGATGTTGTAGGTCAGGATAACGCCTGAGCTTCCTACCTAGTAGTAATCTTGTGGCGCACTTAAAAGGGGTTCTACGGCACAGGTAAACAGAATGGCCTTTACAGGTACACTACCGAGCTACAAAGAAAAAACACCGCGATCTGTACAGTAAGAAGTCAACGGACCGACTGGGTTCACCCGACTTGTCTCCAAATGACTCCATTTTTTTTTTCAGAGCGTTTGACGCATTTAAAAAAAAAAAAACAATATTCCAAAATGAAAACTAGACGAAATTTTCATTTATATTCTAATTTATAATGTTTAAATTATAACATTGAAATATGTGTAATACAGATAATCTAATTTAATATTAAATAACATATTAAATACTTCTGAATTAAATGAGGCCACTCCCATAACAATACAGTCAATCGTTTAGACGGGGTATCACTGAATATAGGTAAAACATACAGAAAAGTCACATTTTGCGGCTATATACAGGGTGACTTGTAAATTTGCGATGTAAACCCGTAAATTATAAAATGTAATTTCCCTAATTTTTATTAATTTGTTTAATAGGTTAAATATTAGTAGAATACTTGGGCTGAATAGTCTGCAACTATTTGAGCTATATTATTAGGAAAATCAAATTAGAAGATATTTAACACAAGAATGCTATATTCAAGATGAGCCTTGATAATGGACTGAATAGACGAAACGTTAAAATTAATATTAAATTAAATTATTTATGTAATATAAATAAATGAAATTCTTGAGACAAAAGGATCTTGGCTATTATCTTGTATATAATCTTGGCTAATATTAAATAGAAATACAAATTATTGTTAGGGCGCCGTAAGGATTACAACCATTGCACCCTTGAACAGCCTTTCCCTGTAGCACCAACTCTGGAACGCTGGCTACAATCTGAACTGACCAGTAATCAGTTAATATGACTGCTTTGTAATATGAATTTTTTATTTTCTATTTGAATGTTAAAATTATAAATGTGAAAAGGAAAATCACAACAAAAAAATACCGAATGCCTTTTTTTGAAACTTGTTTATTAATAAACTCATTTAATTTATCAAAATAATTTAATTTCTTTACTCAAATATATTTATTATAAAAAAAAATCTTCTATATTGGTTTAAAGAGATAGAAAAAGAAACAACTCTAATTCAAATCAAAATATAAATCTCATAATTAACTATTAATATACAGATAACTATAATATTTAAATAAATATTTCCCTTTAACAAAAATTACCAATAAAATTTATCATCTAAATAAAATAATCAAATAATATAATCCTCTAATATAACAAAATAAAATCAAAATTAATTGCGCAATTAATAAAATATCTAAATAACCTGGGTGAATCGGTAAGGTGTTGAAAAATAAAGTTGGTTGTCTGTTGTGTTGGCCGGCCGGTGGTTCAGCATACCATCTTCTTCAACATTCGGGTGATATGGCGTGGATGGTCGTTGTACCTGAGATCTCTTGATGGTAGTCGGACGTGTTGATTATAATCTATAAAAAAAGGGGAAAAAAACGGCCTCCCAATTGCCGATAACCGAAAGTTTCTTCAACTTTTCGGGAACTTAATCGTAATTAATACGATTAATGATTATTAGAATTATATAAAAAATGTTCTGAACACGAACAACAAAATAGTACCGACTAACAACTCTAAATATCGGTGTGTTCCCGGCGACGATAAATGGCCAACTGAACTTCTTAATCGCCTTTGTTCGTTTTCTTGGCAAAATGTAAACATTGATATGCCCGCTTTCGTGAAAAATATCAATGTTATCGCTATTATCCCTACCGACCACCCTTTCTTAATGAAACTTAGAAATAAGTCACTAAAATAATTAAAAAAATTAATAAACTACAAAACATAAACTCAGGAATCATTTTCAAACAAACAATTAGCGGCTGAAACAATTATTATATAGAAAGAAGATAATAGACATTATACTTAATATAACTTTCCTTGTTAGCATAACGCGCAAAATTCAGAAAAATCAAGACCTTTGCGAAAAATAAAGAAAGTTATACTTTCTGATCAAATCAAATTCTTACCGATAGTTGCCTCCAGCAATGGTTTAATTCTTGAGGAAAACCTAAGCTGAGTAAAAGTCCTACAACTTTACAAAGAATTTGAATTAAAAGTAAATTAGTATTGTTGAAAAACACGGAAATTTTAATATTATTTTTTAATATAGAGAAATGTTTTAAATGAGCATAAACCCATAAAAAGAGTGCAAGTTGGTGAATTTATCCGGCATATAAGGATAATATATAAATCGGGTAACGAAGCGAAAAAAACATTTATTCGGTAACGATGAGGAAAAAACATTTATCTGGTAACCATGAGGAAAAAACATTAATGCGGTATCAAGGAGGAAAAAACATTAATAATAAACTAATATATTATTATCCACGTATGGTAATAAATATGATAGGATACAATTGGAAGATGCCAAACACAAAGTTTCTAAAATGCCCGTATACAACTAACCAATCAACGTTTCGCCAATTCAGGTATCATCAGGATAGATAAAACACGATTATCATATGCAGACCACACACAACACATCTCCCATCAACAACCTAAAAATAATCCATTAACTACAATAGAAACAGTGCATCACTCCAAGACTATTATTCGAAGCAAGATTATTAAAAGGAAAGAGCCTGTTTTTCATTATAACTTTCTTCTGCACTTATTTTTTATTTAGTTTGTCTTTTATAATTATTATTTAATTCGTTTTATTTTCTGCAGATCAGCTGTTTGTATCTAACTCCTTTCTCAGCTGTTATATTATTTCCTCTTTTCCTTCAATATGATGTGATGTCTCTAGTTGATACGTCTTTTTTAGCTGTTGATGTGAGATGTGCTGTAAGGTAGGGAACTCAAATATCGCCTACGTCGCTATTATCGCATACGACGGTTTTTTTCCTGATTAACGCTGCTAGCCAGTGACCAACACCGGAAAGACTGAGTATTTCTCTTCAATAGTTATGTTTGGAAGCCAGAAGGAGTTGTATTTTGTTTCATTTGTTTTGTGGGTTTTTGCTGTTTTTCGATAACAGTGAATTAGTAAACATGTTTGATTATTCTTAGTGTAATAAAGAAAGTTATAGATTTTTTTTATTTGAGACATTTATACTATCTGTAATAAGAGGCATATCGGTGTTCTTGATTTATGGATTTGTGATCTGATTTCGAAGTTAGGAGCCGCCATATTTGAGACAAATCGCCCACTCGAGGGTTCTTAATATTGCCCTAGATAAGATTACGAACAATTTTCAGATTTTTATTTTTTCAGATGTTACATACCAAGACGTGGAATGAGGTTATAATAAAAAAGGAGGTAATAACAATAAAAATAAAGAGAAGGGGCTCTTAAAGGATCTAAAGCTCTAAGCTTTAACAAGTAGAAATTAAAGAATCCAAAATAAAAGACTAAGTAAAAAGAATCGAAGATGGACTTCAAAAATTTCTTGAGGAGACATGGACATGGAGGATGGCCTGTTTTATATTTTCATAATTACTTGAATATTATTTACAATGAAAATAGAAAAAAAGAAACCTATTATGGGCTTAAGGCAAAAGATGGAAAAAGAATGGTATTTAAACTTCCCATTCAAAATTATAGGAAATAATATTCCCATCCCATTTTTGTAAAAAAAAAAAAAAAAAAAAAAAAAAAGTGCAGGTAGGAAGTGGCTTCGTCCCGTCCATTTTCAAGAAGATACGCCCTACCCTCTCAATGAGGAAATCTCAAACGCTTTCTTGAACGAAGAACGAATTACGATGTAAAAAAAAAGTTCTTTGGTATACTTAATCAATCATTTTACCTTAAGTTTTACTCCATCTAATCCCATTTTAGACCTACCCGATGTTGGGAACATGTGGAGGGCGATATTGAGAACAGTTTTGTTCAAATAAAAAATAAATTGGCAGTAGTAAAAAAAATTATTTAAATTCTATTTAAATTAATTAAACATTCTAGATAGCAGATTAAAACGATTTTTAGACAAAAAGCACATGGATCAATTCTCTTTTAAAAAATAATGGCTTTAACGGATTGATGATTTTCGTTCATAATAATTTTTAACGATAGATATATTCCCATCTTAACCCTGCCCCGCTGGGACGAAATTGTCAACAACCCCTCCAACGCCTATTGAGGTGATGTGGCCATCTTCCCGAATTTCCCCTGGACCGGAAGTTGTTAGGGTCCTATTCTACAAAGGCACATTCATTCCCCGAAAAGGGTTCTTGAATTTCCCATTTGATCAATCCAGGAAAGGGCATTGGGTTATATTCAAGAGCTTCAACTTTAGGGTAGCATCTTCTCAGGAAGAAAAAAAAAATTGTCAGCAGACTTTTCTGAAGTAAATAAATAAAAGATCTACCATATAATATAATCCATAATAATTCATATCGGCTCGATATTTGTAAAATTATACTGGAAGTCGAATAAGTAAATATATGAGTAACATGAAATACGAAATAAAATCATTAGATAAAAAAAAAAATATATATGAAATAGATTGTCTGAATTGGCAAGAGGTATATATTGGTGAAACTTCTAAAAAATTAAAAACCAGAGTAGCACAACATAAATCTAATTACTAAAATGTGAAGAACACTGGCATTACAACCGCACTGGCATTACATGGCATAAAAATGCAATATAAATTTCGCTTTGAAAATCATAAAATTCTAGATTATGCATCCATAATTAATAAAAGAAAATAACTTGAAACTATCCATATTACTAAGAATAAAAAAGCAATAGTTAAATATAAAATGGACACAGAACACATGGCAACGCATCATATAGATATCATTAAAAAAATTAAAGTTCAATAATTATATTAATACTAATATTATTTATTTGATTTATAATATTTTTTAAATAGTTTTAAATGTAAATAAACTAATTAAAAATCAAAATAATAAATACTTATGGATAAATGGAGATAAAGGGTACAAAGATCAAATAGGTTTATAATCATGCTAATTGTTGGTCAGTTTCTTAGACTCCCAGGAAAATGTAGACAATAGATGCTGGAAATTTTTTGTAATGACAATGGGAGAAAAATAAAAGCTGAGGTATTGTTAAATTATTGATATTGTTATGTATATGTACATGTTTTAATTAGTGTGTATTTAAGTATTAATTGTGATAATAGATGCAATAATTGTCGATTTGAGAAAAAAGCGTTCTGAAGACGAGGAAATATTTCTCCCAAACGACAACATAATTAAATAAAGAAGAAGACTGTGTTGGAAGTTATATATTGTCCTTCTATTAATATATTCATAAGAAGTTAAAAGATAGATGATAATACCGATTCTAAGTGACGGAAGAAGACGGTTATGTTGACAACAAAGACATAATTTAAACGCAAAATTTAAATTTAAACGGACTGTGTACTTTTGCCCCACTGTATGGGATAAAAGTTTGGAAAGGTTTAGAAAAAAATCCATATCTTAGAGAGGCTTTAGCGAAGATCTTTATGACCAATTGTTCTAAACATTAAAAAATAACCAAATTGCGCACTTTTACGCCACCTATCCTATAGGATTATTGGATAACTACATTATAGGATACCTACATTATAGGATGCCTACATACCTACATTATGTATTAATGTAGGTATATTAAAAGTATAATATACTTTTTTTATTTATAATTGCTTATTATATCTAATGAATGTAATGCTTCATCTGCCTAATGAATATATCAGTACTTTCTGTTTATTTATTTTAAAATGTCTTTTACAAAATGATTTTTTTCTATTGTAACATTACCTTATTAATATTTTGTATATTAATATTAGTAATATTTAGGGGAATAGCGCCCGAATTTAGTTTTTGAAATTCATTATGTTTAACTTAGTAATATATAGCAAATAAATATAACGATACATTTATAAAATAGAGGAAATCAATTATATTTATTTAAAAAAAAAACGAACGATATTTCTGCTGAAGAGTAATGTCAAAAAGAACCGTAGCGTACAATTTCATCCTCCCCTGAAGGACATATAAATCCCAGGTGAGCCGAGAATTCCTTTGCGGAACCTATGGGAGGATATTGGGCAAGAGGACTGAACCCTAAAGAGCAGGACACAGGACACAGGACACAATGGCTAGCCTGGTCCAATCGCTATTTTTCATTACCACCCCTCTCGCCCCCTCCTCTCCCAAACTGTATATAACAGATTCGGTCCTGCCTCGGAGATAATTTTTAAAACCTTTACCTGAATAGCTCTCTCTTGTGAATGGAAGATTAGTGAGCCCCTGAATTGGCCGTCCGTTGAATAGGTGTCGCATTCAGGTTTCCTTTTTTATTTTCCTTTTTTTCTCCGTAATTTAAAAGTAATTGCAGCAAATTTGGGTTTTCATTTAAAAATTTTATGGTCCGGGGAAAAAAAGCACTCGTTAAAGAAATATGAATACCTCTACATTACTCGCTTTCACCGAAATAATTTATAAAATGTATATTTTTATTTGTTTCTTTTTTATCCTTTTTTTTTTTTTTCAACAATTCAATAACAGGCCAACATATTTTATCAATATTTTAAACTTTACTTTGGGCTAAATACTTTGGTAAATGAGCAGCTCACAGGACATTTTTTAAATATTTTAAAAATAAGGCTATAAAAATCCAAAATATTTACTTGATATTTTTTGTCTTTCATAAATATAAATCTTTAAATACATAAAACTTACGTACACTGATCAAAATAAGTATTCGTACACTTAGTTTTTCGGGTAAAAATATGTTTAATAATTTATTGAGCATTAATTAATTAAGGAATAGTATTAAAAAAAAAAACCCACTCCGTATTCATTTTTACAGTTGAAGGAAATTAGAAACCCGTGCAACCTAATTAACAACAAAAATTTGATTTGACCCATTTTCGGTTTTTATTTGAAAAAGTGAATATGTATGAAGTGAAAAAACCAATAGCTGAGAACAAACAAGTTATTTTCACAACTGTTACTGTATTTTTTTTCGCATAAATTTTCAAATTTTGTTGTTGACCGAAATAACAATAAATTAGGTTTAACGGGTTTCTAATTTTCTTTACCTGTAAAAATTAATGCGGAATGTTTTTTTTTTTTCATATCCATCAGTTAATTTATGTTCAATAAATTATTCAACATATTTTTACACGTAAAACGAATACTTATTTTTGCCACTGTATGTACATATATATTTCCAGATGATAATACGTCTACTGGCTTTATATGTTCATTCTTCTTTAAAATATTTCACTCAATGTTTAAAGACGACCTTCTTAAGGTATTCAATGGATGATTGATCATGATCTATCTAGAAACGATTTTTTTCGTAGAAAATTAGTCTATCCTCTCGCTTCAAAATTAAAGTTCTGCTCCAATTTGCTAACTACAATTTATTCATTTAAAAACTTATTCGTTTTATTTTCAACACATTTTATTAAAGTGGCCTCTTTATTTTATTTCTGGGAATATTACGGTTTTATTCATCTCGTATCATTTTACAAACATTACTAATTATCTTCAATAATATTCTAATTCGATTTATATTCCTTCCACATTTATTCCATGTTCATTGTTTCATTAGGAGTAATAAGTTAAAAAAAAAAATGTAATATCATTTGGTCTGTATTACGAATTATTTTAATAATTAAATTCTACGCATATATAAAAATATTATAGATTTATTTAATGTTTACAACCAGTTACATTAATCATTTCCTCAATTAGGAAAAATAAAAAAAAATTATAATAATAAACAATTACTATGTCATTATTTTTATTTCAACAAAAATAGTTTATGATTACCATTAAGAGTATCCAAAAGTGGCAATATATCAAATTTTAGAATTTTGGCCAGGTTTTTGTATGCGTCTTTTCTATAGCGTTTTATATTTTGCTTGGTTAAGAGAGTCAGCTCCAGTATAATTTAACGTCTCTATTTTCTAACTTAGCCTTAGGTTAATATTTATAAAACGGTTGGTAAGCGTTAATTAGTAGATGTTATTCAGCTATGGCTTGATAGCTTCATTATTAATCATGTCTTTATATTTATCTTTTTCTACAAGTGCTTGCGATGTAAAGACCACTAATAATATTATTAATATTTAATTGATTTTTTTACTGCGTAAATATTGTATGTTAATTACTCAAAACAGTTAGTTGGTATTGTTATAATTGTTATTTTACTTAGGAAACAATTTGTTTTCTGTTGTCTCTTTGAATCATTCTTATCGAACTATTAGTCTATTTCGTAAATTATTTTAATGGAAATGTTTTATTCCAGGATTTAATTTTCTTTTTCTTTCTATCTAGATTTATAAAGATTTATAAATTTATTTCACATGTTGCACTAACTAACTATGGCAAAATTAGAAGTACACATGAAAAACTGATTCAATTCTTAGCTGAATATGGGCAAAGCAAATTTTATGTAAAACGAATTCATCTGATACATGCCACAGCGATGGACAGACACTACAAACATTTCATCACATTCTATATGACTGCCCAATTTTCGACAATAACAGGTAACAGCTTATTATTTTTCTACAAGGAGATAACTGGAATCTCAACGAGAAGGATATCTCCAAAGAGATAAGTCGAACATATTGATGTTTTTGTGTTTTGGGATTTTTGCTTTCACTTACATAGGTAACTATAGAGTTAAGGAAAGTATTGAGATTGTCAAAACATTCTAATCCGAGTTTTCAACAGAAATACACGTCTTAAGAACTCTTGAGTCCAAATTCCAAAGTCTTACAAAATGTTCTTTTGTGCATATATGGTAAGTCAATCTTAAAATCGAAAAGTACGAAATTGAAACTACATAATTAAGTTGACATCCGCATGATGGTATAGAAGGATCAATCTAATGGGGATTAAGATATTAATCTATAATCAATAAATCATCTATAAGATATTAATCTATATAAGAATAGGGATTAAGGACTACATAATTAAGATAGGGATGTTACAGCAACTTTTTCGTTTTCGTCAAAATTGACTAATCGGAAGTACCACTTTATATCACCGATTAAGCTAAGTTTTATCCTCATTGAAGTGGTCCAACAGGGCTTAAATGCCGAATTTTCAAAATTTCTTACTCTAATGTACCTTTAATTTAATTTTATTTTTTAATAATTAAACGTCTCTCATTGTTAGTTGTAATAAAAATTGGATAAATATAAACTATGAAAGAATTTTATAATTAACTGAAGCATAAGAACGAGAAATATTTTTCCAGGTAGAAAACATATATCCGGAAATAAGACTAGTAATATATATCTCTAATAACGCCGTTGGAAACCTAAAGAATTATAAAAATATTATCTAGCATATAATGTTAATATTATATCGTAGAAGGTAATGGAAAGTGGCGAAAACGGATAAACTTGAATTGAATTATTGGATTATTGAAGATAAAAATTTCTATTGTTACATTACTTAATGGAAACTGAATGTTTTCATGGAAACTTAATGTAAACTGAATGTTTTCATGGAAACTTGTTGTAAACTTTTAAAATTTATTTCACATAGGGAGGTTAGTAAAAGTTGTGTGATGGGTTCACAATATTTTTTTTTTAAGTGGTTAGTTTATTATTTTATTGTTTTTAAATTATATTCTTCTTAATAAATGTTTCTTTAGGAAACTTTAATTTTTTCGTTATCTCGAAATTTTTGTTATTTTACTTGTTATATTTTACTTGTTATTTTACTTTTGTTTTATTTTCTCTTTTCATTCCTTTTATACTTATAAAAGCATTATGCTTCAAGCAAAGGACATGTACATATAAATAAATACACGGCCTTCGTACAGGACTACTGGATGAGGGAGAGAGAGAGAGAGAAAAATGGATATCAGGCCCTTTTCGAAAGAGAGATTTGTTGGGATTATTTCTGTTATCATAAGACCTTTCCTTAAAACAAGATACCAACCGGATGTCCAATTTAATGACCAAAGCAGGCCAATGGTGATGGATAGTGGCAGGCTACAAGCGGCCAAACTAGAAATGTTGGCACCAAATTATGAAGGTTCCTAGAAGCAGCGGCTGCAGGTATACACAGGTTTTCCATTATCAAGGTGGGCTAGTTTAATTAACCGCGTTATAAATCTATTTCACTATACCTTTTGTCAGTGAATTATTTCACAATGTAAGGATATTTTTTTAGAAATGAGTAAATGACTGACAAAAAAACTATAAATTCATTAATTACAGCACTTTAATTACTGAAATATGTATTTATATCTAAATACTGTTAATACTAAAATGCAATATTTCATATATATGTATTTTTAAGATGTCAAGTAATCTCATTGTTAGCTCAATATTATTTTTAAAATGTTTATTTCATATTTATATATAGTACAATTTTGTTATCGCAAATATTGGTACTAGATTGTATTTATAATCCTTGGTTTAAATTTCTATTAAATGCATACACTTTAGTTTATCGAATACACTTTGTCTTAAGACATAGTATTTGTGGAACGAGTTTACTTTAACATATTCTTGTTTAAATTTAGTACAGAGATGAAGCCAGCTCGTTTTTGAGTAAGATAGATACTTATATAGATATAATCTCTGCATTTATTTCTTCCTAAAATCTTTGATCTTCATAAAATATCAAAACTCATGTAACATTATTTTAGATGATCAGAAGAAAAAAATCCCTAAAGCACACATGCTAAGGTTTCAAAGAATCTTACGAAGAAAAAAAAACTAAATCGAATTTATTTAACTACATTAAAAATTTATAAATCAATTAATTTTTTATTTTTATTAAACCCATTTAAAATTTAACGAAATTCCTCCGAATACCAATAATTGGTAGTTTGATTTCGGTCCAGGACAGCCCTTTCAAATTAAACTTTGGTTGTAGAATAATATAAAAGTGAAAAGGGGTGCATTCGACTTGGGGTAACATTGGACACTTTCGAATTTGCCGCATTACTGCCAGTAGGAACTTGAACTTTCCTGCCACTGTTTTCCAAACTAAAGTGGACCCAATGGTTCAGTGCATGTCAGTCTCTGTTTCAAACCGAAAAGGTGAGGAGAGTTTCATATTTTTATGGCATTTCTTTTTAGCGTTGCGCACTGATGATAGAAGACATTATACCATTTAAAGTGCAAGAATCCATTTTACATAATTATGCCATGTTATATCAAGGATTCACTGTAATTTGAATAATTAATGTTTAAGTTTGGCTTTTCCATGAAGGTCCTGTGTTTTGATTCGTTTGAAAAGATGATTGGACAGCGGTTGGGCCTACTTTGGAAAAGTGTTTAATGTCCATTGAGTATCTTCTTATGTTATACTTCAGATTTAATTAATAATTAAACCTATTAATAAGTTTATATAATAATATAAACAATAATATTTATATATTATTATATATCAATATATATATATATATATATATATATATATATATATATATATATATAAATAATATATAATTATTATAATTTTTATACTTATCAACTATTTTTTTTTTCGTTAAGAATAGAGAACTGTTCGTTACTGCTATTCAGAATAAATTATTTTTTGTTGTGATTTTCCGCAATAGATATTTTTCACATTTATAAGTGTCTATAGTAAAAATCATAGCACAAAAATATTTGTTGTTTGTTTTTATTTGTTCTGTTAATATCATTTGTTCCTTTCCCATCTCAATGAGCTCTACGTACGTTGACGATACAACAATTTTAACGATATACCACGACCCCAGACTGGCCTCACTGGCTGCATTTACAAAATCGGTATTCACTTTCTAATATGCGGCTAAATTATGACAACTCACAACATCTAACTTACACACTTGCACGAGGCACGTATCCTCCAGGTTACATCGGCGACCACCAAATTCCTCAGAAGGATGCAGTACTTTCGTTACCTTGGACTAATATTTGATCGAAGGATGATCTGGGGCCCACATGTCAAGATCAAAAGAAAGACTGTAAACGAACGACTGAAATTACTGTAATCTCTTTTTTTTCCAAATCGTCAAAACCGAAAATCAGTCATACAAAAACTAAAACTAAATACATACCCACTTAAACCCACATGGAGATACAGCCAACCAATTTACGGTTTAGTAAAAATGACTCACAAAAACTACAATCTTTTCAAAATCTTCCAAAATTTTAATACTAATAACAGAAGCTCCTTGGTTCGTAAACAACAAAACTTCGTATACCGACTTGCAACAACCAACAATCGATAAACACGTATTTCTCTTTATTCTCGTTTTCACGGGCATAACAATAGACTGATAAACAATATGGATAACCATTGTTGATAGGCATGTCAGTGGTACCACTTGCCCATTAGTTTTTTTTTTTTTTTTTTTTTTTTTTTTTTTTTTTTTTTTTTTACTGTATGTACACAATTAAATAAATATAAATAAAAATAAATTGATAAAATAAAGGACACTGGAGATAAATAAATATACAATGTTAACAAAAGAAGAAATAATAAAATAAAATAAATAAAAATTCTAGATTACAACCACTGACATGCCCATTAGTAGACGACTAAAAAGGAGTTGGATGAGAGATATCTTTTCCTGAATTAGGAAACTAATTCGAGGCCGGGATGAGGTGCTGCTGTGTACTATTCTTCCCCACCCCTATCATGCCTTGCCTATATTTTATCACCATCAAATTTACAGTTCTTCACTATTCTGTTGGACAGTTGCAAATAAATAACTGCAGGTTAAAAAAAAAAATTTACATGTTAAATTTTTTTTATAATTGCATCTTAAATTACGAAATTCTTTTAAAATTATAAAATATAATTTCGTTTTAGTTTATTGGAAACAAAAACAAGAGAATCTAAAAAAGAACAGAATAAAAAACTTTCCAGACCATCTGAGTTTCGTAGCGGTTCTACTACAGAGTGGTGTAGGGTAAGTGCATTTTCGGAATAAGTGCGTAATTGCCTTGTTAAATACAAACTCTCAACTGGTAAGAGCCGGTAAGAGTCTTTACAGTGCATGAAGCCTAAACACTAGTGTATCAGAAATCTGGCACGAAAGTTCGCTAAGGTGAAGTATAATGAGTTGTAAAAATATTAGTTCCAGCTTGTTAATAAAGTTTTCTTTCAACTTTTGCAGTACAGCTATACAGGGGTTAATCGACTAATAGGTCTTCTCTCCCCCTCCCTCCATAAGCGGAACCTACAGAAGATGTTCTTTAAAATAATTTGTGATTTACACTTATTCTTGACAGTTTTCTATTTTTAAAGCGCTTGTCCGCAGTCACCCGGCAAAACATTATAGTAGGTGCAAGTACTGACCTCTGTTGTGTAACAAGTATGCGTGGTGTACATTTACCCCTACTTTCATGTTTTAGCGAGGCAACTAAGTAGAGGGAAAACAGGGGAGCTGGCACACTCCTGTGCGCGCCCACGTGACCAGTCACGTGACCTATGGCGGGAAATTTGAATTTGAATTTTCATCTCGACCTAACCTTAACTGCCACGTGGTCTTGTCTCGATCCTACCTTAACTATTAGGCCACGCCCCTTTTTAGTCATGTGACCGTTAGGCCCCGCCCCTTTTACCCTTATCGCTCTCCAACCAGCCAATCATATTGCTTCACCCTGATTACTCCCACCCTAAGCCGCCATTTTGTTTACAATGACGTGGTCAGCATCCACGCTTAACCACCAGGTTTATCTCCTCCACCAATTGAAGGGTCAGGTACCCACTTTATAGTATGTAACCTTCCCTACGGTTATATAATCATAACCTATACGATGAAGGGTCAGGTATCCACTTTATTGTCTGTAACCTCCCCTACGGTTATGTAATCATAACCTATACGACGAAGGGTCAGGTATCCACTTTATTGTCTGTAACCTCCCCTACGGTTATATAATCATAACCTATACGACGAAGGGTCAGGTATTCACTTTATAGTATGTAACCTCCCCTACGGTTATTTAATCATAACCTATACGATGAAGGGTCCGGTGCCCACTTTATACTCTGTAACCTTCTCAAAGGTTACATAACCTTTACATTGTTTTCGTGTTTGTGCAACCTTCTCAATATTTACATAACCTTTACAATATGTAGCTGTATCAACATGTAAACAGGTTGCATCTTGTATAGACAAGTTGGATTATGTCCAGGTGAAATACAAATATGGACCTTGAACTGTTTATCTCTAACATATAAATAAATAGCATAGTTTCTTAATCCTATAACTGCTTTTGGACTTTGAGCTCTTAATCCCAAACCTTTCTTATCTCGCTGAAACATAAACAAAACAACTTTTCAATGTACTACGTATTTTTAATGGCTGATAGTATAAGTAATGGTCTTAAAAGGATTAACTTGTCAATGTTCTACGTATTTTTATTCTCTCATAGTTAAATAATGGTCTTAAAAGGATTAACTTTTAATCCATTAAGTTCCTATCGAACTTTTAATCTTTAAAATATATTAACAAATCGAAACGATGGTATCACGTTGGCCAAAGAGGTTGCACCTTTTCATAGCTTTGAAATATTTTCAAAGTACACGAGTCGGTATTAATAACTGCGAACATGTCGCAGTAAATTTTAATTAATGAATATTAATTAATACTATTTCTTAATCCCTTAAGGGCTTTTGGACTTTGAGCTGTTAATACCAAAACATAAAGAATGATTTAGGACTTCCGCTAAAAAAGTAAACAAATTTAGCTTTCGCAATAATGCTCTATCTCTTAATCCTTCCTTTAAAAGTTAACAATGGACTTTGAATCTATCATTACTCATCTCGCTGAAACATAAACAAAACAACTTTTTAATCTTATATGTATTTTTATTCTCTAGTATAAACTATTAAAACGCCGTAAAAGAATTAAATATTAAATCCTTAAAGTTTTTTATCATTTACAAACAATGATAAAGAGCCTTTTAATCATTTCATAATATCTGGATAGATGACGTCATTATTATTAGCTAAAGTTTTGTACCTTTTTCAGTTCTCAATGTTTACATTTTATGCAATTTTTCCAAATTTTTACCTTTACCTATCTATTTCTTTATTAAATTTTCTATAACCTCCTCAATGTTTATACATTTTCTGTCCGCTAGGGCGCAGCACCTTACTCCAGTAGGGGATTTTCCTGGCGAGTTTACATAATGTCCTCAATGTCTATGATTTATGCAACCTTCCCAATGTTTACGTTTACCCACCTATTTGTTTACGTTTTCTTTAACCTTCCCAATATTTAAATTTTATGTAAATATAGTCTTCTCAACTGATTTTTTTGCCTTTCCTAAATTGTTTTTCCCCTTTTCTGAACTTGATTTAATTATAATTAACTACCCTGGTTCCTAATTGCACTCGTATCAGACCTTGCGATATCATCGGCTCCTTTCGGCTACTCTCGGATACCCTCGGAGCAGAGCGGCCGGGCCCCGATCATTGTCCTCGGTGACGCTCGTTCGTCCTCGTTTTTCCTCGGGCCCCCCACCTCGATCTCCCTAATCTGCCTTAGGATGCTCCCGATTCGAGAATAACCGAACTCCTCCGGCCTCATATGATCATCCAGAATCACTAGAAAAAATTTGAAAAAATCTCCTCTTCTCACCTGGACTTCTTCTCCTACGGTTCCAACCATTCATTTTACTCAGCACGTAGGGGTCTCTCGTCTGCCTACCCCTTGATCAACTCTAAATATTTACATTTTTCATAACTTGAAGTCCCATAATTTTAGTGGTTTTTAGTAATTTTAGCGGTTTTTATTGATTTTAGTCATTTCTTATCAGCTTCTAATGGCAAAATACACTCCGGCAATAATATTATGCTTAATGTTTAACCGAATCCATCATTTTCTTTCAATTCATTGATAATATCTTTTGAGTAGGTCTTTTACTGCTTTACTGGTCTTTTACCTCTAATTTTTAACATAGCTTTATATTTTTTAGTATATTTTAACCAATTTTAGATATTATTTTTTGTTTTTATAATTGATTTTACATGTTACTTTATTGATTTTAGTCAATTTTAATGATTTTAGAAATAAAATAAAACGTTTTATTAGCAAATATTTGTATATAAATCTGTTTTGAGATGATTTATTATCTAGAGTTGATATTATTTGAGAATGTTGATGTAAGATGTGCTATATTTGGTCCCCATTTGTATGATATTATATTGTTGTTTTTTTTTCAATCCTAATGATGCCCGAATTAGCGAAACGTTGACTGATCAGATATTTACTGCTGTTTAAGAGACTCAAAACTTTATTCAGGATTCTTCCAGAAATATACCGATAATTTAGAATTAGAATTTAAGATAATTTTGAATATTAGAATGTTTGCCATCATCGGATGATAGATAATATTAACAGTAACTAATATGAGCATAATCTTGGCAGTTGGAGCACAATTCTGATTACACTTTCCCCCTTTAAAATTCCAAATATTTACATTATTCATAACATGAAGTCCCATAATTTTAGTGGTTTTTAGTAATTTTGGCGGTTTTTATTGATTTTTAGTTATTTCTCATCAACTTCTAGCGGTAAAATACAATTCGACAATAATACCATGCTTAATGTTTGACCGAATCCATCATTTTCTTTTACATTATTGATAATATCCTTTGAGTAGGTCTTTTACTGCATAGACTTCGATCTCTAATTTTTAACATAGCTTTATATTTTTAGTATATTTTAACCAATTCTAGATATTATTTTTTTGTTATTATAATTGATTTTGCCCGTTACTTTATTGATTTTAGTCAATTTTTAATGATTTTAGAAATAAAAAAAATTTTTATTAGCAAATATTTGTATATAATACTGTTTTGAGATGATGTATTATCTGTAGTTGATATTATTTGAGAATGCTGATGTAAGATGTGCTATATTTGGTCCCCATTTGTATGATATTATGTTGTTTGTTTTTTTTTTCACTTCTAATAATGACCGAATTGGCGAAACGTTGACTGATCAAATATTTTCTGCTGTTTAAGAGATTCAAATCTTTATTCAGGATTCTTCCAGAAATATACTGATTATTTAGAAATATTCATATTAACCCTTCTCCATACTCGCTTCATAATTCAAATTATTTGATTTCTTTCATGAAATAATAACTATTTATTAGATATTTCTATATCGTCTCCGGGTCAAAATGTCTTGTTTTGTGCAGGTGACTGTCAATATTAGAATGTTTAGCATGATCGGATTATAGATAATACTAAAATTAACTCATATGAGCACAATCGTGGTAGTTATAGCACAATTATGACCACACTTTTTCCCAAAAATACCAAAAGTTCGCCTATGAGGCACCACTATCAGTACTTGTTTCCTCATCGAAGTTTGTTTATCGATTAATCAACAATCAGTTCAATCAATTTTGACGAGTCCATCTTGCTTTTGCACACTAACTTTCTGTTGGACAGAACATTTATGGACTTCACCAGGATGAGAACCATTGTTAAGAGGTGTTTCATAGCAACCTAGGATTTTAAAATGAGTAGCCGATAGAGGGAAAATGAGGTAGTTCGAGCACAATGCTGATCACACTTTCTACGAAGAATAGCATCAGGTCTCGTCTATGAGACATTTTTTCCCAGTTACTTTCGCCTTGCCGAGGTGTGTTTATTGGTAAACACAGCAATCACATACTAGATTTTATTTGTTTTTATTAGATTGATATTTATTTTTTTATTAAGAGGCGGAAGCTGGACCTCATTAAGACTCCAATATCTTTTGGTAATCAACTCCAATCAATCCAAAATGTTAAATATTTCCTCGAAAAAACATAAATTTAACGGAAGGCATTAGATCCGTCCTCATTTCATAATTCAAATTGTTTGATATCTTTCATGAAATGATAACTATTTATTAGATATTTCTATATCGTCTCCGGATCAAAATGTCTTGTTTTGTGTGGGTGACTGTAAATATTAGAATGTTTACCATCATCAAATGACAGATAATATTAACAGTGACTAATATGAACAAAATCGTGGTAGTTAGATTCTGATCACAGTTTCCTCCAAAAATACCATAAGTTCGTCTGTGAGGCACCTCTACTAGTACCTGTTCCCTCATCGAAGTTTGTTTATCAATAAATCAACAATCAGTTCAATCAATTTTAACCACTCCATCTTGCTTTAAGACTCCAATATCTTTTGGTAATCGACTCGAATAAACTCATAATATTACCCCGAAAAGACAGAAATTTAACAGAAGGCATTAGTCACTTTCTGAAAAGTTATACGAGCTGCGGACATTACATGTGACTATAATCCAAGAGTCATGCCCTGGATAAATTCTACTGTCACAGTCGAATCATAATATTAATCATGGATGGATGACCTTAGTAGTTGAGCTCCTCTAAATACTACACTCTTAATACGAATATAAAATGTTTAATCCAATTTATCACTTTTGCAGGGGAAGTACTGCAGTATATCGATGATTATTAAAACTATCAACACAACTGCATGCGAATCTGCTGACCTCTATTGTCTGTTTTAAGAGCTATTATTCAGCTTTCATGTCACACGAGGGGGTGTAGATCGGTATGTTCAAGGTATGGCTTGAGGTAGTGATGGAGGGTAACGGATGATCAGGAATGTGGTATAAGATGATTTAAAGATGTTCAGACATGGTTTGAGATGGTTAAGAGTGGTTTGGGGTGGTCAGACATGGTTGGAGATTATTTTAAACCATCGCGTGAACATTCCTTTATAACACTCCATATTTAAAACATCCCTAAATCATCTTATACCACATTCCTGATCATCCGTTACCCTCCATCACTACCTCAAGCCATACCTTGAACATACCGATCTACACCCCCTCGTGTGACATGAAAGCTGAATAATAGCTCTTAAAACAGACAATAGAGGTCAGCAGATTCGCATGCAGTTGTGTTGATAGTTTTAATAATCATCGATATACTGCAGTACTTCCCCTGCAAAAGTGATAAATTGGATTAAAAATTTTATATTCGTTTTAAGAGTGTAGTATTTAGAGGAGCTCAACTACTAAGGTCATCCATCCATGATTAATATTATGACAGTAGAATTTATCCAGGGCATGGCTCTTGGATTATAGTCACATGTAATGTCCGCAGCTCGTAAAACTTTTCAGAAAGTGACTAATGCCTTCTGTTAAATTTCTGTCTTTTCGGGGTAATATTTAATATTATGAGTTTATTCGAGTCGATTACCAAAAGATATTGGAGTCTTAAAGCAAGATGGAGTGGTTAAAATTGATTGAACTGATTGTTGATTTATTGATAAACAAACTTCGATGAGGGAACAGGTACTAGTAGAGATGCCTCATAGACGAACTTATGGTATTTTTGGAGGAAACTTTGATCAGAATCTAACTACCACGATTTTGTTCATATTAGTCACTGTTAATATTATCTGTCATTTGATGATGGTAAACATTCTAATATTTACAGTCACCCACACAAAACAAGACATTTTGATCCGGAGACGATATAGAAATATCTAATAAATAGTTATCATTTCATGAAAGATATCAAACAATTTGAATTATGAAATGAGGACGGATCTAATGCCTTCCGTTAAATTTATGTTTTTTCGAGGAAATATTTAACATTTTGGATTGATTGGAGTTGATTACCAAAAGATATTGGAGTCTTAATGAGGTCCAGCTTCCGCCTCTTAATAAAAAAATAAATATCAATCTAATAAAAACAAATAAAATCTAGTATGTGATTGCTGTGTTTACCAATAAACACACCTCGGCAAGGCGAAAGTAACTGGGAAAAAATGTCTCATAGACGAGACCTGATGCTATTCTTCGTAGAAAGTGTGATCAGCATTGTGCTCGAACTACCTCATTTTCCCTCTATCGGCTACTCATTTTAAAATCCTAGGTTGCTATGAAACACCTCTTAACAATGGTTCTCATCCTGGTGAAGTCCATAAATGTTCTGTCCAACAGAAAGTTAGTGTGCAAAAGCAAGATGGACTCGTCAAAATTGATTGAACTGATTGTTGATTAATCGATAAACAAACTTCGATGAGGAAACAAGTACTGATAGTGGTGCCTCATAGGCGAACTTTTGGTATTTTTGGGAAAAAGTGTGGTCATAATTGTGCTATAACTACCACGATTGTGCTCATATGAGTTAATTTTAGTATTATCTATAATCCGATCATGCTAAACATTCTAATATTGACAGTCACCTGCACAAAACAAGACATTTTGACCCGGAGACGATATAGAAATATCTAATAAATAGTTATTATTTCATGAAAGAAATCAAATAATTTGAATTATGAAGCGAGTATGGAGAAGGGTTAATATGAATATTTCTAAATAATCAGTATATTTCTGGAAGAATCCTGAATAAAGATTTGAATCTCTTAAACAGCAGAAAATATTTGATCAGTCAACGTTTCGCCAATTCGGTCATTATTAGAAGTGAAAAAAAAAACAAACAACATAATATCATACAAATGGGGACCAAATATAGCACATCTTACATCAGCATTCTCAAATAATATCAACTACAGATAATACATCATCTCAAAACAGTATTATATACAAATATTTGCTAATAAAAATTTTTTTTATTTCTAAAATCATTAAAAATTGACTAAAATCAATAAAGTAACGGGCAAAATCAATTATAATAACAAAAAAATAATATCTAGAATTGGTTAAAATATACTAAAAATATAAAGCTATGTTAAAAATTAGAGATCGAAGTCTATGCAGTAAAAGACCTACTCAAAGGATATTATCAATAATGTAAAAGAAAATGATGGATTCGGTCAAACATTAAGCATGGTATTATTGTCGAATTGTATTTTACCGCTAGAAGTTGATGAGAAATAACTAAAAATCAATAAAAACCGCCAAAATTACTAAAAACCACTAAAATTATGGGACTTCATGTTATGAATAATGTAAATATTTGGAATTTTAAAGGGGGAAAGTGTAATCAGAATTGTGCTCCAACTGCCAAGATTATGCTCATATTAGTTACTGTTAATATTATCTATCATCCGATGATGGCAAACATTCTAATATTCAAAATTATCTTAAATTCTAATTCTAAATTATCGGTATATTTCTGGAAGAATCCTGAATAAAGTTTTGAGTCTCTTAAACAGCAGTAAATATCTGATCAGTCAACGTTTCGCTAATTCGGGCATCATTAGGATTGAAAAAAAAACAACAATATAATATCATACAAATGGGGACCAAATATAGCACATCTTACATCAACATTCTCAAATAATATCAACTCTAGATAATAAATCATCTCAAAACAGATTTATATACAAATATTTGCTAATAAAACGTTTTATTTTATTTCTAAAATCATTAAAATTGACTAAAATCAATAAAGTAACATGTAAAATCAATTATAAAAACAAAAAATAATATCTAAAATTGGTTAAAATATACTAAAAAATATAAAGCTATGTTAAAAATTAGAGGTAAAAGACCAGTAAAGCAGTAAAAGACCTACTCAAAAGATATTATCAATGAATTGAAAGAAAATGATGGATTCGGTTAAACATTAAGCATAATATTATTGCCGGAGTGTATTTTGCCATTAGAAGCTGATAAGAAATGACTAAAATCAATAAAAACCGCTAAAATTACTAAAAACCACTAAAATTATGGGACTTCAAGTTATGAAAAATGTAAATATTTAGAGTTGATCAAGGGGTAGGCAGACGAGAGACCCCTACGTGCTGAGTAAAATGAATGGTTGGAACCGTAGGAGAAGTCCAGGTGAGAAGAGGAGATTTTTTCAAATTTTTTCTAGTGATTCTGGATGATCATATGAGGCCGGAGGAGTTCGGTTATTCTCGAATCGGGAGCATCCTAAGGCAGATTAGGGAGATCGAGGTGGGGGGCCCGAGGAAAAACGAGGACGAACGAGCGTCACCGAGGACAATGATCGGGGCCCGGCCGCTCTGCTCCGAGGGTATCCGAGAGTAGCCGAAAGGAGCCGATGATATCGCAAGGTCTGATACGAGTGCAATTAGGAACCAGGGTAGTTAATTATAATTAAATCAAGTTCAGAAAAGGGGAAAAACAATTTAGGAAAGGCAAAAAAATCAGTTGAGAAGACTATATTTACATAAAATTTAAATATTGGGAAGGTTAAAGAAAACGTAAACAAATAGGTGGGTAAACGTAAACATTGGGAAGGTTGCATAAATCATAGACATTGAGGACATTATGTAAACTCGCCAGGAAAATCCCCTACTGGAGTAAGGTGCTGCGCCCTAGCGGACAGAAAATGTATAAACATTGAGGAGGTTATAGAAAATTTAATAAAGAAATAGGTAGGTAAAGGTAAAAATTTGGAAAAATTGCATAAAATGTAAACATTGAGAACTGAAAAAGGTACAAAACTTTAGCTAATAATAATGACGTCATCTATCCAGATATTATGAAATGATTAAAAGGCTCTTTATCATTGTTTGTAAATGATAAAAAACTTTAAGGATTTAATATTTAATTCTTTTACGGCGTTTTAATAGTTTATACTAGAGAATAAAAATACATATAAGATTAAAAAGTTGTTTTGTTTATGTTTCAGCGAGATGAGTAATGATAGATTCAAAGTCCATTGTTAACTTTTAAAGGAAGGATTAAGAGATAGAGCATTATTGCGAAAGCTAAATTTGTTTACTTTTTTAGCGGAAGTCCTAAATCATTCTTTATGTTTTGGTATTAACAGCTCAAAGTCCAAAAGCCCTTAAGGGATTAAGAAATAGTATTAATTAATATTCATTAATTAAAATTTACTGCGACATGTTCGCAGTTATTAATACCGACTCGTGTACTTTGAAAATATTTCAAAGCTATGAAAAGGTGCAACCTCTTTGGCCAACGTGATACCATCGTTTCGATTTGTTAATATATTTTAAAGATTAAAAGTTCGATAGGAACTTAATGGATTAAAAGTTAATCCTTTTAAGACCATTATTTAACTATGAGAGAATAAAAATACGTAGAACATTGACAAGTTAATCCTTTTAAGACCATTACTTATACTATCAGCCATTAAAAATACGTAGTACATTGAAAAGTTGTTTTGTTTATGTTTCAGCGAGATAAGAAAGGTTTGGGATTAAGAGCTCAAAGTCCAAAAGCAGTTATAGGATTAAGAAACTATGCTATTTATTTATATGTTAGAGATAAACAGTTCAAGGTCCATATTTGTATTTCACCTGGACATAATCCAACTTGTCTATACAAGATGCAACCTGTTTACATGTTGATACAGCTACATATTGTAAAGGTTATGTAAATATTGAGAAGGTTGCACAAACACGAAAACAATGTAAAGGTTATGTAACCTTTGAGAAGGTTACAGAGTATAAAGTGGGCACCGGACCCTTCATCGTATAGGTTATGATTAAATAACCGTAGGGGAGGTTACATACTATAAAGTGAATACCTGACCCTTCGTCGTATAGGTTATGATTATATAACCGTAGGGGAGGTTACAGACAATAAAGTGGATACCTGACCCTTCGTCGTATAGGTTATGATTACATAACCGTAGGGGAGGTTACAGACAATAAAGTGGATACCTGACCCTTCATCGTATAGGTTATGATTATATAACCGTAGGGAAGGTTACATACTATAAAGTGGGTACCTGACCCTTCAATTGGTGGAGGAGATAAACCTGGTGGTTAAGCGTGGATGCTGACCACGTCATTGTAAACAAAATGGCGGCTTAGGGTGGGAGTAATCAGGGTGAAGCAATATGATTGGCTGGTTGGAGAGCGATAAGGGTAAAAGGGGCGGGGCCTAACGGTCACATGACTAAAAAGGGGCGTGGCCTAATAGTTAAGGTAGGATCGAGACAAGACCACGTGGCAGTTAAGGTTAGGTCGAGATGAAAATTCAAATTCAAATTTCCCGCCATAGGTCACGTGACTGGTCACGTGGGCGCGCACAGGAGTGTGCCAGCTCCCCTGTTTTCCCTCTACTCAACTACTAGCGAATTAAAGCAAACAATTTTTTTTCAATACATTCATTCAATTATATTCCACACCACACTTTCATAACTTAATATAGATTGTAAACTGTGAATCCCAGACAAGCTTTGATTATTTTCCATGATTACACCTGTATAATAATCCTCCGCAAACCGTACTATTGAATAATGAGTCTGCCTTGTACGCACTTACCCCTTAAGGCAGGGACAAGTGCCTACTAAGTACTATTCAATTAAATTATCAATCTCATCAAAATGAACGTGGTTGAAACTTAGACTTGAATGTATTTTTTTTAAGATAATCGTCTAAGGAACATTTAAAAAAAAGAGAGAAAAAATGTAGCTTCAAAAGAAAAATTTTACAATCCAGTGAAGTCGAACTTAGTAATATTGAGTGCGCACTTGCCCCACATCAGCCTATATTAGATTTAATGCATGGGCCTAATTAAATCTTCTCAACCATGTATTTATTTATCTGTAACATTTATCACAGTTGATTTTCCTTTTAATTAAGAGAAAATATTACTGTATGATAATCACTTTTATATATTTATATTTGTTTATGCTATTTATTTGAATAAATTGTGCTATTTTCCTTGTGCATATTGTGTATATATGAATATTTGGTCATGGTTAAGGGATTACAAAACTAGCTGACAGGGAAATGCTTCGCTATAGATTTAATAAATGCAATTGGCACAATTAGATATTTATTTACATCCGATAATTATTGTTTTGGATCATATATATTTTAATTACTGTTTTAATAAGTTTTAAGTTCATTGCAATGCTGTTATATTGCAATGTTTTCCCTTATTCTATTTGGCATGAATACAAAGAAATTCCTTGGTTTTTGAATATGGAATAGAAGGATGAAAAGTATCCTCAGATTGAGAGTATTTTAAAAGGTTTTCCTTTCACTATTTGATTTTTTTCTGAGATTTTCTCTCCTCATCCTCTTTCCATGTCCGTGCGATTTCTTAAAAAGTCATTTTTCATTGGCATTGTAGTTTTGCTTCGTCTGACCCGTTAGTTCCGTATTTTTTTTTCCTTTATCAGCTGTATCAGTAGATTTTCAACTGCAGCATTTTCTTTCCGCCTGATTTTTCTATTCAAATTAATTTAATGGTATTTTCGTTTCAATATTAGTAATAATTTCTAGAAGATGGGGCTCGTCTCACTGACAGTTTTAACACTGAGGGAAAAAAAATACAAAAAATAATAATAATTCCACTTCATTTCAATAAAATATCTGATATGGACAACACATGACTTCCTTGTACGTCTATCAAATTATAAATCCGTGGCTCAAAAACTGATACTGAATTTGGTTACTAGTTTCCGAAGATTGACACTCGGCGTCCCGACAGCTATCTATTGACACACACACACACAAATACACACACAAAAACACACACTCTTGTTACTGGAGGTCTCATTCCGTTATTATATGTCGTTTTCCTTCAGTAACTAGTTTCCAAGATATTTCTCCATGTTCCGTGACAACAATACAACTGTCAATATCACTGGATAAAGCATTGGAAATCGACAGTTTCGACATTTTAAGCGGAATAACCCACTTAACTAAGATCTTATTCTCATACTGCAAACTTGTTGATCTCACAAATGGGGAGGAAAACTAGTATTTTATACTTAATTTTAACATTTAAAACAAGTAATAAAAATAATTGGATTGGAAACCAAATTGCGTTTGCAACCTTTATTACCGAAACATATGATTTCTCTTTTAATTTAAATATAATTTTTTATATAAGCTTATTATGATCTTCAAGTAAAGTACCCTTTTCGGCTCACGAATTTTAACCAAAATCTAGTAAATACATTTATATCGATATAAAAGTCCTATTCATCAAATTTGAGATGTTTTACATTATATTTTAATATCATTTTTGATGAAAGTCTAATATGACCTTCAAGTAAAGTACCGCTTCCGGTTTTCCAATTTAGACCAAAATCTAGTATGTTATTTAAATTAATATATAAATTATAAATATTAAATTTGAGAAGTTTTGTATAGTATTTTAATATAATTTTTGATTGAAATCAATTATGACCTACAAGTAAAGTACTACTTCCGGTAATCAAGCAGTGACCAAATAGGGAGGTTCACAACTAGATTTTACAACAATCTTAAATATAAAATTTAAACTTTCTACAGCTAACCGTTTTTGAGTTATGCGAGATGCAAACGTACGAACGTACGTACTTTCAGACGTCACGACGAAACTAGTCAAAATGGATTCAGGGATGGAGAAAATGGATATTTCCGTCGAAATCTGAAAACCGAAAAGTTTCGCGATTACAGTACTTCCTTTACTTCGTACAAGGAAGTAAAAACATGGGAAACAATTGACAAACAATAGCTTCGCTAAAATAATTAAATAAAATGGCAATACTGATTATAATAACACGTATTTTTGATGTTTTGATGTTATTGGATTATTGGGGTTGTTAACATCAAAAATTATAAAATAAATTTTATAATAATAAGCTATAAAACGTTGTTAAATATCATTTCTATCATGTATTTTCAAGGAACAGAGTTATTATTAATAAATTTATATAAAAAGCAATAAAGATTTACTCAGATAAGTTTCGTGTTTCCCTCCTCTCCTCCAATTTTATTCACAAAATAACCTTTTAATCCAATAATTTCAAACTAATTCAACATTTTTGTTTTTTTCAATAATGAATCTTTGTAATCGACCAAAAAAATGGTCAAACCCCCTTTAAAATTTGAGATTTTAAGTTTCAAGATACGTAGAATCCAAATATATAATAAATAAAAAAAATATTGTGTGGTTTTTGTGATGCGTTTAATCGGCAGAGTATAAAATTCCATGCAAGATAAAAATAAAACATCGAAATCGGAGCAGTATTAGCAGAGATATAGCGTATTGAACGATGTATACTAGTTGCCCGGCGCTCGTGACACTAGGCGCTCCTTTTCCAGTTCTTCTTGCCTTGCGCATCTCTCCTCCAAACGCCTACTCCCAGCTTCTCGTATCGCTCTCCACTTCATTGTTCCTTGGATCCATTCCCGACTTCCACCAGCTTCTTTGTCTTTCCTTTTTCCTTTTTTCGCTGAAGTGCGCCTCCGGCATTTTCCTCATTACCGTAAAAGCTTCTATTCTGACCACATATCCCTGGGTATCTTAGCCGACTTAAGAAAAGTCGTGTGAACCCTGATATTATTGAAACATAACTATTTGAAAATAATAAACCGTTGTGTAATAATTTGCAGCATTTTTGTAATTAATTGCTTCCACAGGTATGAAGTTGTCATGACTACGACACATACGCAAGTTGAACAAATGTTCTCTGAGAAATATATGAATCAATATTTTAATAACCATTTAAAGACAAATCGGTTGATTTTATCAATTGTAAATCTTCATGGGACCATGAACATAATTTAATTAAAATTTGGTAAAGATTGGCCCAGTAGTTTTTGCGAAAAACGAAATATGGGATGTCCTTATGTATAATAGTATTATTACTAGAAATAAATAAATAAAAATAGACCAAAAAAAGGACATAACTAATCATAAAATAAATATGTTTTAATATTGAACAACAAATGTTGGGCTGTAGTTGGAGCTATTGGAGGCCATCCATCAATAGCTTTAGGAAGAGACTATTCATCTCCCGCGGACTAATTCCCCCAATCGCGTGGTTCCTCTGACTTTTATTAATGCCGTTTAAGGCGGATTCTGGCTCAGGGCTACCTTAACTTTGCAGAGATGGCTTTATATTGATGTTGGTTTAATAAAGTCGCGGAACCTGTGCTCCATTACTCACAGCCTAAATTAGGGAATAGGCCTGTCAATAATGGGGTTGTATACGTAAATGACGGGACGGCCTAAAAGGCCTTCAGGATTTTGTTCGGGCTAATTAGAAGGTGAACTTATTAAAATGCTCGGGATCTAGGAGCAGAGGCAGAGAGAGTAAAGGGATAGAATGTCACGTTTTTCAGTTGGTACTAGCTTAAAAAAATTATAAAAATAGTTGAAGAATTTTAAATTTCGTACAAGAATATTCCTATTAAATATTTTTCGTTTTTAAAAGAGATATGTGCTCTTCAAAGTAAAAAACAGTAAAGACGATAAAATTATATTGAAAATTTAATTTATTAAAACAAATATGTCTATTATAGATTTAAAAATTAATTCATAATACTTATGGGTTTTATTTTTATTTAATTGTTACATATTTGATAACGATTTCATGTAATAGATTATTTTAATTGTCATATTAAAGCCTCCTTCTTTGGAGTTTCACTTGTACTAGCTATGATGAAAAAATTTAGAAAAAAAAAATAGGGAGCCACCTCCCTATTTTTTTTTTCTAAATTTTTTAAGTGTCTTAATGGTAATAACATAATACAAATAATTACATATTGAATTACTAGAAAATTTGGTCCTAACCTTAATTTTATTGATTGTTGTTTTTATTATAATTATTATTTTTTAGTGATTACCATGTATAATTTGTTTAATTGACATCCGCATGATGGTATAGAAGGATCAATCTAATTAGGGATTGAAGAATTATTGGTCATTTCTGTAATTTTGTATTTATTGAAAACTAGTTTCGAATGTATACACTGTATGTATACATTCATCTCCAGTTCTAAAAACGCACAAAAATTCAAAAATAAGCAATTCAAAATACAGTTTGGTATTATTATACATATTAAATGTTATGTAATATAAAGTAGTATTACGAAACATTTATGAATTATGAATTTAATTAATACAAGAAATCAAATACATGTTGGTACTCACCAAGATTTAAGTAGATTATATCAAACAGAAAAGTTTGTATTGGTTTGTTCTCGCACTGACTTAGCAATGAAAGAAAGATGGAGTGTTTACAGATAAAAGGTTTAAGGGTTTTTTTTTAGTAATTCCTGTGAGTAATTGTTTTTTCTGTTATATGTGGGAATAAATTTGATTGGACTATTGGAGATATTTATTTGGCCATTTAAGCAAAAATCTGGATTGGATTTGAAGGATTTTATTATTTCAAGTGCTTCATATATATTTAATTTGAAACTTTTTTCAACATGATGTATTAATTTAACTCCTGAGTCTTAGATGAAATTATGTTTTTTTTCATTTTAATGAATTGCTAAGTTGGAATTCTCTGTCTTATTATTATATGTTCCTTTAATCTCTTATTTAGTGATCTTCCAGTTTTTTCCGTGTATTTGGCTTCACAATCATTACAATTTAGTTCGTATACTCCGCTTTTTTGGAAAGGGTCTATTTTGTCTTTAGGAGAAGGAAAATATGAGGATAGGGTTATTTTTCTATTTTAAATGCAGGGGTTAATCGTAGTATTTTCAATTCATTTCCGAATTTGGTGGATATAGGGATGTAATATGGAATCAAGACATAATGCTTCGGGATGGACATGTCTTCGTGGGTTGTTGAATAGATATTATGAATTGTATTCTTTTTTTTTTTTTTGTATTTACAGCATAATGTGGAGTCAAAAATGATTTTTTTTTTCATATTGGTTACTTTCAAGAGCGTATTTACCGTCATTTCTTAAACCATAATAGATTCGAAAAAAATTAATGGGATCATTGTTGTAGGAAATTTAATGTTGTTTAAATTTTTTTATAAAATGTTTAAGGCTAGGAGCAACCGTTTTCGAGATATTTAAGAAAAATCGAAAAACATGACTTTTTCCCCTATTTACCTCTGCTCCTATATCCAAGGAGTATGTTTACCTCTTAGCTAGTCCAAACAAAGCTCTGAAGTCAATTTAAGCCGCAGCATTTACTGACTTGACAAGAACACGATTTATGAACACGGCGATTTATGAGTTAGCGATACCTACTTCAGGGAAGTACTTCGTATCGATACCCAACGAGGTACCTCGGATCGATACCCAACGACGGCTCCTGCTTCGAGGAGTGACTGCCGCCCTTCCGTTTTCACGTCACGGCAGACCTCTTTGTCTCCCGGAGTGACTTATTGTCATGCATAGCCCGCCAGTCTAGAACTAATACGGATCTCATAACTGATAGGCGACATTAACATTCCTTCCTCAGAGGGCTCACGTAGGGCCCCCCGACGTGTATTAATCTAAGGGCCGTATCCAGGAGGGATATGTTATGTAGCATTGTCTCCTGGCCTTAGAGCACCGCTTATTGTCCTTGCGGTGAACGTTATGGTTATTACAGTCACTATTACTTCCACGCATTGCCCTAAGTCGAGTGTTATATGTGTAACAGGTGCAGTAACTATTGTATATATGTTATTATACCAAATACGTGAGTTAGCCTAACTAGATACATTACACATTGTTCCATTTTACCTTTCATGCCAAGAAATATCACTGTAGACCGTCCGCTAAGAGAATGTCCATGAAACCTCTCCCATTATCAGCCTAACTTAGTCCCAATGCCATTTAACTTAAATTAAATTATATTACATTAAATTAACTTGCCATTTAGTTATTCTCCTCTAGAATTTGTGAGCACTGTTTATTATTTATCCGTGTTGTTCCTCATGACTCAGAGGCATTCTCTTAGCGAACGGTCTATAGCTCTAAAGAAAAAGAGGAATTTAACTATAGTCAGCTAATATGATGTAAATGGCCGAGTAATATAAAGCAATTAGCGGTTATTTTTAAACGAAACAAAGGATAGTAATTTCTAGTTTAAATAAAAGTGACTGCTGAAAAAAAATATACGAACATTAATGAAATATAATTTTACTAAAAAAACGTTCAACACATTATTAATATATCTTTTTATATCTGATATAAATAAATATAAAACATATGCAAACATATAAAAAAAATTTTACAAGTTTTTTTTTTTTGTGAACATCCCAATAGGTTAAATAGTGGCTTCACATTGTATTACTATAGAGATGTATTTTGTACCATCTATGCAGTAGTACATATAGTTAAGTAGTTTCATGACAATCAAATTGTAAGACGGAATGCAGAAATTATTTTTTGAGCTTTATAGCATTTTTTTTTCTATATAAAATTTGAGGTGGCAAAGCTAAAGTTTACAATCAGGAGCCCATAAAACTTAAATCATTTCAAAACTTCAAATTTCTCCACTCCCTTTCTGGTTACCATTTGACTGAACTATATTGCGTCTCCTAATTTCGTCTCACTTCCGATTCAAAACAGAGGGGCCAAACAATCAAATCTTTAGAATCTATATTTTATAGAATTTACTCTCGTTTAATTTAATGTTAAATGAATATTAATAGTTATTCAAATTAATGGTTTCAAGGAATGAGCAAAAAGGAAAAACACAACACGTGTTTTGCATACTTTAAAAAAAAATTTGAGATAGAAAAGTTGAAATTCGTAATCAGCCCCCTAACAAACATAAATGAGCAAATTTTCAGAACTTCTCCAAACCTTTTCACCGAGATCCCTTTCTGGAAACGTTCAACCAGAACAATACTTTTACGAATTAAAATTAAAATATCAACTAAGTTCGCAGATTCACGCATTTCCTCGAGTAAATAGAAGTCTAATAGGTCAAGAAAAGCAAGTCAGATCACTGTGCTTGGCTTTCAAAAAAAAGTACAAAAAACTTCTTTTACCACCCACAAGTTTCATAAATGTCAAATTCCAACAGTATCATTGCGTATTCATAGATAAATTAGTAAAAATAAAATGACTCCAAATTTTTACATCAAATTCAAAACTTTAGAATACGATTTATGATTGCTACGAGTTTGAACTATGCAAAAAAAAAAAACTGTAAAAATACCATAATCCCCGTGCAATCTTGGAAATGTGCAGGTGAATTTTAAAATGATGGATATACTTAAATCGGCATTTTGAGAGGGTTGCGATTTAGGGTTTTTTCTCACGTTTTGGCCACTGTGCGGCGTCCGGTGGATGGACGAATTTTTTTTTTCGATATTTGGATTTTTCATATCTTGAAACGTAAAACCTCAAGCTTTGAGAAAGGTTAGATTTTTTTTATTGTAAATAATAAACTAAAATATTAAAGTAAAATTAATGTTTTTTTTTCTCGATCTATTCTGCCCTCACCTTTCGCGAACAGTTCTGCAATATGATCCTAATAAAAGCAGTATATGAGTCTCCTATGACACACGACCCCGCTTCGGTTCCTATCGACGTCATGTGTTGTCACTGAGATATCCCATGACAAGTGTTAGCCATATCTCAAGGGTCTAATGTGTATTCAATACTCCGTGATATCGTACCTATGACCAGTATTCTGGAGCAGTATGATTTTGGCAATCTCATATGTAAATATTAAATTTAAATTAGATAAATTAATAGGTAATAATCCGGTGATTTAAGAGTCTTAATTGGCAAGAATTAATGGCAATATTACAAGAAGAGGCCAAGGACCGTCATCAACATGTAACATACATTTAATATTCAAGATATATTAAGATAGAATCAATTTATATTTTTTATTACAAAAAATTCCTTTATAAGTTCTTTAAAAAATCCCAGATACGGAAATTTTCCGGTTTAGAAATGTAATGGAGAGCAGAGTAGCTCAGTGGTAAGGCACTGTGTTACCATGCTCCCGGTCCCGGGTTCGAGACCGGCTGTGGCAGATACTTATTTATTCTGTTAACAGCCGTGGATCGACTCTGTGGGATCAGGAGACCCTCCCGGGGCTCACCCAGCCTCTATAAAGTGGGTACCCTTAATTGAGGGAAAAACCTGGCGGTTGAGCGTGATCTCGGGCCAAATCACCTCCTTGCACAACTATTGGCTTAGAAACAGTACGGTCCTTACCAAGTGCAGAACCTAAGAACCTTCATGGGTTGTAGCGGTACACTTTTTTTTTTTTTTTTTTTTTTTTTTATAAATGTTTCATATATAAGAGTAAACTGATTTAGTTTTTTTTTTTTAATTTATTTTTCGATAAAATATACCGAATAGCTGAAATGACCATACGAGAGTCCGGACGGTAGGGACTTGGAGGAAGACCAAGTAATAATTTAATAACTTTACTTGGCACATTTTCAAGTGGGCCTAAATGTTTTCTGTAGGCGCAAGCTGAGGCCAAATACCACATTAGCCAGTCCTAAGGTTATCGTAGCGCTAACCTAAAGGTTTAGGATCCTTGGAATATATTTTAGTCTGTGGTTTTATCTCCTATTGTTTTTTCTTGGTAGCATTATTATTCAGCTAGCCATACTGAAAGTTATACAATTCTAAAATATAAATTTCTTGTATCTTAAGGGAATATAAGTTGGCTTTAAGCATGAATAAATAAAAATATTTTTATAACACCTCTTTATTATAACATTAGGTTCTTACAAATATCCTTGTGCATGAACACAACCCACAATTTTAATTCTCATAATTGTAATATAAGAATGCTTACTATTATTAAGAATCCTACTATTTATGTCAATGTTTACTTTGACTAATCTTTATTCCTTGTGACGAGTTGGCTTATTTTCAGAAGATAAAATCGTGATTCGCGGTCTTTTGCGACATTACTGGAAAAAAGTTTAACCGTAAAGGCAATCGCCGTAGAAATTTGTGCCATAGAAGGAGAGTCAATTATTCATCGAAATATTGCCGCGCAACCCACATCAGGTCGCCCATCGGTCGTTGATTATGATGTTATTCTTGAATGTGTGAACCAGAATCCACATGAACCAACTCGTGATATATCGGCCGTAGTAAAGAATCAAACCTTTACTGTGAATAGCTAGACACGAGTTTATGCAGTTTTGAGTGCAATATATCCCGCCCGCTTTGATCAAAAGAAGTCAAGCCATTTTGCAACACGACAACTCCCCTGCACATCGTTCTCGTTTGACCAAGGAAAAATTATCGGAACTTCAAGGTGTGAACGTTTTGCCTCATCCTGCGTATAGCCCAGATATTGCACCATCAGATTATGTTTTGTTTAGATAATTTTTTTAAAAGGTCGGATCCTTCATAATTACGAGGACATAAAAGTTGGATGTGAAGAGTTCTTCACCTCAAAACCAAAGGAGTAGTACCGGCATCAAATCCAATTACCGGCAGAAAGATGGGTGGGTGAAAATAGTTCAAAACAATGGACTTTACTTTGAATAGTAGTATTCAATAATGTTTAAAATATATAATCTGAAATAAAGGGATACTAATGCACAAGGACTTTTGTAACAACTTAGTATAATAAAAATGTAAAACGTTTTTTGATTTAATTTCGATTTACATAATTAGTACTAATTATGACTTCATCTCATTAAATAGATAACTCAAAATATCCTTTTCCAATCGAAAACCATACTTATCATATTATATTATTTTAGCTAGAGGTAGATCTCATTGTTTGTGTAATGAGTTAATGAAGTCAGTCCGTGGCAAAAGAGTTTTCAGTGTTTAATAACAATATATGAAAGTGTTAGGATGTTCATGTCATTCCCTCTAATTTTATATTCATTATGCATAAGCCAATGTAGTTTATTTGTTATTATAATATATGATTGGCATAGTCATTTAATCTGTAAAAATTATATTTATTATTATTAAACATAAATAATGCATTGTTGCTTTTTATTATAGATACGTAGAAGGTATTAGTGAAAAATAGATTGTACGAAATAAATAAATTTTTTTGGGCAAATTAAAAAAAAAAGTACATCATTTAAATAAATCGTGTAAAA